>NC_069401.1:32524478-32539478 GCF_026875155.1 Cherax quadricarinatus | reverse complement strand
GCTGGTGCTGCTGGTGCTGCTGGTGCTGCTGCTGCTGGTGCTGCTGGTGCTGGCTGCTGGTGCTGTTGGTGCTGCTGCCGGTGCTTGCTGCTGCTGGTGCTGTGGTGCTGGTGCCTGCTGGTGTTGCTGCTGTGCTGCTGGTCCTGCTGCTGGTGCTGTGTGCATGCTGCTGGTGCGCTGGTGCTCTGTTGGTGCTGCTGGTGCTGCTGGTGCTGTGGTGCTGCTGCTGCTGTGCTGCTGCTTGGTGCTGGTGCTGCTGGACTGCTCGTGCTGCTGGTGCTGCTGGTGCTGCTGCTGGTGCTGCTGCTGCTGCTGCTGCTGTGGTGCTGGTGCATGCTGCTGCTCGTGCTGCTGGTGCGCTGCTGGTGCTGCTGCTGGTGCTGCTGTGCTGGTGCTGCTGCTGGTGCTGCTGTTTGCTGCTTGCTGGTGCTTGCTGCGTTGCTGGTTGCTGCTGCTGGTGCTGTGGTGCTGGTGTGGTGATGCTGGTGCTGCTGCTGGTGTGGTTGCTGGTGGCTTGTGCTGGTGCTGGTGCTGCTGGTGCTCGTGCTGCTGGTGTGCTGCTGGTGCGCTGCTGGTGCTGCTGCTTGCTGGTGCTGCTGGGTGCTGCTGGTGCTGCTGCTGGGTGCTGCTGGGTGCTGGTGCTGCGCTTGTGCTGGGGGCTGCTGCTGGTTGCAGCTGGTGTGCTGTGGTGCTGGGTGCTGCTGGTGCTGATGTCTGGTTGCTGGTGCTGGTGCTGGTGCTGTGGTGCTGGTGCTGCTGGTGCTGGTGATGGTGTGCTGCTGGTGTGCTGCTGGTGTGGTGCTGGTGTGCTGGTTGCTCTGCTGGTGCTGGTGCTGTGGTGCTGCTGCTGGTGCTGGTGCTGGTGCTGCTGGTGCTGCACTGCTGGTGCTGCTGGTGCTGTGGGTGCTGTGCTGGTGCTGGTGATGGTGCTGCTGGTGCTTTGCTGGGGTGCTGGTGCTGGTACTGCTGGTGTGCTGCTGCTGGTTGCTGGTGCTGCTGGTGTGTGCTGGTGCTGCTGCTGGTGCTGCTGGTGCTAGCTGGTGTGCTGCTGGTGCTGGTGCTGGTGCTTGCTGTGCTGCTGCTGGTGCTGGTGCTGCTGGTGCTGGTGCTGGTGCTGCTGGTGCTGGTGCTGGTGATGCTGGTGCTGGTGCTGGTTGTGCTGGTGACTGGTGCTGCTGGTTTGCTGGTGTGGTGCTGCTTGTGCTGCTGCTGGTGCTGCTGCTGGTGCTTGGTGCTGGTGCTGGTTGCTGGTGTTGCTGCTGGTGTGGTGCTGCTCTGGTGCGGGGCTGGTGCTGGTGCTGCTGGTGCTGCGTGCTGCTGGTGCTGGTGCTGGTTGATGCTGGTTGCTGGTGCTGGTGTGATGTGGTGCTGGTGCTGGTGATTGCTGGTGTGCTGCTGGTGCTGGTGCTGGTGCTGTGTGATGATGGGGCTTGGTGCTGTGATGCTGGTGCTGGTGCTGGTGCTGCTGGGCTTGCTGGTGCTGGTGATGGTGATGGTGCTGCTGCTGTGTGCTGCTGGTGCTGGTGCTGTGCTGGGTGCTGGTGCTGTTGGTGCTGATGGTTGCGCTGGTGCTGGTGCTGGTGTGGTGCTGCTGGTGCTGGGCTGCTGGTGCTGGGTGCTTGTGCTGGTGCTGTGGTGCTGGTGCTGCTGTTGGTGTGGTGCTGGGTGCTAGGTGCTGTGCTGGTGCTGGTGCTGGGTGCTGGTGCTGCTGGTGCTGGTGCTGAGTTGCTGCTGGTGCTGGTGTGCTGGTGCTGGTGCTGGATGCTGCTGGGTTGTGCTGCTGCTGTGGTGCTGGTGCTGGGGCTGCTGGTGCTGTGCTGGTTGCTGCTGCTGCTGGTGCTGTGGTGCGGTGATGGTGCTGCTGGTGCTGTGGTGCTGCTGCTGGTGCTGCTGGTGCTGCTGCTGGTGCTAGCTGGTGCTGCAGTTGGATGCTGTGGTCTGCTTGCTGGGCTGCTTGCTGGTGCTGCGGTGCTGCTTGCTGCTGCTGATTGTGCTGGTGCTGCTGCTGCTGTGATGTGGTGCTGTGGTGCTGCTGCTGGTGCTGCTGGCTGCTTGATGCTTGCTTGCTGGTGCTGGTTGCTGCTGCTGCTCGTGCTGCTGGTGCTGCTGGTGCTGCTGCTGGTGCTGCTGCTGCTGGTGCTGCTGCTGGTGCTGCTGGTGTGTGCTGCGCTGGTGCTGCTGGGGTGGGGCTGCTGGTGCTGGTGCTGGTGCTGGTGCTTGGTGCTGGTGCTGTGGTGCTGCTGCTGGTGCTGCTGTGGTGCTGGTGCTGGTGCTGTGCTGCTGTGCTGGTTGTGCTGGTTGCTGGTGCTGCTGGTGCCTGTGGTGTGGTGCTGGTTGCTGCTGGGCTGCTGTGGTGCTGGTGCTGAGGTGATGGTGCTGGTGCTGGTGCTGCTGGTGCTGGTGGCTGGTGCTGCTGGTGCTGCTGCTGGTGCTGGGGCTTGTGTGCTGCTGGTGCTGGTGCTGGTGCTGGTTACTGCTGGTGCTGCTGCTGGTGATCGGTGCTGCTGGTGCAGTGCTGGTGCTGCTGCTGGTGCTTGCTGGTTGCTGCTGGTGCTGCTGCTGGTGCTGGTGCTGGTGCTGGTGCTGCTGGTGCTGCTGTGCTGGTGTGGTCTGCTGGTGCTGGTGCTGCGGTGCTGCTGGTGATGGTGCTGAGTGCTGTGCGTGCGGGGGCTGGTGCTGTGGTTGTGGTGTGGTGCTGCTTGTGCTGGATGTGGGCTGCTGCTGGTGCTGGTTGCTGGTGCTGGTGCTGGTGCTGCTGGTGCTGGTGCTGCTGCTGGTGCTGGTGCTGGTGCTGGTGCTGCTGGTGCTGGTGCTGCTGGTGCTGGTGCTGGTGCTGCTGGTGCTGGTGCTGGTTGCTGGTTCTGCTGGTGTGGTGCTGGTGCTGTTGGTTGCTGCTGCTGGTGCTGGTGCTGGTGCTGGTGCTGGTGCTGCTGGTGCTGGTGCTGCTGGTGCTGGTGCTGGTGCTTGGTGCTGCTGGTGCTGCTGGTGTGGTGTGGTATGGTGCTGCTGCTGCTGTGCTGCTGGTGCTGGTGACGGGTGCTGGTGCTGCTGGTGCTGTGGTGCTGCTGGTGCTGGTGCTGGTTGTGGTGTTATGGTGCTGGTGCTGCTGGTGCTGGTGCTGTGCTGGTGCTGCTGGTTGCTGGTGTGCTGGTGCTGGTGTGGTGAACTGGTGCTGCTGGATGCTTTACTGCCATTAGTGGTGTTTGTAGCTTGCGCTTGGTTGCTGCATGCCTGTGGTGTTGTGGCTGGTGCGGGTGCTGGTGCTGCTGGCTGGTGCTGTGCTGCTGGTGCTGGTGCTGGTGCTGCTGGCTGCTGGTGCTGGTGCTGCTGGTTGGTGGTGCTGGTGCTGCTGGTGTTGCTGCTGCTGTGGTGCTGGTGCTGGTGCTGAGTGCTGATGGTGCTGGTGCTGGTGTGCTGCTGCTGCTGGTGCTGCTGGTGCTGGTGCTGGTGCTGGGTGCTGTGTGCTGTGGTGCCTTCTGGTGTGCTGCTGGTGCTAGTGCTGGTGCTGGTGCTGCTGGTGCTGGTGCTGTGGTGCTGGTGCTGGTTGCTGCTGGTTGCTGGGCTGGTGGCTGGTGCTGCTGGTGTGGGTGTGCTGGTGCTGAGTTGCTGGTGCTTGGTGCTGCTGGTGCTGGTGCTGAGTGATGCTTGGTGCTGGTGCTGGTGTGCTGGTGCTGGTGCTGGTGCTGCTTGTTCTTGGCTGTTGGTGCTGCTGCTGGTGCTGGTGTGTGCTGGTGTGTGGTGTGCTGGTGCTGGTGCTGCTGCTGGTGCTGGTGCTGGTGCTGCTGGTGCTGGTGCTGCTGGTGCTGTGCTGCTTGGTGCTGCTGGGTGCTGGTGCTGGTGTGCGTGTGCTGGTGTGCTGGTGTGTGTGGTGCTGTGGTGTTGGTGCTGGTGCTGCTGGTTGCTGGTGCTGGTGCTGGTGGTGCTGGTGCTGGTTGCTGCTGGTGCTGGTGTGTGGTGTGGTGCTGTGATGGTGCTGCTGCTGCCTGGTGCTGTGCTGTGGTGCTGGTGTGGTGCTGGTTGCTGCTGGTGTGCTGGTGCTGGTGCTGCTGGTGCTGGTGCTGGGCTGGTGCTGCTTGAGTGATGGTGCTTCTGGTGGGTGGTGCTGGGTGGTGGGTGGTGCTTGCTGCTGCTGCTGCTACTACTGCTGCTGCTGCTGCTGCTGTTGGGTGAGCTGGTGAGCTGCTGCTGGGTGAGCTGGTGAGCTGCTGTTGCTGGGTGAGCTTGTAAGCTCGCTGCTGCTGGGTGAGCTGGTGAGCTGCTGTTGCTGGGTGAGCTGGTGAACTGCTGCTGCTAGGAAAGCTGGTGAACTGCTGCTGCTGGGTGAGCTTTTGAGCTGCTGCTGCTGGGTTAGCTGGTGACCTGCTGTTGCTGGGTGAGCTGGTGAGCTGCTGCTGCTGCTGGGTGAGCTGGTGAGCTGCTGCTGCTGGGTGAGCTGGTGCGCTGCTGTTGCTGGGTGAGCTGGTGAGCTGCTGCTGCTGTGTGATCTGGTAAGCTGCTGCTGTTGGGTGAGCTGGTGAGGTGCTGCTGCTGGGTGAGCTGGTGAACTGCTGCTGGGTGAGCTGGTGAGCTGCTGCTGCTGGGTGAGCTGCTGCTGCTGCTGGGTGAGCTTGTGAGCTGCTGCTGCTGGGCGAGCTGGTGAGTTGCTGTTGCTGGGTGAGCTGGTGAGCTGCTGCTGCTGCTGGGTGAGCTGTGTGCTGCTGGGAAGAATGGTGCGAGCTGTTTGCTGCTTAGGGCGAGCTGGTGAGTTGTGTTGTTGGGTGAGCTGATAAGCTGGTGCTGCTGGGTGAGCTGCTGAACTGCTGCTGCTGGGTGATCTGGTGAGCTGCTGCTGCTGGGTGAGCTGGTAAGCTGCTGTTGCTGGGTGAGCTGGTGAGCTGCTGCTGCTGGGTGAGCTGGTGAGCTGCTGCTGCTGGGTGAGCTGGTGAGCTGCTGCTGCTGGGTGACTGGTGATTTGCTGTTGCTGGGGTGAGTGGTGAGAGCTGCTGCGGGTGAAGCTGTGAGCTACTGCGGTGGGTGAGGCTGTTGAGCTGTGCTGCTGGGTGAGTGGTGAGCTGCTGCGGCTGCGGTGGAGCTGGTGGCTGCTGCTGCTGGCTGAGCTGCTTGCGGCTGGGTGCAGCTGGTGAGATGCTGTGCTGCTGGGTGAGCTGGCTGCTGCTGGTTGTGGAGCTGGTGAGCTGCTTTTGCTGAGTGAGCTTGGATAAGTGCTGCTGCTAAGTGAGCTGGTGAGCTGCTTGCTGCTGGCCTGAAGCTGCTGCTGCTCGGGTGAGCTGTGAGACTGCTGCTGCTGGGGAGCTGGTGAACTGCAGTGCTGGTGAGCTGCGTGAGCTGCTGCTGCTGGCTGTGAGGTGCTTCTGCTGGGTGAGCTGGTGAGCTGCTGCTGCTGGGTGAGCTGCTGCTGCTGGGTGAGCTGGTGAGCTGCTGCTGCTGGGTGAGCTGCTGCTGCTGGGTGAGCTGGTGAGCTGCTGCTGCAGGGCGAGCTGGTGAGCTGCTTTTGCTGGGTGAGCTGGTGAGCTGGTGCTGCTGGGTGAGCTGGTGAGCTGCTGCTGTTGGGTGAGCTGGTGAGCTGCTGCTGCTGGGCGAGCTGGTGAGCTGCTGCTGCTGGGTGAGCTGGTGATTTGCTGTTGCTGGGTGAGCTGGTGAGGAGCTGCTGCTGGGTGAGCTGGTGAGCTACTGCTGCTGGGTGAGCTGGTGAGCTGCTGCTGCTGGGTGAGCTGGTGAGCTGCTGCGGCTGGGTGAGCTGGTGAGCTGCTGCTGCTGGCTGAGCTGCTGCTGCTGGGTGAGCTGGTGAGCTGCTGCTGCTGGGTGAGCTGCTGCTGCTGCTGCTGGGTGAGCTGCGTTTGCTGGGTGAGCTGGTAAGCTGCTGCTGCTAAGTGAGCTGGTGAGCTGCTGCTGCTGGCTGAGCTGCTGCTGCTGGGTGAGCTGGTGAGCTGTTGCTGCTGGGTGAGCTGGTGAACTGCAGCTGCTGGGTGAGCTGGTGAGCTGCTGCTGCTGGGTGAGGTGCTTCTGCTGGGTGAGCTGTGAGCTGCTGCTGCTGGGTGAGCTGGTGAGCTGCTGCTGCTGGGTGAGCTGCTGCTGCTGGGTGAGCTGCTGCTGCTGGGTGAGCTGGTGAGCTGCTGCTGCAGGGCGAGCTGGTGAGCTGCTTTTGCTGGATGAGCTGGTGAGCTGCTGCTGCTGGGTGAGCTGGTGAGCTGCTGCTGTTAGGTGAGCTTGGTGAGCTAGCTGCTGCTGCTGGGTGAGCCTGGGTGAGCTGCTGCTCTGTTTGCTGTGTGTGAGCTGGTAAGCTGCTGTGCTGGGTGAGACAGCTGAGCTGCTGCTGCTGGGTGAGGCTGGCGAGTGCTGCTGTGGGTGAGCTGGTAAGTGCTGCTGCTGGGTAGCTTGGGAGTTCTTGCTGCTGGGAGAGCTGGTGAGCTGCTGTTGCTGGGTGAGCTGGTGAGTATGCGCTGCTGGGTGAGCTGGTGAGCTTTCTGTTGCTGGGGGAGCGGCGTGAACCGCTGCTTGCTGGGTGAGCTTGGTGTGAGTG
Source organism: Cherax quadricarinatus (assembly GCF_026875155.1). Classification (NCBI taxonomy): domain Eukaryota; kingdom Metazoa; phylum Arthropoda; class Malacostraca; order Decapoda; family Parastacidae; genus Cherax; species Cherax quadricarinatus. Next base: position 32,532,958 of record NC_069401.1, on the reverse strand, counting down.
CTGCTGCTGGGTGAACGGTTGAACCGCTGCTATGGGTTGAGCTGAGTGAGGCTGCTGCTGCTGGAGTGAGCTGCCGCTGCTGGGGTGAGTGGTGAGCTGCTTCTGATGGGCGAGCTGGTGAGCTGTGTTGCTGGGTGGTGTGCTGGTAGCTGCTGTGTTTTGGATGAGCTGGTGAGCTGCTGCTGCTGGGTGAGTGTAAGTGCTTGCTGTTGGGTGAGTGTTGAGCTGCTGCTGCTGGGTGAGGTTGCTGTTGCTGGGTGAGTTGTGAGCTGTGCTGTGGGTGAGCTGGTTGAACTGCTGCTGCTGGATGTGAGCTGGTGAGCTGCTGCCTTGTCGAGTTGTGGCTGCTGCTCCTGGGTGAGCTGGTGAGTGTGCTGTTGGGTGAGGGGTTTGAACTGTGCTGCTGGGTGAGCTTGTGTGCTGCTGCTGCTGGGTTAGCTGGTGAGCTGCTGCTGCTGGGTGAGCTGGTGAGCTGCTGCTGCTGGGTGAGCTGGTGAGCTGCTACTGCTGGGTGAGCTGGTGAGCTGCTGCTGCTGGGTGAGCTGGTGAGCTGCTGCTGCTGGGTGAGCTGCTGCTGCTGGGTGAGCAGGTGAGTTGCTGCTGCTGGACGAGCTGGTGAGTTACTGTTGCTGGGTGAGCTGCTGCTGCTGGGTGAGCTGGTGAGCTGCTGCTGCTGGGTGAGCTGGTGAGCTGCTGCTGCTGGGTGAGCTGCTGCTGCTGGGTGAGCTGGTGAGCTGCTGTTGCTGGGTGAGCTGCTGCTGCTGGGCGAGCTGGTGAGCTGCTTTTGCTGGGTGAGCTGCTTAGCTGCTGCTGCTGGGTGAGCTAGTCAGCTGCTGCTGCTGGGTGAGCTGCTGCTGCTGGGTTAGGTGGTGAGCTGCTGCTGCTGGGTGAGCTGGTGAGCTGCTGCTGCTGGGTGAGCTGGTGAGCTGCTGCTGCTGGGTGAGCTGGTGAGCTGGTGAGCTTCTGTTGCTGGGCGAGCTGGTGAGCTGCTGCTGTTGGGTGAGCTGTTGAGCTGCTGCTGCTGGGTGAGGTGCTGCTGCTGGGTGAGCTTGTGAGCTGTTGCTGCTGGGTGAGCTGGTAAGCTGCTGCTGTTGGGTGAGCTGTTGAGCTGCTGCTGCTGGGTGAGGTGCTGCTGCTGGGTGAGCTTGTGAGCTGCTGCTGCTGGGTGAGCTGGTGAACTCTGTTGGCTGGGTGGAGCTGGTGAGCTGCTGTGGTCGGTGAGACTGCTGCTGCTGGGTGAGCTGGTGAGCTGCTGCTGCTGGGTGAGCTGGTGAGATGCGCTGCTGGGTGAGCTGGTGAGCTGCTGTTGCTGGATGAGCTGGTGAACCGCTGCTGCTGGCGTGAGCTGGTGAGCTGCATGCTGCTGAGTGAGCTGGTGAGTGGTGAGCTGCTGCTGCTGGGTGAGTGGTGAGTGCTGCTTGCTGGTGTGAGCTGGTGAGCTGGTGGAGCTGTGCTGCTGGAGTGAAGCTTGTGAGCTGCTGCTGCTGGGTGAGCTGGTAAGCTGCTGCTGTTGGGTGAGCTGTTGAGCTGCTGCTGCTGGGTGAGGTGCTGCTGCTGGGTGAGCTTGTGAGCTGCTGCTGCTGGGTGAGCTGGTGAACTGCTGCTGCTGGGTGAGCTGGTGAGCTGCTGCTGGTCGGTGAGCTGCTGCTGCTGGGTGAGCTGGTGAGCTGCTGCTGCTGGGTGAGCTGGTGAGATGCGCTGCTGGGTGAGCTGGTGAGCTGCTGTTGCTGGATGAGCTGGTGAACCGCTGCTGCTGGGTGAGCTGGTGAGCTGCTGCTGCTGTGGTGAGTGGTTTGACGCTGCTACTTTTTTGGGGGGGTGTGAGCAGGGTGAGCTGCTGCTGTTGGGTGAACTGCCACTGCTGGGTGAGGTGGTGAGGTGCTTCTGCTGGGCGAGCTGGTGAGCTGCTGTTGCTGGGTGAGCTGGTAAGCTGCTGCTGTTGGGTGAGCTGTTGAGCTGCTGCTGCTGGGTGAGGTGCTGCTGCTGGGTGAGCTTGTGAGCTGCTGCTGCTGGGTGAGCTGGTGAACTGCTGCTGCTGTGTGAGCTGGTGAGCTGCTGCTGCTGGGTGAGCTGGTGAGTGCTGTTGCTGGGTGAGCTAGTGAGGTGCTGCTGCTGGGTGAGCTGGTGAGCTGCTGCTTCTGGTTGAGCTGGTGAGCTGGTGCTGTGTGCTGCTGCTGCATTGCTGCTGCACTGTGGTGCAGGACGTGAGATGGTGATGTGCTACGGCTGGGGTGGATGCTGGTGAGCTGTGCTGCTGCTCGGTGAGCTGGTTGAAGCTGCTGATGCTGCTATGCTCGCTGACTGCACTCTGCTGCTGCTCCTGTCTGCTTGCACCTGGCTGCTGCTCCTGCTGCTGCACCTGCTAGTGCTTCTCTCTGTGATCAAACTCACTCCCAGCCATTGACATATTTTCCTCGGAGTTTATTTTGAATTCCCTTCCTCCCTCCCTCCCCTCTAATCCCAACCCTTCCATCCCATCCAACCGCTCCCCTCCCCTCCTTCCCGTCCCTCCCCTACCATCCCATCCCTCCACTTCCCTCCCCAGGAGATAATTAATGTCGCCTTAATAGCTGCACTCATTAAGCAGTCGTTGTAATGAGTGTGTGATGGTATGTGATGGCTGACCTAGCCTGTGTACTCACCTAATTATGGTTTCAGGGGTCGATTCATGGCTTCTTGCCCCCGCCTTTTCACTTGTCGCTGTTAGGTCCCTGCTCCATGAGCTTTACCATATCTCTTCTTAAAGCTTTGTATGGATCCTGCCTCCACTACATCACTTCCCAGACTATTCCACTTCCTGAAAACTCTATGACTGAAGAAAAACTTCCGAACATCCCTGAGTCTTCAACTTCCAATTGTGACCTCTTGTTGCTGTGTCCTTTCTTTTCTTTTCTGTGACCTCTCTTTTCTTGCAGTCCAAGAAAATACAATCTACCCACCCTTCTCTTTCCTGTCTTACTTCCGTCAACTTGTCATAAAACCCCAGTAGGTTTGTGACACAGGATTACCATCCCCTGAAACCGTGTTGGTTGTCGTATATAAGCCTGTACCTTTCTAAGTGCTCCACCACTCATCTCTTGATATTCTTCTCTGTGACTTTGCATGCTATACATGTCAGTGAGCCTGGTCTGTAGTTTAATACTACCTGTTTCCTTTCTTAAAAGTTGAGACTACACTTCCAGTCTTCCACACCTCAAGAAGTTGCCCAGTTTCGATGGATGTGTTGAAGAGTGTTGTTAGTGGCACACACACACTGTCTCTGCTTCCTTTCTCAGGGCCCATGGAGAGATGTTGTTCGGTCCCACATATTTTGAGATATCTAGTTCACTTAGCAGCCTCTTCACCTCCTCCTCGGTTATGTGTATTGTATCCAGCACTTGTTGGTGTACCCCACCATAACAGGTTTCTGGAGTCCTTTCTGTCGCCACTGAAAATACTTCCTTAAACCTCGTGTTGAGCTCTTCACGTACTTCTCGCTCGTTTCTTGTGAACTTCAAATTCAAATTCAAATTCAAAGTTTATTCTCTATAAGGATTACAATGCTGAGTTTACAGAATTTGGTTATTGTGTGGTTTACATGTAGTAAAATAATAATTACAGAGTGTACCACTAGAACACCTAGCATGGCTACGCATTTCGGGCAGACTTAGATTAATTCTTAAATTTAAAATATTACAAATTATGAGGCAAGTTGGTATTATGGCTAAGTGACTAAATAATAGTTTGTGAGTTTAGCAATGTGAATGCTTTTGTTTTGGCACAGTACATAGTTTCAGTATTGGAGTATCACAGGCCAACTTATGACTAGTTAGGATTCATTATTTTAAGATTGAGATTGATATTTTCTGTTTATGGTCAATTGGGTGAGTGAGTGTAAGTGTAAACCCACCAGGTGGTATTCGTGTAGTTAGTTGACGGGGTGTATCAGGGAGATAAGATGTTTTTAACGGTAGTTTTGAAGGGATGAATGTGTCTGCAGTTCTAGAATTTTCAGGTAGGTGTTCCAGATTTTAGGGCCTTTGACATACATTGAATTTTTAAAAAAGGTTTTTAGTCGGACACGGGGAATGTCATAGAGATGTTTGTGTCTGGTGTTATGCCTGTGGGTTCTGTCACAACTATCAAGAAAGCGTTTTAGGTCAAGGTTAATATTGGAATTTAAGGTCCTGTAGATGTAGATTGCACAGTAGTAAGTGTGGATGTACTGAACAGGGAGTAAGTTTAGATCTATGAAGAGTGGGGGGGTGTGTTGCCAGGGATGGGATTTAGTGATTATTCTTACTACGGCTTTTTGTTGGGTTATTATTGGCTTTAGGTGTGTTGCTGCAGTTGATCCCCAAGCACAGATAGCATAGGTGAGGTATGGATAACTAAGTGAGTGGTATAGTGTGAGAAGGGCATTTTGCGGCACGTAGTATCGTATCTTGGAGAGGATTCCAACCGTTTTGGATACTTTTTTGGTTATGTGTTGAATATGGGTGCTGAAATTCAGGTTGTTGTCAAGGTATAGGCCAAGGAATTTGCCCTCATTATGCCTGGCAATTAGAGTGTTGTCGATCTTAATGTTAAGTTGCGCAACACCTGCTCTGTTACCAAACATAATATAATAGGTTTTGTCAGCGTTAAGTGTAAGTTTATTGGCTGTCATCCAAGTCGATATTTTGAGCAGCTCCTCGTTAACAATGGTGTTGAGGGTGGCAAGATTAGGGTGGGAGATGACATAAGTCGTGTCGTCAGCAAAGAGAAAGGGTTTCAGGTTTTTGGGATATGTTTGGAAGATCATTGATGTATATGAGGAAGAGCAGGGGACCAAGGACACTTCCCTGCAGAACTCCAGTATCAAGTGGCCGTATTGATGAGGCTGTGTCTTTAATGGTGACATACTGATACCTATTAGTAAGGTAAGATTTGAAATAAGCAAGCGCATGGCCTCTTATACCGTAATGGTCAAAATTTGTGGAGTAGGATGGGGCGGGGGTCTTTCTGTGTCAAAAGCTTTTCTTAGATCAATTTAAAATTCCTAGTGGATATTCCTTATTTTCCAATGCTGTGTAAAGCAGATCTAGCATTTTTATGATTGCATCATTAGTGCTTTTATTTTTCCTGAATCCAAATTGGCAGGGATTGAGTATGTTTTGTGCCGTTATAAATGAATAAAAGTCTCCTGTGCACGAGTTTCTCGAAGATTTTGGATAGCAATGGTAAGTTTGATATTGGCCTATAGTTGTTTAAATCTGTAGGGTCACCACCTTTATGTATTGGTGTGACCCTTGCCGTTTGGTAGTTTCGGGAAGGTGCTAGTTTCTAGTGACTTGTTAAAAAGTAATGAAATAGCATGCGAAAGGACATGGACCGCTCTCTTGAACAATAATGGTGGAACATGAGACAGATTCCCTGAGTTATTTTTAATGACTTTATAATCCGATGACTTTCCTGGGGCCATTGGTGCAAGAAAAAGGAATTTGGGAAAAACCATCTAGGTAGTCCCCCGGGATGGGCGGTACGTTGGATTTTTTTTTTGGGGAATTAGATCCCTCCTTTCTTCCTACGAAACCCGGCTTTCGATGCTATGCGTTTTCGTATTGTGCTGGGGCCCTTTTCCCCCCTCGGGGCATTTCTTTTCGGCTCTTTGACAATTCTTTTTTTTCCTGGGTCCTTGTCTTCTACAATTTTCCTTTTCTACACACTTTTTTTAGCCCCCTCTGCATCTTTAGGTGAAAAAAAGGACTCATTCTGGTTTCCCTTTTTTCTTGCCTTTTTGGGAACTACCCCTCCTCGCCTCTTTGCATTTTTAGTTTATGTAGTCCGCCATTTTATTTACGAATTTTACCATTCTCTTTCCCACTGAAACCCCATAAAAGGGAAAAATTTCCCCAAGCGTGGTAGTCCCTTCTTTTGCCCGTTTTGGCTTCCTCTTGTGCCCTTATTCCCGTTTACTTTAACTTTATATGATTTGAAATTCAGGATCACGGATTACTAGCCCCAGTGGGCCCTTTCATATGTGATGTTCTCAGTGTCTGAACTACTCAAGGTGAATATGAGGTCGAATCTTGCTGGTTCATCCTCTCTTCTCTTTCTGTTTTAGTGTCCCTAACATGTTGATGCATGAGGTTTTCCAGTACCACATCCATCATCTTAGCCCTCCACAGGTCCCCCACATGTGGCTCCAGGTTTTCGTAGTCAATCTCCTTGTGATTGAAATTGCCTACGACTAGTAACCTTGCCCTGTCCACCATTGCTCTGTTGCTCTCATCATGTTCTTCCCTTGGTCTCCTGCTATTTTATGGCGGGTTGTACGTCACTGAAATCACCACCTTCGGACCCCCAGTCTGAATTGTTGCTTCCACTCTGTCCATTCCTTCCATTTTCTCAAACCTTCGCCGGTTTCTGATAAGTAATAAAACGCCTCCCTCTGCTTTCTCTATCTTTCCTCAGGACTTGGTATCCGAATGGAAAGACTGCATCTGTTATCATCATACTCATTTGTATTCCATGTTGTAATTTGTTTACTGTAATTTTTACCACTGAATATATCATTGCTTAGTTAATCTTAAGTTAATTTTAAGCCTGCCCGTAATGCTCTGCATACAAGGGGCTTTGACATGTACACCCAATCACTATATTTCTTAGTACACCTATGTATTATGTCCAAAAAAATAAATAAATAAATCCCCGTGAACTTCGTTTCTGTGAGTGCTTTGATGTCAGGGGATGTCTCTATGATTCTTTCATGCCACTCTTCATATTTATTTGTATTCCGTCTGCGTTGATGTACAACACCTTCAGCTTGTGTGTGCGTGTGTACTCACCTCACCTAGTTGTACTCACCTAGTTGTACTCACCTAGTTGTACTCACCTAGCTGTACTCACCTAGTTGTACTCACCTAGTTGTACTCACCTAGCTGTACTCACCTAGTTGTACTCACCTAGCTGTACTCACCTAGTTGTACTCACCTAGCTGTACTCACCTAGCTGTACTCACCTAGCTGTACTTACCTAGTTGTACTCACCTAGTTGTACTCACCTAGCTGTACTCACCTAGTTGTACTCACCTAGCTGTACTCACCTAGTTGTACTCACCTAGCTGTACTCACCTAGCTGTACTCACCTAGCTGTACTCACCTAGTTGTACTCACCTAGTTGTACTCACCTAGCTGTACTCACCCAGTTGTACTCCCTAGCCCGTTACTCACCTAGCTGTACTCACCTAGCTGTACTCACCTAGCTGTACTCACCTAGCTGTACTCACCTAGGGTGTACTACCTAGCTGTCTCACCTAGCTGTACTCACCTAGCTGTACTCACCTAGCTGTACTCACCTAGCTGTACTCACTAGCTGTACTCCCCCTAGCTGTACCCCCTAGTTGTACTCACCTAGTGTACTCACCTAGCTGTACTCACCTTTGCTGTACTCACCTAGTTGTATCACCTAGCTGTACTCACCTAGTTGTACTCACTAGTTGTACTCACCTAGCTGTACTCACCTAGCTGTACTCACCTAGTTGTACTCACCTAGCTGTACTTCACCCCAGCTGTACTCACCTAGCTGTACTCACCTAGCTGTACTTCACCTAGCTGTACTCACCTAGCTGTACTCACCTAGCTGTACTTTACCTAGCTGTACTCACCCAGCTGTACTCACCTAGCTGTACTCACCTAGCTGTACTCACCTAGCTGTACTCACCTAGTTGTACTCACTAGTTGTACTCACCTAGCTGTACTCACCTAGTTGTGGTTGTGTTAACGTTGGTAGAATTACCGACAATATGTTAGGTAAACGGACACAAATACAACTAATGTACATTTTGTTTATTATGGCAACGTTTCGCCACAATAAAATGTCACATTAGTTGCACTTGTGTCCTTTTTACCCTAGTTGTGGTTGCAGGGGTCGAGTCACAGCTCCTGATCCAAACCTCTTTACTGGTCGTACTAAGTCACTCTCCCCCGCTCTATGAGCTTTACCACACCATGTATGGATCATGTCTCCACTACATTACTTTCCAGACTATTCCACTTGAAGATAGTTCCTGACTATGGAACTGAACTTCTCCAGGCCGAGGGACTGACAACCTTAAATTCTACGACTTCAAGGGTGATGGACTGATTACATCGTCTTCACATCTCTACTGTTCCTGCCTACTTTCTGTATTCGACTGAAGAAGCCTACTGTGTAGGCGAAACGTTTCGGAATAAAGTTGTCTATCTGTTGCATATATGTCTTACCTAACAACACTATTCCACTTCCTGACAACTCTATGACTGAGGAAATGTTTCTTAACATCAGAGTCTTCAGCTTCCCCTTTTTTCTGTGTCCCATCTCTGGAACATCCTGTCTCTGTCCCCCTTGTCGATACCTGTGTTTGTGTGTGAGAGTGGTTGTACTCTCCGAGATGTTTGGTGGGTTGAATCTCAGCTCTGGGTCCCCCCTGTTGTCTTCATCATTTCATTTATTTACCACCATGAGACTGAAAAGTATTT
>NC_069401.1:32396627-32523978 GCF_026875155.1 Cherax quadricarinatus | reverse complement strand
AAAATGGAAAGCAAGCATAATATAATTATTATTATTTTATAATAAAAAGGGAAGCGCTAAGCCACAAGGGCTATACAGCAAGCATAATATAAGAGGGGCTGGAGACGTGACCCCTCAAGGAAGATTCCTTGATGTTGGTGAGGGGCTCTTGATTTAGGGAATTGGATCTGTGCTCCAGTTCCCCGAATTAAGCCTGAATGCCTTCCACATCCCCTTCCCCCAGGCGCTGTATAATCCTCCGGGTTTAGCGCTTCCCCCTTGATTATAATAATAATAATGTAGACGTGACTAAGGAACAGGGGAAATGTTTTTTTAGTGCCATGAATGTCTACATTGTTTATTCTGGACCCTATTTTGAAATTGACAATTTTTGAATTTTGCGTGAAATTGGCCAAATTACTGATTTCTGATCACTTCATTGAGTAGTTGAAATAGATAAATGGGTGGCTTCTTGTACTCAATCAATAGAAGAAATACTAGTAAAATAGCAATCAGTTTGGTCAACGGGAACAATGGAGTTGCCAAAAATTGGGCACAAAGTGAGCAAAATTGCCAATGCATAAATATCACAGACAGCTAACTTTGCAGGATCGTAATTCTGTAAGTTTTCCATCAAATTTTGTACTTTTGGTTTCATTACCTTGTGAAAAAGATTCTCTACCATTTCATAAGAAAATTTTTTTTTTTTTTTAAATTTTGCGACCCTAAGACCAAGTCTGAGAGCACGGGTCACAACTTTGAAAGGGTTTAAAGAACTGCTTTGTTTTATTTACAAAAGTACTAGAACAGCTTGGTTGGTCACAGCTTTAATCGTATACTGTTTCTAACAAACTTTACCATCATCATCAACTTGTTACTTTCATGACCAATTCAAAGTCAATATTATTGAAATCATAATCCCACAGCATGTAAAGCTATTTGAAGTCTAATTTTTAGCATTTCACAATCCATATCTATACCTTTTTCAGGTTTGACCACAGGAAAGGGAGGGGTAACTCCAAATTCCTTGGATTGAGAGATCTCAAGCCCTAGCATCAAGGCATACTCCTTAAGTATTAAATTTATATAAAGCACTAAATCTGTCAAGGTAACACAACACCTGGAGAACTGGCAAGTAATAAGGTTTGATCCAAAAGAAAACACAGTTTCACTTTGTCAGATCAAGAGTCCATCACCAAGAAGTAAGGAACTCTCGTAGAGGAGTAAATTTAGCTAAAACCTACCAGACTTCTATTTCATTAACCTAAATTTAGCAGTTATTTTTCATCATCATTGAAACAATTTCAAAAGATTAAGACTGATATTTGCTGTAGAGTTATAGCAACAATGAATTTTCACTGGACTTGTTTGGACAAATGATCGTTGTTGTATAAGCAAAGATTGCAAATTCCTGAATAGAAAAGTATGACATATAACAAACAAGAGTAGTGTTAAGTGAAGGCAGCAGCTTAACTGACTACACACTGTACACTTATTAAAAATTATACCTTGTCAATTTGCAAACCAGAATTTTCCTAATTAATTTTTTTTTTTAACACATCGGCTGATTCCCACCAAGGCAGGGTGGCGCGAGAAAGAATAACTTTCATCATTCACTCCATCACTGTCTTGCCAGAGGGCTGGTTTACACTAGTTATAATAATGCAACATTAACATCCTCCTTCAGAGTGCAGACACTGTACTTCCCATCTCCAGGACTCAAGTCCGGCCTGCTGGTTTCCCTGAATCCCTTCATAAATGTTACTTTGTTCACACTCCAACAGCACGTCAAGTATTAAAAACCATTTGACTCCATTCACTCATCAAGTATGCTCATGCATGCTTGCTGGAAGTCCAAACCCCTCGCACACAAAACCTCCTTTACCCCCTCCCTCCAACCCTTTCTAGGCCGACCCCTACCCCACCTTCCCTCCACTACAGATTTATATACTCTCAAAGTCATTCTGTTTTGTTACATTCTCCCTACATGTCCGAACCACCTCAACAACCCCTCCTCAGCCCTCTGGATAATAGTTTTGGTAATCCCACACCTTCTCCTAATTTCCAAACTACGAATTTTCTGTATTACTGTATTACTAAATCTGTATGGGCTATACAGCACCTACGGAATGAGAGGTAACCAGGTTTGATCCAATTCCTTGAATCAAGAGCCCCATCACCTACATCAAGATGCTCTTTTAAAGGGTCTAATATAGATCATAGCAGGTTACATCACATTATTATTTATAACTAAGTCCATACTGTGGAGCATGTGCAAGACCAAATAATTTTTACATTCAAAAGAAAGCACCAAACCCAAAGGTACCTATGTACTGCACCTGAGGAATATGAAGTAATCAGGTTTGATCCAATAATATTTTTATTTATTATCACACTGGCTGATTCCCACCAAGGCAGGGTGGCCCGAAAAAGAAAAACTTTCACCATCATTCACTCCATCACTGTCTTGCCAGAAGGGTGCTTTACACTACAGTTTTTAAACTGCAACATTAACACCCCTCCTTCAGAGTGCAGGCACTGTACTTCCCATCTCCAGGACTCAAGCCCAGCCTGCCGGTTTCCCTGAACCCCTTCATAAATGTTACTTTGCTCACACTCCAACAGCATGTCAAGTATTAAAAACCATTTGTCTCCATTCACTCCTATCAAACACGCTCACGCATGCCTGCTGGAAGTCCAAGCCCCTCGCACACAAAACCTCCTTTACCCCCTCTCTCCAACCTTTCCTAGGCCGACCCCTACCCCGCCTTCCTTCCACTACAGACCGATACACTCTTGAAGTCATTCTGTTTCGCTCCATTCTCTCTACATGTCCGAACCACCTCAACAACCCTTCCTCAGCCCTCTGGACAACAGTTTTGGTAATCCCGCACCTCCTCCTAACTCCAAACTACGAATTCTCTGCTTATATTCACACCACACATTGCCCTCAGAACATGACATCTCCACTGCTCCAGCCTTCTCCTCACTGCAACATTCATCACCCATGCTTCACACCCATATAAGAGCGTTGGTAAAACTATACTCTCATACATTCCCCTCTTTGCCTCCAAGGACAAAGTTCTTTGTCTCCACAGACTCCTAAGTGCACCACTCACTCTTTTCCCCTCATCAATTCTATGATTCACCTCATCTTTCATAGACCCATCCGCTGACACGTCCACTCCCAATATCTGAATACATTTACCTCCTCCATACTCTCTCCCTCCAATCTGATATTCAATCTTTCATCACCTAATCTTTTTTGTTTATCCTCATAACCTTACTCTTTCCTGTATTCACCTTTAATTTTCTTCTTTTGCACACCCTACCAAATTCATCCACCAATCTCTGCAACTTCTCTTCAGAATCTCCCAAGAGCACAGTGTCATCAGCAAAGAGCAGCTGTGACAACTCCCACTTTGTGTGTGATTCTTTATCTTTTAACTCCACGCCTCTTGCCAAGACCCTCGCATTTACTTCTCTTACAACCCCATCTATAAATATATTAAACAACCACGGTGACATCACACATCCTTGTCTAAGGCCTACTTTTACTGGGAAATAATTTCCCTCTTTCCTACATACTCTAACTTGAGCCTCACTATCCTCGTAAAAACTATAATCAAACTAAGCCTAAATCTGTAAGGGTCAGGTCTGATCCATGAAATAAGCATTAAACAGTAAACAACAAAGGCTCCTCAAATTGATCAAATTCAAAATTGTGACTGGCATGAAGACTGAAGGTGTGGGCAGTTAAAAAGTGCTCATAACCATAGTATTATGGTTATGGTTCAGGCTGCAAAAAGGTTCATTAAAAAAGTTCCATAAGAATCAGCTTTTACATTTTACTAAGAAAACATCAGGTTATTAATGAAGTTTATTATTAAATTTCCACAAATGCTATTATTTATCATGTTTTAGAGGAATGTAATCATCACAGGTACCAGCTTAAACACTCACTCAAACTGAATTTAAATAATACAGAATTTATATGCACAGACAAATAAATGAAAAAATTATTACAGTACAATTATTACACAAGTTAATTTTTATTGTGAAAATATTGTGTGACTAAGTACTAATTGCTACAGTAAACAACAATGTGTAACAGAAGTGCATTTTAACCAAACCCAAATAAAATAGTGCTGAACATTTAGTATTATTAAAAAGATTAATTGAACCTTGCTTCAAATTACCAGTCTGGTATAATATACTCTGTCATCTTTTACACTAGTACATTTTAAAGAAACTGAAAATATATTTAATCAGCATAAATCCCAAACCAATGTGAATCTCGAAATGAGTAACATGACACAATATTTTATCTTAAACAAGAAGATAAGTTTACTCTCTGAAATAAAATACATGAATTTTTAAAATTCGCATTTAATTACAGTTACAAAAAAAATATAATGTACAAAATCCTGGAGTTACATTACAAGAGTCACTACAACTCTATATGGCTGTGATCTGTGCTCTCGTCTCCGTTAGTCTCCTCCGGTTTGGTACATACTGCTGGACTGGTTAAAAGGAATAAGTATTCGCATCGATTTGGTTCAGAAACACCTATAAGCTTCGTTTCAGTCCCACAGGATATTTGAACCTGAAATTATGATAATTTGATACATCATATGCAACAAAAGATAATCAATAATTATAAACAAGAAACATAAAAGTGAACAGTGATTAGCAAACTACTTGTGATATTTCATATATGAAACATTACAAAAAAGAAAATTCCATTAGAAACCATAAAAAACATATATAGGATACTCCATTCACAGCTACTTAATGAATCAATATTTCATGTTTATTTGAGGGTCACCCTACCTAAGTGGGCGATGGCTGGTGGGGTAAAAAAAAAAAAAAAAAAAAAAGAAGTGTGATACAGTAATCACTGATATGAATAAATCAAACAGGCCAGATTATGAGAATTTTTTTTTATTAACACATCAACCATTTTCCACTGAGGCAGGGTGACCTGAAAAAGAAGAAACATTTTCATCATTCACTCCACTGTCTTGCCAGAGGCATACCTACACTAATTTAAAAAAAAAATGCAACTTTTCAACAACCCTTCCTTCAGAGTGCAGGCGCTATACTTCCCACCTTCAGGATTCAAGTCTGGTTAACCGCTTTCCCTGAATCCCTTCATAAATGTTGCTTTGCTCACACTCCAACAGCATGTAAGGTCATAAAACCCCTTGTCTCCACTTGCTCCTATCTGACACATTAACTGACTCTTGCTTGAAGTCCAAGCAGCTCGCACACAAAACCTCCTTTACCCCCTTCCTCCAACCTTTCCTAGAACAACTCCTACCTGCCTTCCTTCCACTATAGATTTATACACCTTTTAAATCATTCTATTGTGTTCCAGCCTCTCTAAATGTCCGAACCACCTCAACAACCCCTCCTCAGCCCTCTGGATAATACTTAAGAACATAAGAAAGGAGGAACACTGCAGTAGGCCTGTTGGCCCATACTGGGCAGGTCCTTCACAAATCCAACCCACTAACAGAATACTTGCCCAACCCACTTTAGTGCTACCCTAACAATAAGCTCTGATAAATCCACTAGCTCGTGTGCATGTTCCACTCAAATTCAACCTTTCTCACTCGTATATTTATCCAACCTAAACTTGAAATTACCCAAGGTTTTAGCCTCAATCACCCTACTAGGCAGATTGTTCCACTCATCAATCCCCTATTTCCAATCCAATATTTTCCTATATCCGTTGTAAATCTAAACTAATTTGAATGCATCATTGCAGGCTCTCTCTTGGAGGGACATCTTCAAGACACTATATTCTTTTTTTCAACACACCGGCTGTATCCCACTGAGGCAGGGTGGCCCAAAAGGAAAAATGAAAGTTATTTTTTTTTTTTCAACAAGTCGGCCGTCTCCCACCGAGGCAAGGTGACCCAAAAAAGAAAGAAAATCCCCAAAAAGAAAATACTTTCATCATCATTCAACACTTTCACCACACTCATACATTATCACTGCTTTTGCAGAGGTGCTCAGAATACAACAGTTTAGAAGCATATACGTATAAAGATACACAACATATCCCTCCAAACTGCCAATATCCCAAACCCCTCCTTTAAAGTGCAGGCATTGTACTTCCCATTTCCAGGACTCAAGTCCGACTATATGAAAATAACCGGTTTCCCTGAATCCCTTCACTAAATATTACCCTGCTCACACTCCAACAGATCGTCAGGTCCAAGTATCATTTGTCTCCATTCACTCCTATCTAACACGCTCATGCACGCTTGCTGGAAGTCCAAGCCCCCTTGCCCACAAAACCTCCTTTACCCCTCTTTCCAACCCTTTCGAGGACGACCCCTACCCTCCTTCCTTCCCCTATAGATTTATATGCTTTCATGCCATTCTACTTTGATCCATTCTCTCTAAATGACCAAACCACCTCAACAACCCCTCTTCTGCCCTCTGACTAATGCTTTTATAAACTCAACACCTTCTCCTAATTTCCACACTCCGAATTTTCTGCATAATATTTACACCACACATTGCCCTTAGACAGGACATCTCCACTGCCTCCAACCGTCTCCTCGCTGCTGCATTTACCACCCAAGCTTCACATCCATATAAGAGTGTTGGTACTACTATACTTTCATACATTCCCTTCTTTGCCTCCATAGATAACGTTTTTTGACTCCACATATACCTCAACGCACCACTCGCCTTTTTTTCCCTCATCAATTCCATGATTAACCTCATCCTTCATAAATCCATCCGCCAACATGTCAACTCCCAAGTATCTGAAAACATTCACTTCTTCATACTCCTCCTCCCCAATTTGATATTCAAATTTTTCTTTATCTAAATCATTTGATACCCTCATCACCTTACTCTTTTCTATGTTCACTTTCAACTTTCTACCTTTACACACATTCCCAAACTCATCCACTAACCTTTGCAATTTTTCTTTAGATTCTCCCATAAGCACAGTATCATCAGCAAAAAGTAACTGTGTCAGTTCCCATTTTGAATTTGATTCCCCATAATTTAATCCCACCCCTCTCCCGAACACCCTAGCATTTACTTATTTTACAACCCCATCTATAAATATATTAAACAACCATGGTGACATTACACATCCCTGTCTAAGACCTACTTTTACCGGGAAGTACTATTCTCCCTCTCTTCTACATACCCTAACCTGAGCCTCACTATCCACATAAAAGCTCTTTAAAGCATTTATTAACTTACCACCTATTCCATATACTTGCAACATCTGCCACATTGCTCCTCTATCCACTCTATCATATGCCTTTTCTAAATCCATAAATGCAATAAAAACTTCCCTACCTTTATCTAAATACTGTTCACATATATGCTTCAATGTAAACACTTGATCTACACATCCCCTACCCACTCTGAAGCCTCCCTGCTCATCCGCAATCCTACATTCTGTCTCACCTCTAATTCTTTCAATTATAACCCTACCGTACACTTTTCCTGGTATACTCAATAAACTTATTCTTCTATAATTTTTACCATCTCTTTTGTCCCCTTTCCCTTTATATAAAGGGACTATACATGCTCTCCGCCAATCCCTAGGTACCTTCCCCTCTTTCATACATTTATTAAACAAAAGTACCAACCACTCCAACACTATATCCCCCCCTGCTTTTAACATTTCTGTCATGATCCCATCAGTTCCAGCTGCTTTACCCCCTTTCATTCTACATAATGCCTCATGTACCTCCACCACACTTACATTTTGCTCTTCTTCACTCCTAAAAGATGGTATACCTCCCTGGCCAGTGCATGAAATACCGCCTCCCTTTCTTCCTCAACATTTAAAAGTTCCTCAAAATATTCTCGCCATCTACCTAATACCTCCCTCTCCCCATCTACTAACTCCCCTACTCTGTTTTTAACTGACAAATCCATACTTTCCCTAGGCTTTCTTAACTTAACTCACTCCAAAATTTTTTCTTATTTTCATTAAAATTTCTGGACAGTGCCTCTCCCACTCTTTCATCTGCTCTCCTTTTGCACTCTCTCACCACTCTCTTCACCTTTCTTTTACTCTCCATATACTCTGCTCTTCTCATAACACTTCTGCTTTGTAAAAACCTCTCGTAAGCTACCTTTTTCTCTTTTATCACACCCTTTACTTCATCATTCCACCAATCACTCCTCTTTCCTCCTGCCCCCACCCTCCTATAACCACAAACTTCTGCCCCACATTCTAATACTGCATTTTTAAAACTATTCCAACCCTCTTCAACCCCCCCACTACTCATCTTTGCACTAGCCCACCTTTCTGCCAATAGTCGCTTATATCTCGCCCGAACTTCCTCCTCCCTTAGTTTATACACTTTCACCTCCCTCTTACTTGTTGTTGCCACCTTTTACATTTAGTAATTTATGCAGGAGAAGGGATTACTAGCCCCTTGCTCCTGGCATTTTAGTCGCCTCTTACAACATGCATGGCTTATGGAGGAAGAATTCTGTTCCACTTCCCCATGGAGGTAAGAGGAAATAAACAACAAGAACAAGAACTAGAAAGAAAATAGAAGAAAACTCAGGTGGGTGTGTATATATATGCTTGTACATGTATGTGTAGTGTGACTTAAGTGTAAGTAGAAGTAGCAAGATGTATCTGAAATCTTGCATGTGTATGAGACAGAAAAAAAAGACACCAGCAATCCTACCATCGTGTAAAACAATTACAGGCTTTCGTTTTACACTCGCTTGGCAGGATGGTAGTACCTCCCTGAGTACTACCGTCCTACTACCTACACTACCAACCTACTACCTACACTATTTATATACCCTTTATTAATACCCATCTTCCACTTCTACACTTCGATCATGTCTGCCCTCATTCTTCGTCTTACAAGTGAATGAATTTAAGGGACTTCAATCTTTCTTCATACGAAAGATTTCTAATGCTATGAATTAATTTTGTCATTCTTCGCTGAATGTTTTCTAACAAATTTATATCCTCTCTGTAATATGGAAACCAGAATTGAGCTGTATAATCTAGGTGAGGACCTATTAATGATATATAAAGCTGTATTATAACAGCTGGACTTCTGTTGCTTACACTTCTTGATATAAAACCCAGTAATCTATTTGCCTTATTATATATGCTTAGGCATTGTGTCTTGGTTTAAGGTTACTGCTCACTGTAACCCCAAAGTCCTTTTCGCATTCTGTACGGCTAAGTTCTACATTATTAAGCTGATAGGTGCTAGGGTTATGAACATTCTCGAGCTTTAGAACTTTGCATTTATCTACAATGAACTGCATCTGCCACTTTTCTGACTCCCAAACATAATATACGATATATAAAGCGGCCCAGAGCGATAAAATACACATAAAGTACACTTATTACTTAGCTTAAAATATGTGTAGTCTTAATGTAGGACAAGAGGTGAGTAGTATTTATTTGTAGGTTAGGTGTACATAGCTGGTAGGTGTAGCTATGTAGCCCATCTGAGCTACATAGCTACACCTACCTACATAGCTATACAATATTTAAAGCAGCCCAGTGATATTATTACCATCGATATACCTTGTTCACTGAGTTTAATAATTTCTAACAAGTACCTTTAGATGCTATCACAAACAAAGGGAGAAGTAATGAGAAGTCATGCTGAGAATTGTAAACAAAGCTGAATGCGTTATGGGGAGTCACTGGGTCAAAGGCGGATCGATACACATTTTCTCTGGTGCTGGACCAAAGAAATCGGAATTTTTTTCCTCCTCCTGGCTACCACACCTCATATTTATGTGAAATTTATTGTACTGTGGGTGTGTGTATCATGTGTATATGCTATGTAACCTGTTTCTTATAAAATTTTGAAGAAAATATCATAGGGGTAAAGGAGGTTTTGTGGGCGAGGGGCTTGGACTTCCAGCAAGCGTGCATGAGCGTGTTAGATAGGAGTGAATGGAGGCGAATGGTATTTGGGACCTGACCAGCTGTTGGAGTGTGAGCAGGGTAATATTTAGTGAAGGGATTCAGGAAAACCGGTTATTTTTATATAGCCAGACTTGAGTCCTGG
This sequence comes from Cherax quadricarinatus, assembly GCF_026875155.1. NCBI lineage: Eukaryota > Metazoa > Arthropoda > Malacostraca > Decapoda > Parastacidae > Cherax > Cherax quadricarinatus. Next base: position 32,513,950 of record NC_069401.1, on the reverse strand, counting down.
AAATGGGAAGGACAATGCCTGCACTTTAAAGGAGGGGTTTGGAATATTGGCAGTTTGGAGGGATATGTTGTGTATCTTTATATGTATATACTTCTAAACTGTTGTATTCTGAGCACCTCTGCAAAAACAGTGATAATGTGTGAGTGTGGTGAAAGTGTTGAATGATGATGAAAGTATTTTCTTTTTGGGGATTTTCTTTCTTTTTTGAGTCACCCTGCCTCGGTGGGAGACGGCTGACTTGTTAAAAAAAAAAAAAAAAAAAAGAAACATAAAATATGCAATAGCTTTAAAACCCTTGAAATTTTGGAAAATTTCCATTCATAATGGAGAGACGTGCTCACAGAGAATGCAAACAAACCAAGTCGCATGCAGTGACTATATTAGAAAGTCAGGTGGGGGGAACCATATAGCAAGTTTTGGTCATAATTTGAAGTGTCCATATTAGCGAAACGCTGTAAAGCGGGGCCTTACTGTATATCTCCTTTTGAGGTTCTGTAGTGACTTATTCTACATCAAACCAATCTAGAGATTAAACCTGCCTTAGGATACTGCTATTCAAATGGGTTAAGTCAAAAAGTAGTAGTATAATGCAGTAGGTTTGCCTAAAGTAATCTGACTATACTGTAATCAGGTAAACTGTGGTTTAACCAAATAAAAGGCAGTAATATACATAAAATTCATGTTCTAAGTTTTATACACTAACTGCAAACAATTTGACTCACATCAGCAGATCTAGTAGGCCCATTCCAACAGGCCTGACCATTGCTATATAACATTCTGCTGTATTTGTATTCTTCTGGTCCCGTCCACTCGCCCCACTGACCAAGCCGTGTTTCACCATGACCAGATTTGGGTTTCTGGATTGCCTGTAATTAATAAATAACAACAATTTGATACAAGTTATGATAAATTCTTAAGGATATGCAAAAATTACAAACTGATGAGCTAAATTCCATATTTATAAGTATCCTCATAACTTTGCTAAGAAGAAAATACTACGAAATTTAATAAACCATCAACACACCTTATCAAACGGACAAAGTCTGTAGGTGTATTCTCTATCTGTATATTCAAAGCAGTTTCCTTCAAGAACCCTAAATTCTTCCTCTGGCCCATAGTCTTTTTCTTGAGATTCTTCCAGTGATTTCAATTCCCTGGCCAAATCTCTGACGTGCCTGTCTGCTTCATCAAACTGTTCACGAGCTTCATTAGCCACTGTTTGAGAAAAAAAAGTGTGTGAATACACCACATATCAGTATTAAGGAAATGAAATATTATATTCACAAAAAATACTTAAACCCTAAGGGTTACTCAATGCTACACAGCAGAAGAAAAGAAAAAAAAATGGTAGACGGGGAGAGATAGAGGTGTTGAGGGAAGGACAGTGAAGAAAGTGAGGAAGGGAAAGGAAGGGGAGACAGGGAAAAGGGGGAAAAAGATTCAAAGTTGATGTAATAATTTTTTTTTTTTTTTTTTTTCAACAAGTCGGCCGTCTCCCACCGAGGCAGGGTGACCCAAAAAAGAAAGAAAATCCCCAAAAAGAAAATACTTTCATCATCATTCAACACTTTCACCACACTCGCACATTATCACTGTTTTTGCAGAGGTGCTCAGAATACAACAGTCTAGAAGCATACACATATAAAGATACACAACATATCCCTCCAAACTGCCAATATCCCAAACCCCTCCTTTAAAGTGCAGGCATTGTACTTCCCATTTCCAGGACTCAAGTCCGACTATATGAAAATAACCGGTTTCCCTGAATCCCTTCACTAAATATTACCCTGCTCACACTCCAACAGATCGTCAGGTCCCAAGTACTATTCGTCTCCATTCACTCCTATCTAACACGCTCACGCACGCTTGCTGGAAGTCCAAGCCCCTTGCCCACAAAACCTCCTTTACCCCCTCTCTCCAACCCTTTCGAGGACGACCCCTACCCCGCCTTCCTACCCCTATAGATTTATATGCTTTCCATGTCATTCTACTTTGATCCATTCTCTCTAAATGACCAAACCACCTCAACAACCCCTCTTCTGCCCTCTGACTAATACTTTTATTAACTCCACACCTTCTCCTAATTTCCACACTCCGAATTTTCTGCATAATATTTACACCACACACTGCCCTTAAACAGGACATCTCCACTGCCTCCAACCGTCTCCTCGCTGCTGCATTTACCACCCAAGCTTCACACCCATATAAGAGTGTTGGTACTACTATACTTTCATACATTCCCTTCTTTGCCTCCATAGATAACGTTTTTTGACTCCACATATACCTCAACGCACCACTCACCTTTTTTCCTTCATCAATTCTATGATTAACCTCATCCTTCATAAATCCATCCGCCAACACGTCAACTCCCAAGTATCTGAAAACATTCACTTCTTCCATACTCCTCCTCCCCAATTTGATATCCAATTTTTCTTTATCTAAATCATTTGATACCCTCATCACCTTACTCTTTTCTATGTTCATTTTCAACTAAAGAAACTAAAGAAAATGAAATGTTATAAATGATAACTACAAACATTTCTGTTTATATAACATTATCTAAACTCAGGTCTGCAGTGACTAAGGTACAACCAATGAACAGAAATAATTCTTTAAATAAACACTACATTAATTACTGTCATAAAATCTGACCATCAACAAGTTTCTGGGTTTCATCGTCATATTTAGGGCCGTCTTCCTCTTCCTTCTGTTCTCCTTCCTTGGCATCATCGTGGTCATCTTCAGAATTGTCATACTCTTCACTATCTTCATCCTCACTTTCATCCTAATCAACATCAGTAATATATTAGCAAATTTGTACATGCACTTTTAAGAAAATGTTATCATAAACCAAAGAGGTACAGTAGTTTAATCTTAACCATAAAGTAAAATATTTGTTCCTGAAAATATATACATGTAGTTGTAAATTGATTGTAAAATTCTATGAGAAACAGCATGGCACCACAACAGCTGTGGTAAGAGTTAGTGTGCTACATTTGTAATCAATCAACTATCCTAGTGTTATGAAAGCAGTACATCACAGGACATCAAAAACACTTCAACCCCTACAACAGGGATTGAAGTAAATTCTCAGTGTATATAGACTAAGAGATACACACCCTGATGTACAATATATTTCAAGTACAGGAGGACCCTGCCTTACAGTGGTACACTTTACAGCATTTCGCTAATGCAGTGGTTTTCAATTACGGTGCACCCCCCGTGAATTCGCAGTTCCGAATTTACGGCTTCAGTAATTCATGAATTTTTCCTTGCAACCGAAATAATAATTGTTTGCTGAAATCTCCACAAATTCACAGAATTTTTTTTGGCTTTTTTGTGGCAACATATAATTTTTTGTGTTTTAACAGTAAATATCAAGAAAAATATAATTTAAATTATTACCGTATATTTAAGGAGGGGTGTTAATGTTGCAGTTTAAAAACTGAAGTGTAAAGCACCCTTCTGGCAAGACAGTGATGGAGTTTTTCTTTTTCGGGCCACCCTGCCTTGGTGGGAATCGGCCAGTGTGATAATAAATAATAAATATTTATTGTATGTACAGTATACCAAAGAAAACAAAGTTGCATGAATTACAGTACAGTACTGTATATGGGTTGATCTTTACATTCTTTTTTTTTTTTTTTTAAGGGTGATGTATGAAGCTGAGTTTGAAATTAAATTGTAGTGTTTTGGGGAATATTTAGGGTTTAACCCTTTCGGCTTACACATCAGGGTTTTTGACGTACTACTACACCTAAATTCTAGTGCCCTCAAATCTAGTGAGAGAAAACTGGTAGGTCTACATATGAAAGAATGGGTCTATGCGGTCAGTGTGCGCAGTATAAAAAAACTCCTGCAGCACACAGTGTGTAATGAGAAAAAAAAAACTTTGACCGTGTTTTTGGATTAAAACAGCAAATCTGCACTGTATTTTCGTATGGTATTTATTGTTGTATTCTAGTTTTCCTGGTCTCATTTTATAGAATGGAAGACATACTACAGAAATTGAGATGATTTTGACTGGTTTTACAATGAAAAGTACCTTGAAATTGAGCTCAAAGTAACAGAAATGTTTGATTTTTACCAAAGTTCAAAAGTAAACATATCATGCTAAGCGTCCAATAAATGGGTGGTTTCTTGTACTCGTTCGATAGAAAAAAATGGAATTCTAGCAAAATAGTTATGATTTTTGTCGACTAGTACACTGGAATTGGCCGAAAATAGGGCTCAAAGTGGGCAAAATCGTCGATGCGTAAACATCTCCGAGACCTCTAACTTCGCGAGAGCATAATTCCGTACGTTTTCCATCAAATTCCATACTTTTGATGTCATTATGATCAGGAAAAGATTCTCTATCTTTTCATAAGAAAAAAAAAATTTTTTTTTTGGAAATTTGGGTGACATTGAGAACAAGTCTGGGAGAGGGCCTGGAGACCTTGAAAGGGTTAAACTATAGAAATATGCATTTTTTCAACCACATCTAGAATTTGCGGGTGGTCTTGGAACATAACCCCCGGAAATTTGGGGGGACTACTATATACCCATTCCTCATTTATTTCCACTTCGTATAATAAATATATTCACCACTCGCTATAAGCTAAGGATGAAAATATTTCAAGATAAGTAATGTGTCCTAGGTAGACAGCAACCTCCCAGGGAGGTATCTACCGTCTTGCGAAGTGAGTGTAAAACGAAAGCCTGTAATTGTTTTACATGATGGTAGAATTGCTGGTGTCCTTTTTTCTGTCTCATGAACATGCAATATTTCAGGAACCGTCTTGATACTTCTACTTGCACTCAGGTCACACTACACATACATGTACAAGCATATATATACACACCCCTCTGGGTTTTCTTCTATTTTCTTTCTAATTCTTATTCTTGTTTATCTCCTCTTATCTCCATGGGAAAGTGGAACAGAATTCTTCCTTGGTAAGCCATGTGTGTTGTAAGAGGCGACTAAAATCCCAGGAGCAAGGGACTAGTAACCCCTTCTCCTGTACAGATTACTTTTGTTTTTCTTTTTGGGCCACCCTGCCTTGGTGGGATACGGCCGCTTTGTTGAAAAAAAGAAAAAGTAATGTGTGTACTGTATATGTATTTTTAGGCCTAGTTATATAGCTTACTTAATCTATGATAGTGTAAAAATGCTATCAGGCTTTTATATGCATTTGAAAGCAATTTTTGCTATACAGCAATAGCCCAGAACCTAACCTGCTGTATAAGCAGGGCCCACCTGTATACACACGCTAAAAGATACTACTCTGTGTATACTGTACCCTGTTATCTGCTCTAGGTTAAAGAAAGCCTTCTAGTGTTAATATATAGTTTGGAGCTCCTTAACCTGTTACAATATAGGAGAAATGATTTAATAAAATTCAGGCCAAAAAGAGAGCCTATAAAAAAAAAAAAAACAGAATAGGCAGGGCTCAAATTCATGGCAAGTGATTTGTAAAACTCCAGGTCAGTATGTAAGCCAGTGGGCCAGCTGGCCCACTGGCTTACGTACTGACCTGGAGTTTTACGACTCACTTGCCATTAGTTCAAGCCCCACCCGCGTCGTGGTTTGTTTGCAATTTTATTACAATTTCATGAGTCAGGAGCCTATAAAACAAAAACATTTGTTTATAACACTTCATGAAATGTGCTTCCAAATTTTCTATGCAGCCTGAGTACTACATTTACATTCCAGCTGTGAATAAATAACCTTAACACTTTAACTAGACATAACAGAAATAATTAATTGTTGGAGAACTAGGAGCATCGAGTAGGTAGACATAAATCATAATGGTCACAAATGAAATTTTGCATATCATAATTTATGCAGTAATTGTGAATGAGTGATAAAAGATGCAAAAAACCACAAAGGGAGTTGACTGATAGCTTTAGGCCTTTTGTGTTGCAATCAGCACATCAGGAGCTTGCAATATTGCAGAATTAGAGTAGGAAACAAAACTGCCTGGATTTACTACTATAATTCTGCAACACTGCAAGCTTCTGATGTGTTGATTGCAACACAAAAGGCCTAGAGCTATCATTCAACTCCCCCTGTAGTTATTTTGCATATCATAATTTACATCAGGTAAGCAACTTGGCCCTGATGCTCTAAATTTAATCCCAGTCAAAAATATGTACTTTATGAATCGTATCATAGCAGTTTTTTGTGTTTAACCCTTTTGGGGTTTCGGCCGTACTAGTACGACTTATGCACCAGGGTTTTTGACGTACTAGTACGCATAAATTCTAGCGTCCTCAAATCTAGCAAGAGAAAGCTGGTAGGTCTACATATGAAAGAATGGGTCTATGTGGTCAGTGTGCACAGTATAAAAAAAATTCTGCAGCACACAGTGCGTAATGAAAAAAAAAAAACTTTGACCGTGTTTTTTGTTTAAAACAGCAACTTTGCACTGTATTTTCGTATGGTATTTATTGTTGTATTCTAGTTTTCCTGGTCTCATTGTATAGAATGGAGGACATATTACAGAAATTGAGATGATTTTGACTGGTTTTACAATGAAAAGTACCTTGAAATTGAGCTCAAAGTAACATAAATGTTCGATTTTTACCAAAGTTCAAAAGTAAACAGATCATGCTAAGCGTCCAATACACGCCAACTGGTGAGTCTAATATTCTTTCACAAGTGCGCTGATATTATTTATACCATTTCTACACTAATGCAGTAGTCTGCATAACAGTAAATCTTATTTTTTTTTGCGAGAATAAAAAATTAAGTGGAAAGCAAAAGAAATGTAAGAGGGGCCTAGGGACGTGACTAATGAACAGAGGAAATGTTATTTTAGTGCCAGGAATGTCTTTCTTGTTTATTCTGGATCCTATTTGGAAATTGGCATCTTTTGAAATTTGTGTGAAATTGGCAAAATTGCTAAATTCTGACCACTTTACTGGATAGCTGAAATCGGTAAATGGGTGGTTTCTTGTACTCGTTCGATAGAAAAAAACGGAGTTCTAGTGAAATAGTTATGATTTTTGTCTACTAGTACACTGGAATTGGCCGAAAATAGGGCTCAAATTGGGCAAAATCGCTGATGCGTAAACATCGTAGAGACCGCTAGCTTCGCAAGAGCATAATTCCGTAAGTTTTCCATCAAATTTCATACTTTTGGTGTCATTATGATTGGGAAAAGATTCTCTTATCTTTTCATAAGAAAATAATAATTTTTTTTTTTTTTAAATTTTGGCGACTCTGAGAGGGCCTGGCGACCCCAAAGGGTTAATAACATTATGGCAATCATAAGGGTAAGGATGCTATCCTGTGGAAACACAACACTGGTGTTACTGGGAAACAGAGTTGCAGATAGCAGTAGCAATCATACCAGTGGCATAGTAATTCTTATAATGATCAGCACTTCTGTGAAATTATACTTGCTTACCCAATATTATTAATTTCCAAAGATTGTAATCCTTATTAATTTGCATAATTCTTAAAATGTACAAAAAGTTCTTTTAACTAATAAATTTTCACAGCTCAAATGTAAACTGGTATTGCTAAAATTACTATTATTATCATTACATTACTAGAAGTAGAGCTAAACCGGCAGATATCATACAGCACCTGGGAAAAGGGAGGCAAACAGGTTCGATTCAAGAGGAGGAGGTTAAGTCTAATTTCTTGGCTTAAGAACCCCTACCTGTACCAGCATCAAAGAACCTACCTTCAGGGGATTACAAAGTAGAAATAGCTAGATGCTGTACAGTTTTGCTAACCTAAAAGACACCAGATTAATGAACATGCTTAGAAAATTTTTACATCACGAATGATATGTGCAACTTTCCTCAAGTGAAAGGATATTAACAACACATTACAAACACAAACAAGTTGTAAAGACAGCGATCATGCACCAAGCATCAGCCCCTCACCGACAAAAGGTCCCAGTTAGCTCTGGAGTTAACGTAGCGTGATATCTGCTTGACAATGATGGCAAGAAAAATTTGGAAAGGTTAGTATTTGTTGAGTAAAAACATTATATATTTATTAAGGCATCCTTTCATATTTTGAAAGCATTTTTTTTTTTTTTTTTTTTTTTTTTTTTTTTTTCTTGCCAACTTTTTATACCATCGAAATGGATTTCAAATTATTCTCCTGAAAAATTTTCTAATAAAAATTATTTATTGTATTAACACTTTACAATCAGTCAGTGAGATTATTTATTGTGAACAACAGATACTTAATGAGATTAACTTAAAGCTTGGAACGAAAAAACGCAAGTCAAGATATATAATTCCCTAACTGTTTTTTTTTTTCAATTTGCCATACGAGTCCTTTTCCCTTAATACAATAACATTTCTTTCCTGCTTTTAGTATTTCGAAACCTTCTTTTTTTCCAATCCTGCAAATACTGCCAAGCCAATTATAGGAGGAGAAAAGCCGCTGGGATAAATAAGATAAGAAATATCTTAAAGAAAAGCAGGAGAGGATATAATTGGAGAGTTTGGTGTATTTGCTTAAATACAGTGGAACCTGAGTTTCGAACACATCGACTATCGAATGTGCTGTGAGTTTTGACTGCTTTTTTTTTTTTTTTTTTATTTTTTTTTTTTTCTTTTTTTTTTGTTTTTTTTTTTTTTTTTTTTTTTTTTTTTTTTTTCGCACAATTTTGTCCCAAGTATGAAATGGTGGGCCAGTGTTTTCAAACCGCGTACTAGACCTGTCCATCCTGCCCTGTGCACCTCCCCGTGCAGGTGTCGTGAGTCAGTCCTGGCTTTGGTTTCTCGAGTGATAACAGTACATTATACAACTAGCATTAAAGTTAAAGTGCCCTAGAGCATAAGATCATATACAGAGTACCTCATTACTTACCATAAAATATTTGTAGTTCTTATAGAGGGTGTTAAGTGGAGTAAGGTAGGTGGGTAATCACCAGAGTGGGTTGGTATTAACCCCCATCAGGCCATGGCCACCCCCCACCCCACACATTAAATAGCAAGCATTTAAAAAAGTGCCCCCCCAGAACGATAAGATGCATAAACCAGTACAAACTCATTACTATCTTTAAAAAATCCCTGAAGACTTAATGGTCTTAATATAGGGTTTGCACAAGGTTGAGTAAGGTAGGTGGGTATTCAAAATGTGGTAGATATGTAAACCCCCAAGATTTGCGAGTTTTTTTGTAACCAAAAACCATTGTTGTTTGTTGATACACCTGGACACACGAATGGTTTTGGTTCACTTCCGTCAAGCCCGACTGGAAAACCATCTTATATTTTCTGTTAATTTATATGTTACGTAGCATGTTTTATTATTTTTTTTTTTTTTTAAAAAAAACAAGTCCGCTGTCCCTCCCACCTGGAGGCAGGGTGACCCAAAAAAGAAAGAAAATTTCCCCCAAAAAGAAATGCTTTCATCATCATTCAACACTTTCCAACACCACACTCACACATAATCACTGTTTAGCAGAGGTGCTCAGAATACAACAGTTTTTAGAAGCATATATGTTAAAGAGATACATAACATAATCCCTCCCAAATGCCAAATATCCCAACTCCCTCCTTAAAGAGTGCAGGCCATTGTACTTCCCATTTTCCAGGACTCCAAGTCCGACTAATAATGAAAATAAACCCGGTTTGCCTGAATTCCCTTCACCAAAAAATATTACCCTGCTCACCCGACTCCAACAGATCGTCAGGGGGAAGTCCCCAATTACCATTTCCGTCTCCATTCACATCCTAATTCTAACACACCCACGCACGCCTGCTGAAAGTCCCAAGCCCCTTGCCCACAAAACCTCCTTTATACACAAACCCCAAACCCCCTTCTCTTCCAACCTTTCGAGGACGACCCGCCTACCTCGCCTTCCTTTCCTCTCCCTATAGATTTTATATGCTTTTTCCATGTCATTCTACTTTGATTTCCATTCTCTCTAAATGACCAAACCACCTCAACAAAAACAAAAACCCCTCTTCTGCCCTCTGACTAATGCTTTATAAACTCAACACAACCTTCTCCAAATTTTCACAACGTCCCGAATTTTTCTGCATAATATTTAACACCACACATTGCCCTTTAGACAGGACATCTTCCACTGCCTCCAACCCATCTCCTCGCTGCGCTGCTTTACCACCCAAGCTTCATCACATCCACTTAAGAGTGTGGTACTACCATAACTGCATACATTCCTTTCTTTGCCTCCCATAGATCACGTTTTTTTTTTTTTGACTCCACATATACCTCAACGCCACCACTCACCTCTTTTTTTTTTTTTTTTTTTCTTTTTTTTTTCCCTCATCAAATTCTATGATTAACCCTTCAACCTTCATAATCCATCCAGCCGACAACGTCAACTCCCAAGTATCTGAAAACATTTCACTTCTTCCATACTCTCCTCCTCCCCAATTTGATATCCACTTTTTCATTTATCTAAATCATTTGACACCTCATCAACCTTACTCTTTCTTTTCTATGTTCACTTTCCAACTTGTCTCTACCTTTAACACAACCATTCTCAACATCAATCCACTAAAAAACCTTTTGCCAATTTTTTCTTTTAGACTCTCCATAGCACAGTATCACAGCAAAAAGTAAACTGGTGGGTCATTTCCCATTTTTTGAATTGATTTCCCCATAATTTAATCCCAACCCTCTTCCCGTACACCCTAGTATTTACATATTTTACAACCCCATCTATAAATATATAAACAACCCTTGTTTGACATTCACATAAACCTGTCTAAGACCTACTTTTAATTATATTACCGGGGAGTAGTCCTCCCTCTCTTCCGTACACACCACTAACCTGAGCTCACAATCCTCATAAAAACTCTTTAACACAGCATTTAGTAAACTTAAACCACCTATTCCTATATAATACCTTGCAACATTCTGCCACATTCTCCTTCTATCCACTCTATCATATGCCCTTTTTTTTCTAAATCCATAAATATGCAATAAAACTTTTCCCTACCTTTATCTAAATACTGTTCACATATATTGCTTCAATGTAAACACTTGATCGACACAAATCCCCTACCCCACTCCTGAAACCTCCCTTGCTCATTACCGGAATCCCTACATTCTGTCTTACCACCTAATTCTTTCAATTATATAACCCTAACCGTAAACTACACTATTTTCCCCTGGTATACTCAATAAACCTTATTCCTCTATAATTTTTAACCATCCCTCCTTGGTCCGCTTTTCACCCTTTATTATAAAGGGAACTATAACATGCCTCCCCTCCCCCCCCCCGGCCAATCCTCTAGGTACCTTTCCCCCCCTCTTTCATACATTTTTAAACAAAAGTAACCAAACCACATCCAACACTATATCCCCCCCTGACTTTTAGACATTTCTGTCATGCTCCCATCAGTTCCAGCTGCTTTAAAATAATAATTAAATTAACATAAATTAATTAAAAAAAAAAAAAAACCCAAAAAAAATAAATTAACAATTATATAAAACTTTAAAAAAACTTAACAAATTAAATAATTACATAAAAAACCTCAGCCTTTTCATTCTCAACGTAATGCCTCGCGTACCTCCCACCAGCACTTACATTCCTGCTCATTCTTCCACTCCTAAAAGATGGTATACCTCCCTGACCAGTTGCATGAAATTAAACCGCCTCCCTTTTCTTCCTCCAACATTTAAAAGTTCCTCAAATATTCTCCACCTCTCCGCCATCTACCTAATTACTCTCCCTCTCCCCATGCTACAAACTCCTCCCCTACTCCTGTTTTTAATTGACAAATCCATACTTTTCCCCTAGCTTTCTCCTTAACTTGTTTATCTCAACTCCAAATTTCTTTTTTTTCCCCCTTATTTCATTAAAATTTCTTTGACAGTAGTTGCCCTCTCCCACTCTATCCATCCTTGCTCTCCTCTCTTTTTGGCACTCTCTCACCACTCTCTTTACCTTTTCTCTTTACTCTCCATAATACTTTACGTTTCTTATAACACTTCTGCCTTGTAAAAACTCCTCATAAGCTAATTTTTTCTCTTTATTATCACACAACCCTTGTACTTCATTCATTCCACCAACACTTTTCCTCTTTTCTCCACCTGCCCCCACCCTCCCTATAACCACAAACTTTCTGCCCCACTTCTAATAATACTGCATGTTTAAAAACTATTCTTCTCAACCCACTTCAACACAAAAAACGCCCCCCCCGACTACTCACTTTTGGCACTAGCCCACCTTTCTGCCAACAACTCTCTTATATCTCCCCCGAACTTTCCTTTCCCCTTCCTCCCTAGTTTTAGATTACACTTTCACCTTCCTCTTTTCCCATCTACCTCTTACTCTAACTGTAGCTACAACTAAATAAATGATCCGATGTATCAAGTTTGCGCCACCCTCTATAAACATGTACATCCTGGAGCCCTACCCATCATCCTTTTAACACACCAAAACATAATCTAACAAACTACTTTTCATTACGTGGCTTCATCATACCTTGTATATTTATATTATCCTCTTTTTCATAAAATATACCCGTATTACTTATACACCAAATCCTCTCTCTACAACAATAGCTCAATTAAAGGCTCTCCCCATTTACATTACAAATTACCCTGGCACCCCCAAAATTACCTACTACTTTCTACTACTTTTCTACTACTCCCTCCATAACATTTTTATAAATACCCACTTTAGGCATTGAAATCCCCCCAACCACCATTTAACTCCCAACACTTTGTATTCAAAGCTCCTCATGCATTCACCTCAACATTTTTCCAAAATCCTCTCTTTCCCCCCCTCCTCTACACTTCTTTTCTTTCTTCCCTTGCATACCACGCTTATCTATTAACAACTTTTCACATCCAAATCTTTATTTTTAACTCCACATAATCCAGTCTTGAATTAATATATTATGTAGTCCCCTCTTTTCCTGCCATAGCTTATATATCCTTCAACATTATTACTAAACTAACTCCTTCTTAGCTCTAAACTCCCTATTTGAAACCCCTGACAGCCTAATCCCATTTTATTCCTCTCCATTGAAACCTCTCCCTCTCCTCCCACCCCCCTTCAGCTGTCCGTTTTCACTTAAAGCCAGGACATCCAGCTTCTTGTTTATTATATAGTTCTGAAAAAAATATCATAGATGGATTAAGCAAAATGTCCACATTAACATTTTATATGACATTTAATGCACCTCAGAGTGATTATTATTGTCTTATTGTTATTATTATTAATATGTCATCTTCATGACTAATAACACACTCTTAATGATTTTAATGTGTTCCTGCATGCCAGCACATGTACAAGTTGTGGAGTTTAAAGCCAATCTTCTGCAAGGTATGTTAACGGTGTACGTACACCATTTCATTTCTATATTATGGTTTTCTTATGAAAGAAGTGATCTAATGCAGTTGGCATTACAAACTCCACTTTCCCTTATACTAACACGTCTGAAGAAGGAAAGAATGGGAAGATATTTTCATAGCCGGAGCAAGAATGCCCGCGACTGCGTACTCCCCGCAACCACATACGTAATGACATACATATTTTATTAATTCTAGAGTATATATCAGGTTTTTATGTTACTTATATTGTTTATTATGTCATATTAGATGAATTGTGATAGATAAATAAGCCGTAGAGTTGATAACAGTGTCATATTGAAGTACTATTTTGTCATGCCTCCTGACAGCAGGAACGAATTAATTGGATTTACATTATGTATTTCTTAAGGGAAATACTGCTTCAAGTTTCGAACGTTTCGACTTTAGAAATAGAACAGATTAAGTTCGAAACTCGGGGTACCACTGTACATGCATGAAAGATACCTGAGGACTGGCAGACAGCATGAAGAATTCCTTTACATAAGGGAAAAATGGGACAAGTGTGTGTTAGAGTTATTGGGTAACTAGTCTGTTAAGGATGCTGGGTAAAGTGTGTGTGACAAAATTATTAGTGAAAGAGGTACGAGTAAGAAAATACGATTGCAGAGGAACATGGAAAATTTAGGAAGGGTAGGGGATATCTAGAACAAGCATTTACACTGAAACAATAATGAATGATGCTTCAATAAATGTAAGGAAGTATTTGTTGCATTTGTGGATGTAGAATAAATATACAATAGGGATGATACGGAAGTACCATTGCAAATACAGTGGTACCTCAAGTTTTGAATAGCTCCCAACTCGAACAATTATGTAAGTGTGTTTTTGTAAGCGTATTTTTGGGGGCCTGAAATGGACTAATCTAATTTACATTATTCCTTATGTGAAGAAATTCGTTCGGTATTGGTACTCGAACAGCCTTCTGGAACGAATTGAGTTCGTACCTCGAGGTACCACTGTATACGAAACAGGTAGTTACTAAAAGCAGGGAAGAGTTTTTATACAGAGCGAGAACCAGGTTAGGGTGTATAGGAGAAAGAAGGGACTTTTCCAATAATAGTGGATCTTAGAGAAGGATGTGTGATGTCACCATGGTTAACATATTTACTTAACACATTTACCTCTGCAAAAACAGAGATTATGTGTAAGTGAGGTGAAAGTGTTGAATAATGATGAAAGTATTTTCTTTTTGGGGATTTTCTTTCTTTTTGGGTCACCCTGCCTCGGTGGGAGATGGCCGACTTGTTAAAAAAAAAAAAATTACAGATGGGGTTGTAAAAGAAGCGAATACTAGGGTACTGGTGAAAAGTGTGGGACTGTAAGATAAAAGGACAATGTGAAACTAATGAGACACTGCAGCAACATATGGCCTGACACAGCTCTTAGAAAGCAAAACATTGCTGTAATAAAATGTCTCCATTAGATGCACATGTGTATTTTACCTAACATATTCAAATTCAAATTGTCAGTAATTCTACAAACATAACAGTTCTTTTGAGAAATTCTAGCAAGTTGTAAAGGGTGGTAGAGGAATTTGGGAGAATAAAAGGAAATTAAAAGGGGACATAGAAAAAAGCAAGGTGATGATATTAACAAAAAAAGTCTAAGTAATAGAGAAGTGGATATCAGATAGGAGGGATGAAGTATGGATGAGTGAATGTATTCAGACATTTAGGAGTGGACATGTCAACAGGTGGTTGAACCATAGAACAGACTAGGAAAAAAAAGGTAGGTAGTGTGTTGAGGCATCTGTGGAAAAAAAGTTTATATATGGAGGCAATGAAAGAGAATTACTAGAGTATAGTTGTACCAATACATTTGTGGGTGTGAGGTATGAAGCTGGAGGCAGTGAAGATGTCATGTTTGAGAGCTAGGTGGTTTGAATATAATGCAAAGAATCCAAAATGTGGAGATTAAAAGAGTTACCAAAAGTATAATTCGAGGACTAAGAAGGAATTGTTGATGTGTTTTGGGTTTTTACAAAGAACAGAGCAGAATAGGATAACTAAGAGGCTATATAAATCTGGGGAGGAAGGAAGGTGGATGGGGTATGCATCCTAGGAAGAGTTGGAGGGAAGGGGTAAAGGTACTGAGTGGTAAGGGCTTAACCATGTAACAGGCTTATATGTGTGAATCAGAGTTAAGGGAGACTAAATGGTTTTTACGATTAGAAGTGATGGTGGAGTGAGCAAGGTAAAATTTATCAAAGGATTCAGGGAAACCAATTATCTGGACTTAAGCTCTGGAGCTGGGAAGTATAGTGCCTGCACCCTGAAGGAGGGATGTGGGGATGTTAAGAGTTCAGAGGGTCATCAGAACTGCAAAGTCAGCACACTTCTGACAAAACAGTGATTAAATCAATGATGGTCAATGTGTTTTCTCTTTTTGGGGTCATCCTACCTTAGTGAGAGAGAGACAGTGTTAAAAAATTAATACAGGTGTTAATAATCTTGACACTGTGGCCCAAAAGAAAATAATAAATGAATATAATGGACTGAAGGGGGATTTTCCAAGTGTCTTTTAAGTCAGAATGGTATTAAATAATCAATTAGAAGCACTAAGATACTTTACTGTCTACTTAATATATTCAGTACACACAACTTACAGATATACTGCATTAAACACTGAAAATAAATTAAAAGTACAATTTATGCAGTGAATTTTCTTTTCATCTGGAAGTCCATTATATCAAGGTTCATTGTGTTAACCCTTTCAGGGTCCGTCCCGTAGATCTACGGCTTTATGGTGAGTGTCCAAACCGTAGATCTACGCCATGAGCTCAGCTCACTCTGATAAACTGTGAGTGGTACATTTGGGCCTAGATATGAGAGAATACATCTATGTGGTATGTGTGCACCACATAAAACAGATCCTGCAGCACACTGTGTATAATGAGAGAAAAAACTGAAATCATGATTTTTCGATTAAAACAGCAACTTTGCAGTGTTTTTTCGTATGTTTTTTATAGTTGTATTTGCGATTTCTTGGTCTCATTTGATAGAATGGAAGACATATTACAGAAATAGAGATGATTTTGATTGGTTTTAGCACTGGAAATGGCTTGAAACTGAGCTCAAAGTAGCGGAAATGTTAAATTTTTGCCGATATTCAACAGTAAACAAACGACCTCACACGTCTAATACACGTCAGCTGGTGGGTCTAATATACATTCACAAATATGGTGATGATATTTATACAATTATTACAGTATTGCATAGCAGTAAATCTTCTATTTTTTGGTGTGAATAAAAATTCATTATGTGAATAAAAAATCAAAATGGAATTTATTTGTAAAGCCTCAAAACATGACTAATGAACAGAGGAAATGTTAGTTTAGTGCCAGGAATGCCTACATTGTTTATCCTGGACCCTATTTTGAAATTGGAATATTTTGAACTTTGTGTTAAATTGGCCAAATTAACAATTTCCGATCACTTTATTTTGTAGTTGAAACAGTTGACTTGGCGATTTCTTGTGCTCAATCGATAGAATAGAAGTAATACTAGTGAAATAGCTAAGAATTTGGTTGATTGGAATAATGTAATTGGCCTAAAATGGGAGTCAAAGTCGGCAAAATCGCCGATTCGTAAATATCGCTGACACATCAAAATTCGCGAGAGCATAATTTCATCAATTTTCCACCAAATTTCGTACTTTTTGTTTTATTACCTTCACAAAAAGATTCTCTACGATTTCATAAGAAAAAATAACAAATTTTTTTTTTGAAAATTCTTGGACACTGGTGCGTGACTCCAGATTTGGGCCTTGGACCCTGAAAGGGTTAAGGGTTAATTATACAACACTTGCAATGAAAAATTCTAAAAACTTCCTGCAGTACTCAAGTTCCTTACTACTACATCCACACAACTGCTTCTTCTTTCAATGTGCTCACTATGTACCAATGATACATCACACAAACTCTCTAACAATGCTTCATGCACAAGTTCCACTTGTTTTATTAAGCCTAGTAGCAATAGTAATTTTTCTGTCTTCACAGTACCCTTCACAATTCACTATCATCACCGACATAAAATCAACGTAAATAACTGATTTTACCTTACCCCTAATACATCCTATTTCATTATATGTAGCTACTTTTCACATAGTTAGGTTACTTACCTGTTTTAACTTTTAAATATAAATAATACTCATCACAAGGACCCCAATGGAAATCTACACATATGCTGCTATGTATGATAATTATCATAATTATTAGTGTTTATGTAACTTTATTTATGTGCACCTGTACCTAAATAAACTTACTTATCAACCTGAACAATAAATAAATGTCAAAGATCACTACGGGTGGAACAAAACACCTCACAGTGCAATCTTTAAATATCAACATCAATTAGCAAAATTATATCACTTGACTGAAAATTTAAATGCAAAAGTTCTCACTCTGAAACCTTTCATTTCTCTTTTCTTTTCCCTCTGATGAAAAATAACAGATGAAACAGAATTATAAGCAGAAAAAGCATAAGCAGAAATAATAGTAGTAGTAGTAGTAGTAGTAGTATAGTAGAGGTGGAAGAAGTAAAAGTAGAAAAAGATAAAGTAGATAATGGTGACAACAGTGTCTTAATCAATAAATAATTCCTCTGTTATCCATGCTGACTGGTCTGACCTCCAAATAATTGGTAGTGATTTTATCTGTATCTTTCAAAGCACAGGGGGTTCTTACAGCAATAATAACCATGGGCTGACACTTAAAATTTCTTGACACATTACCAAAATGTAGCAAGCTGAAGCGATCCTTTGCTAATGCAAGTTCTCACTGGTATCTTCTTCCAATAAAGACTTGATTTGTCAACATTAAACACTTACTGTAGCTCATGGCCACCTTCAGAAATAATTTCCCATAACTCAGCAGGGAAATTCCCTGCAGTTGTATGGTCTGAGTGCTCTAAGGCTTATTTTCTTTAGAAAGATGAAATTAAATGGTGCACCTTTTTTGTTTTTTGCTCAATCCATTCATTCAGTAACTTATTTAGCTGTCGTTACTTGTCATTCTTCTCAGGAGCTCACAACCTGGGTTACTTATTGCACCTCATTCCTTCTATGAATATTAAAGCTTCATTCATGCCATCTTCATCACACATGCATCACTCTTAAATTTATCAAATATCTATATTTTAAAACACCATGACTTTCATGATTATGCTTCTCACTGGCACTTCCAGATTGCTCGCATTCCTTTTAGGTGCTGTGGTTATTGACCAGAGACAATAAAGGATGGTGAAAAGATCAAAACTGATTCACTAAGACAGGCCGAGTATAATACTGGAAGTGTACGAATGGAACACTGAGATAAGGGAGGGTGTGTACATTGAGAAGGCCTTCCTCACAAGACAAATTATTATAAAATCAAATAAAGCACTAAACCAACAAGGGTCATGCACAAGACAAAGAATTCATCCATAAGTTCACTGGGAGGAGGGGCAAGAACCCAGTGTGTACCACATTTTTCCCCAATACTTAGTAACTTAGGAGGTACTCAGACATGTTGCATTTCCAACATAATTCATCAGAACCCAAACCAAAGCTAGGAGGGAGTAAATTGGGCACATGGAAAGTTGAAAGACAGGGCCAAGAGCTGAGATTCAACCCCTGGAATTATAAATAAGGTGAGTACAGAAATATACACACCTACTGTTCTGTAGTTCAAATGGAACAAAACTGCTTAGTTAAGTAAATATATTTGAGAGATATTGATTTACAAGTGCTTATTTTTTTCCCTAGAGTTTATAGCCTTGTTTACAGCCATTTCTAGTTTCCAATAATGTTTTGATATCCTGCAACTGACTCTGAGCCATGCATATGCAGTTAATTAGCAGATGGAGCCAAGAGCTGGGACTCTAACCCTACAACCACAATAAGACAAATACATACACTGTAGTGCACTAATTGTATCCTTAATAACACTATGGGTGCTCCCTGGCTAACGATATTTTGACTTTACGATGGTGCAAAAGCAAATGCTTGAAGATGAAACTTAAGATAATTACCCAGAATGAAGGCAGCAAGTACGCAACATTTTTTTTAATGTGTCGGCTGTCTCCCACCAAGGAAGGGTGACCCAAAAAGGAAACACTTTCACCATCATTGAACACTTTCATCATCATTCACACATAATCACTGTCTTTGCAGAGGCTCCCAGATATGACAGTTCACATGTCAATCTGAACAGCCAGTATAACAAACAACTCCTTAAAAGTGCAAGCATTGTACTTCCTACCTCCAGGACTCAAGTCCAGCTAACTAGTTTCCCTGAGTCCCTTCACAAAATATTACCCTGCTCACACTCCAACAGCTCGTAAGGTCCCAAAAACCATTCGTCTCCATTCACTCCCATCTAACATGCTCACGGACGCTTACTGAAAGACCAAGCCCCTCGCCCACAAAACCTTTACTCCCTCCCTCCAATCTTTTTGAGGATGACCCCTACCCCGCCTTCCTTTCCCTAAAGATTTATATGCTCTCCAAGTCATTCTACTTTGTTCCATTCTCTCTAAATGACCAAACAACCTCAACAACCCCTCTTCAGCCCTCTGACTAATACTTTTAATAACTCCACACCTCCTCCTAATTTCCACACTATAAATATCAGATCACTTTCTAGTTGTAGCTACACTGAGAGTAAAAGGTAGATGGGATACAAGGAGAATAGAAGCATCAGGGAAGAGAGAGGTGAAGGTTTATAAACTAAAAGAGGAGGCAGTTAGGGTAAGATATAAACAGCTATTGGAGGATAGATGGGCTAATGAGAGCATAGGCAATGGGGTCGAAGAGGTATGGGGTAGGTTTAAAAATGTAGTGTTAGAGTGTTCAGCAGAAGTTTGTGGTTACAGGAAAGTGGGTGCAGGAGGGAAGAGGAGCGATTGGTGGAATGATGATGTAAAGAGAGTAGTAAGGGAGAAAAAGTTAGCATATGAGAAGTTTTTACAAAGTAGAAGTGATGCAAGGAGGGAAGAGTATATGGAGAAAAAGAGAGAGGTTAAGAGAGTGGTGAAGCATTGTAAAAAGAGAGCAAATGAGAGAGTGGGTGAGATGTTATCAACAAATTTTGTTGAAAATAAGAAAAAGTTTTGGAGTGAGATTAACAAGTTAAGAAAGCCTAGAGAACAAATGGATTTGTCAGTTAAAAATAGGAGAGGAGAGTTATTAAATGGAGAGTTAGAGGTATTGGGAAGATGGAGGGAATATTTTGAGGAATTGTTAAATGTTGATGAAGATAGGGAAGCTGTGATTTCGTGTTTATCTGGAGTTTATCTGGAGAGAGTTCCGGGGGTCAACGCCCCCGCGGCCCGGTCTGTGACCAGGCCTCCTTAGGTCAGTGTCCCAGGATGCGACCCACACCAGTCGACTAACACCCAGGTACCCATTTTACTGATGGGGAACATAGACAACAGGTGAAAGAAACATGTCCAATGTTTCTACTCTGGCTGGGAATCGAACCCAGGCCCTCACCGTGTGAAGCGAGAGCGTTAACCACCAGGCCACCAGAGCCTCATATAGGGCAAGGAGGAATAACATCTTGTAGGAGTGAGGAAGAGCCAGTTGTGAGTGTGGGATAAGTTCGTGAGGCAGTAGGTAAAATGAAAGGGGGTAAGGCAGCTGGGATTGATGGGATAAAGATAGAAATGTTAAAAGCAGGTGGGGATATAGTTTTGGAGTGGTTGGTGCAATTATTTAATAAATGTATGGAAGAGGGTAAGGTACCTAGGGATTGGCAGAGAGCATGCATAGTTCCTTTGTATAAAGGCAAAGGGGATAAAAGAGAGTGCAAAAATTATAGGGGGATAAGTCTGTTGAGTATACCTGGTAAAGTGTATGGTAGAGTTATAATTGAAAGAATTAAGAGTAAGACGGAAAATAGGATAGCAGATGAACAAGGAGGCTTTAGGAAAGGTAGGGGTGTGTGGACCAGGTGTTTACAGTGAAACATATAAGTGAACAGTATTTAGATAAGGCTAAAGAGGTCTTTGTGGCATTTATGGATTTGGAAAAGGCGTATGACAGGGTGGATAGGGGGGCAATGTGGCAGATGTTGCAAGTGTATGGTGTAGGAGGTAGGTTACTGAAAGCAGTGATGAGTTTTTACGAGGATAGTGAGGCTCAAGTTAGAGTATGTAGGAAAGAGGAAATTTTTTCCCAGTAAAAGTAGGCCTTAGACAAGGATGTGTGATGTCACCGTGGTGTTTAATATATTTATAGATGGGGTTGTAAGAGAAGTAAATGCGAGGGTCTTGGCAAGATGCGTGGAGTTAAAAGATAAAGAATCACACACAAAGTGGGAGTTGTCACAGCTGCTCTTTGCTGATGACACTGTGCTCTTGGGAGATTCTGAAGAGAAGTTGCAGAGATTGGTGGATGAATTTGGTAGGGTGTGCAAAAGAAGAAAATTAAAGGTGAATACAGGAAAGAGTAAGGTTATGAGGATAACAAAAAGATTAGGTGATGAAAGATTGAATATCAGATTGGAGGGAGAGAGTATGGAGGAGGTGAACGTATTCAGATATTTGGGAGTGGACGTGTCAGCAGATGGGTCTATGAAAGATGAGGTGAATCATAGAATTGATGAGGGAAAAAGAGTGAGTGGTGCACTTAGGAGTCTGTGGAGACAAAGAACTTTGTCCTTGGAGGCAAAGAGGGGAATGTATGAGAGTATAGTTTTACCAACGCTCTTATATAGGTGTGAAGCATGGGTGATGAATGTTGCAGCGAGGAGAAGGCTGGAGGCAGTGGAGATGTCATGTCTGAGGGCAATGTGTGGTGTGAATATAATGCAGAGAATTCGTAGTTTGGAAGTTAGGAGGAGGTGCGGGATTACCAAAACTGTTGTCCACAGGGCTGAGGAAGGGTTGTTGAGGTGGTTCGGACATGTAGAGAGAATGGAGCGAAACAGAGTGACTTCAAGAGTGTATCAGTCTGTAGTGGAAGGAAGGCGGGGTAGGGGTCGGCCTAGGAAAGGTTGGAGGGAGGGGGTAAAGGAGGTTTTGTGTGCGAGGGGCTTGGACTTCCAGCAGGCATGCGTGAGCGTGTTTGATAGGAGTGAATGGAGACAAATGGTTTTTAATACTTGACGTGCTGTTGGAGTGTGAGCAAAGTAACATTTATGAAGGGATTCAGGGAAACCGGCAGGCCGGACTTGAGTCCTGGAGATGGGAAGTACAGTGCCTGCACTCTGAAGGAGGGGTGTTAATGTTGCAGTTTAAAAACTGTAGTGTAAAGCACCCTTCTGGTAAGACAGTGATGGAGTGAATGATGGTGAAAGTTTTTCTTTTTCGGGCCACCCTGCCTTGGTGGGAATCGGCCAGTGTGATAATAAAAAAAAAAAAAAAAATTCTCTGCATAATATTTACACCACACATTGCCCTTAGACACGACATTCCACTGCCTCCAGCCTCCTCCTTGCTGCAGCATTTACAACTCAAGCTTCACACCCATATAAGAGTGTTGGTACCACTGTACTTTCATATACAGTGGACCCCCGGTTAATGAACTTTTTTCATTCCAGTAGTATGTTCAGGTGCCAGTACTGACCGAATTTTTTCCCATAAGGAATATTGTGAAGTAGATTAGTCAATTTCAGACCCCCAAACATACACGTACAAACGCACTTACATAAATACACTTACATAATTGGTCGCATTTGGAGGTGATCGTTATGCGGGGGTCCACTGTATTCCCTTCTTTGCCTCTATGGATAACGTTTTTTGTCTCCACAGATACCTCAACGTACCACTCACCTTTTTTCCTTCGTCAATTCTATGGTTAACCTCATCCTTCATAAACCCATCTGCTGACAAGTCAATTCCCAAATATCTGAAAACATTCACTTCTTCCATGGTCCCTCCCTTCAATGTGATATCCAATTTTTCTTTATCTAAATCGTTTGAGATCCTCATTACTTTACTCTTATCTATGTTCACTTTCAACTTTCTACCTTTACACACCCTCAATAAACTTATTCACCTATAATTTTTACATTCTCTTTTGACCTTCCCTTTATATAAAGGAACTATACACACCCCACCAATCCATAGGTACCTTCCCCTCTTTCATACATTTACTGAACAAAAGTACCAACCACTCCAAAACTATATTCCTGCCTTCTTTTAACATTTCTGTCATGATCCCATCAGCTCCAGTTGCTTTACCCCCTTTCATTCTACCCAATACCGCATGCACCTCCCCCAAACTCACCTCCAGCTCTTCATCACTCCTGAAAGATGTTATACCTCCCTAGCCAATTTATGAAATTACTGCCTCCCTCTCTTCATCAACATTTAACATTTCCTCAAAATATTCCTGCCATCTTCCCAGTACCTCCAACTCCTCATCTACTAACTCCCCTATTCTGTTTTTAACTATCAAGTCCATTTGTTCCCTAAGCTTTCTTAACTTATTTATTTCACTACAGAAAAAATTGCTGACAGCACTGCACCCACTATCATTTGCTCTCAATTTGCACTCCTTCACCCCTCTCTTTTACTCTCCATATACTCCACCCTTCTTTTATCACTTCTGCTTTGTAAAAAACTTCTCATAGGTGACCTTTTTCTCTTTTATCACACCGTTTACCTCATCAGTCCACCAATCATTCCTCTTTCCTCCAGCACCCACCCTCCTATAACCACAAACTTTTGCCCCACATTCTAGCAATGAATTTTTAAAACTATCCCACCCCTCTTAAACCCCGCACACTACCTATACTCTTACTAACCCACTTTTCTTTCAATAGTTGCTTATATCTCACCCTAACTTCCTCCTCCCTTAGTTAATAAACTTTCACCTCATTCTTACCTGCTGTTGCCATTCTCCTATTATCCCATCTACCTCTTACTCTAACTGTAGCTACAACTAAATAATGATCTGATATATCAGTTGCCCCTCTATAAACGTGTACATTCTGAAGTCTACCCATCAACCTTTTATCCACCAATACATAATCTAACAAATTGCTCTCATTATGCACTATATCATATCTTGTATACTTACTTATCCTCTTTTCCTTAAAATATGTATTACTTATTACCAAACCTCTCTGTATATATAGTTCAGTTAAAGACCTCCCATTTTCATTTACCCCTGGCACCCCAAACTTACCTACTACTCCCTCCACAACAGTTTTACCCACTTTAGCATTCAGGTCCCTCACCACAACTATTATTTCACTTGGCTCAAAACTCCCCAAGCACTCACTCAACATTTTTTTTTTTTTTGCTTTACTACTTCTTTCTCGTATGTTTTATTTCGTTTTACTTCTTTATTTCTTCTCCCCATGGGTGTCATTTGCAATTACATAGCTCGCTATCAAGCTCCACAAATGTGTAGACAAATCTCTCTTTCTCTCTACACTTCTCTCTTCTCTGGGTAAAGAAACACTTACTATAACCCACTTTTCACATCCAACCCTTATTTTACTCCATATAACCCTTGAATTTATACATTTATATTCCCTCTTTTCCTGCCATAACTGATCCTTCAACATTATTGCTACTCCTTCCTTAGCTTTAACTCTAACTTTATTAGAAACCCCTGACCTAATCCCATTTATTTTTCCCCAGTGAAACTCTCCTACCTCCTTCAGCTTTGTTGTACTTAAGAGCCAGGACATCCCGCTTCGTTTTCATTCATAACATCCACAATCATCTCTTTCTTATCATCTGCACTACATCCATGCACATTCAAACATCCCAACTTAAAGGTTTTATTTTTATTTTTAGTAAGCTATATGGGAAAAGGGGTTACTAGCCCACTGCTCCCAGCATTTTAATCGACTTTTACAGCACACATGGTTAACAGAGGAAAGATTCTTATTCTATTTTCCCATGGATATGAAAGAAAAAATAATAAGAACAAGAACTATTAAGAAAAAATTAAAGAAAACTCAGATGAGTGTGTATACATTAACATGTATATACATGTGTAGTGTGACCTAAGTGTAAGTAAAAGTAGCAAGATATACCTGTTATCTTATGTGTTTATGAGACAGAAAAAAAGACACTAGCACTCCTTCCATCATGCAAAACAAATACAGGTTTCTGTCTTACACTCATTTGGCAGGACAGTAGTAGTACCTCCCTGGGTGGCTGTATTCATTTATTTACTTTTCAGGGGCTTGGACTTTCAGCAAGCATGCATGAGCATGTTAAATAGGAACAAGTGAGGAGTGCGAGTGAAGTAACATTTATGAAGGGATTCAAGGAAACCAGCAAGCTGGACTTGAGTCCTGGAGATGGGAAATACAGTGCCTGCACTCTGAAGGAGATAGGTGATGGGGTGAATAATAATGAAAGAGTTTTTTTATTTTTTGGGTCACCCTTCCATGGTGGAAAATGGCTGATGTGTTAATAAAGTACTTACTCAGAAAGAGTAGTTATTTACTTATTTATTTACGATATTATATTCATATTGGACTTACGATGAGTTTGTCAGAAGGTAACCCCATCGTAAGTCGAGGAGAACCTGTATCTGCAAATTCTGTAAATTATACACACCCACAAACATGAACAAATCTGATGTATACTTTAGGACAACAAATAACACGTAGCAGTATAACACACAACACTACACTATGGTAAGAATACCATCGAGAAGCAAAACACTTTTTTTTTTTTTTTAACAAGTCAGCCGTCTCCCACCGAGGCAGGGTGACCCAAAACGAAAGAAAATCCCAAAAAAGAAAATACTTTCATCATCATTCAACTCTTTCACCTCACTCACACATAATCACTGCTTTTGCAGAGGTGCTCAGAACACAACAGCTTAGAAGCATATACAGTGGACCCCCTCATAACGATCACCTCCGAATGCGACCAATTATGTAAGTGTATTTATGTAAGTGCATTTGTACGTGTATGTTTGGGGATCTGAAATGGACTAATCTACTTCACAATATTCCTTATGGGAACAAATTCGGTCAGTACTGGCACCTGAACATACTTCTGGAGTGAAAAAATATCGTTAACCGGGGGTCCACTGTACGTATAAAGATACACAACATATCCCTCCAAACTGTCAATATCCCGAACCCCTCCTTTAGAGTGCAGGTATTGTACTCCCTATTTCCAGGACTCAAGTCTGGCTATATAAAAATAACCGGTTTCCCTGAATCCCTTCATTAAATATTACCCTGCTCACACTCCAACAGATTGTCAGGTCCCAAATACCATTCGTCTCCATTCACTCCTATCGAACATGCTCACGCACGCCTGCTGGAAGTCAGAGCCCCTCGCCCACAAAACCTCCCTTACCTCTTCCTTCCAACTCTTTTCGAGGACGACCCCTACCCCGCCTTCCTTCCCCTACAGATTTAAATGCTCTCCATGTCATTCTACTTTGATCCATTCTCTCTAAATGACCAAACCACCTCAACAACCCCTCTTCAGCCCTCTGACTAATACTTTTATTAACTCCACACCTTCTCCTAATTTCCACACTCCGAATTTTCTGCATAATATTTACACCACACATTGCCCTTAAACAGGACATCACCACTGCCTCCATCCGCCTCCTCGCTGCTGCATTCACAACCCAAGCTTCACACCCATATAAGAGTGTTGGTACTACTATACTTTCATACATTCCCTTCTTTGCCTCCATAGATAATGTTTTTTTGTCTCCACACATACCTCAACACACCACTCACCTTTTTTCCCTCATCAATTCTATGATTAACCTCATCCTTCATAAATCCATCCGCTGACACGTCAACTCCCAAGTATCTGAAAACATTCACTTCTTCCATACTCCTCCTCCCCAATTTGATATCCAATTTTTCTTTATCTAAATCATTTAATACCCTCATGACCTTACTCTTTTCTATGTTCACTTTCAACTTTCTACCTTTACACACACTCCCAAACTCGTCCACTAACCTTTGTAATTTTTCTTTAGAATCTCCCATAAGCATAGTATCATCAGCAAAAAGCAACTGTGTCAATTCCCATTTTGTATTTGATTACCCATAATTTAATCCCACCCCTCTCCCAAACACCCTAGCATTTACTTCTTTTACAACTCCATCTATAAATATATTAAACAACCATGGTGACATTACACATCCCTGTCTAAGACCTACTTTTACTGGGAAGTAGTCTCCCTCTCTTCTACACACCCTAACCTGAGCCTCACTATCCTCATAAAAATTCTTTACAGCATTTAGTAACTTACCACTTATTCAATATACAGAGGACCCTCGCCTAACGAACGCATCCATAACGTTAAATCTGCCTAGCGATACATTTTAACGCAAAAATTTTGCCTCGGCTAGCGCTAAAAAACTCGCTCTACGCGATTCGTTCAAGACGCGTCCACGTGCGGCCTAAGCCCACCTCACTTGTTCCGTGGGTGCCAGTGTTTACAAGTCAGCCACCGCGGTCGCTTCCAAGCATACAATCAGAACATTTCATATTATCACAGCCTTTTTATTGATTGCACCTGCAAAATAAGTCACCATGGGCCCCAAGAAAGCTTCTAGTGCCAACCCTACAGGAAAAAGGGTGAGAATTACTATGGATATGAAGAAAGAGATCATTGCTAAGTATGAAAGTGGAGTGCGTGTCTCCGAGCTGGCCAGGTTGTACACAAAACCCCAATCAACCATCGCTACTATTGTGGCCAAGAAAACGGCAATCAAGGAAGCTGTTCTTGCCAAAGGTGCAGAGATCGCAAGTGATAGAAGATGTTGAGAGTCTATTATTGGTGTGGATAAACGAAAAACAGATAGCAGGAGACAGCATCTCTCAAGCGATCATATGTGAAAAGGCTAGGAAGTTGCATGACGATTTAATTAGAAAAATGCCTGCAACTAGTGGTGATGCGAGTAAATTTAAGGCCAGCAAAGGTTGGTTTGAGAGATTTAAGAATCGTAGTGGCATACATAGTGTGATAAGGCATGGTGAGGCTGCCAGTTTGGACCACAAAGTGGCTGAAAAATATGTGCAGGAATTCAAGGAGTACATAGACAGTGAAGGACTGAAACCTGAAGAAGTGTTTAATTGTGATGAAACAGGCCTGTTTTGGAAGAAAATGCCAAGCAGGACCTACATTACTCAGGAGGAAAAGGCACTCCCAGGACATAAGCCTATGAAAGACAGGCTTACTCTGTTGATGTGTGCTAATGCTAGTGGTGATTGCAAAGTGAAGCCTTTATTGGTGTATCACTCAAACTCCCAGTGTTCAGGAAAAACAATGTCCTCAAGGCTAATTTGTGTGTGCTGTGGAGGGCAAACAGTAAGGCATGGGTCACTAGGGACTTTTTCTATGACTGGTTACACCATGCATTTGCCCCCACTGTGAAAAATTACCTCCTGGAAAATAAATTGGACCTTAAGTGCCTCCTGGTATTAGACAATGCTCCTGGTCATCCTTCAGACGTGGCAGAGCGACTTTATGCGGAAATGAGCTTCATTAAGGTCAAGTTTTTGCCTCCTAATACCACTCCTCTCCTGCAGCCCATGGACCAGCAGGTCATTTCCAACTTCAAGAAACTGTACACAAAAGCTATGTTTGAAAGGTGCTTTGTAATGACCTCAGAAACTCAATTGACTCTAAGAGAGTTTTGGAGAGATCACTTTAGCATCCTCAATTGTGTAAACATTATAGGTAAGGCTTGGGATGAAGTGACTAAGAGGACCTTGAACTCTGCTTGGAAGAAACTGTGGCCAGAATGTGTAGACAAAAGGGATTTTGAAGTGTTTGAGGTTAACCCTAGGAATCCTATGCCAGTTGAGGAATCCATTGTGGCATTGGGGAAGTCCTTGGGGTTGGAGGTTAGTGGGGAGGATGTGGAAGAGTTGGTGGAGGAGGACAATGACAAACTAACCACTGATGAGCTGCTGGATCATCTTCAACAGCAAGAGGCCAGACCTGAGGAAACTGCTCCGGAGGAGGGGATAGAGAAATTGAAGAAGTTGTCTACTTCAAAGATTAAGGAAATGTGTGCAATGTGGCTTAAAGTGCAAACCTTTTTTGATGAAAATCAGGTAAAAATTTTTTTTGATCATACTTTGGGGTGTCAGGAACAGATTAATTTGATTTCCATTATTTCCTATGGAGAAAATTAATTCGGCTAACGATAATTTCGCCTAACGTTGAGCTCTCAGGAACGGATTAATGGTGTTAGGCGAGGGTCCACTGTACTTGGAACATCTGCCACATTGCTCCCCTATCCACTCTATCATATGCCTTTTCTAAATCCATAAATGCAATAAAAACTTCCCTACCTT
The DNA here is from genome assembly GCF_026875155.1 of Cherax quadricarinatus. Classification (NCBI taxonomy): domain Eukaryota; kingdom Metazoa; phylum Arthropoda; class Malacostraca; order Decapoda; family Parastacidae; genus Cherax; species Cherax quadricarinatus. The sequence continues at coordinate 32,484,406 of NC_069401.1, read as the reverse complement.
TATCTAAATACTGTAGAATGAAAGGGGGTAAAGCAGCTGGAACTGACGGGATCATGACAGAAATGTTAAAAGCAGGGGGGGACATAGTGTTGGAGTGGTTGGTATTTTTGTTTAACAAATGTATGAAAGAGGGGAAGGTACCTAGGGATTGGCAGAGAGCGTGTGTAGTCCCTTTATATAAAGGGAAGGGGGACAAAAGAGATTGTAAAAATTATAGAGGAATAAGTTTACTGAGTATACCAGGAAAAGTGTACGGTAGGGTTATTACTGAAAGAATTAGAGGTAAGACAGAATGTAGAATTGCGGATGAGCAAGGAGGTTTTAGAGTGAGTAGGGGATGTGTAGATCAAGTGTTTACATTGAAGTATATATGTGAACAGTATTTAGATAAATATAGGGAAGTTTTTATTGCATTTATGGATTTAGAAAAGGCATATGATAGAGCTGATAAGGAAGCAATGTGGCAGATGTTGCAAGTATATGGAATAGGTGGCAAGTTACTAAATGAGGATAGTGAGGTTCAGGTTAGGGTGTGTAGAAGAGAGGGAGACTACTTCCCGGTAAAAGTAGGTCTTAGACAGGGATGTGTAATGTCACCATGGTTGTTTAATATATTTATAGATGGGGTTGTAAAAGAAGTAAATGCTAGGGTGTTCGGGAGAGGGGTGGGATTAATTTATGGGGAATTAAATACAAAATGGGAATTGACACAGTTGCTTTTTGCTGATGATACTGTGCTTATGGTAGATTCTAAAGAAAAATTACAAAGGTTAGTGGACGAATTTGGGAGCGTGTGTAAAGGTAGAAAGTTGAAAGTGAACATAGAAAAGTGTAAGGTGATGAGAGTATCAAATGATTTAGATAAAGAAAAATTGGATATCAAATTGGGGAGGAGGAGTATGGAAGAAGTGAATGTTTTCAGATATTTGGGAGTTGACCTGTCAGCAGATGGATTTATGAAGGATGATTTTAATCATAAAATTGATGAAGTAAAGAAGGCTAGTGGTGCATTGAGGTACATGTGGAGGCAAAAAAATGTTATCTATGGAGGCAAAAAAATGTTATCTATGGAGGCAAAGAAGGGAACGTATGAAAGTATAGTAGTACCAACACTCTTATATGGGTGTGAAGCTTGGGTTGTAAATGCTGCAGCAAGGAGGCGGTGGAGATGTCCTGTTTAAGGGCAGTGTGTGGTGTAAATATTATGCAGAAAATTTGGAGTGTGGAAATTAGGAGAAGGTGTGGAGTTAATAAAAGTATTAGTCAGAGGGCTGAAGAGGGTTTGTTGAGGTGGTTTGGTCATTTAGAGAGAATGGATCAAAGTAGAATGACATGGAGAGCGTATAAATCTGTAGGGGAAGGAAGGCGGGGTAGGGGTCGTCCTCGGAAAGGTTGGAAGGAGGGGGTAAAGGAGGTGTTGTGGGCGAGGGGTTTGGACTTCCAGCAAGCGTGCGTGAGCGTGTTAGATAGGAGTGAATGGAGACAAATGGTATTTGGGACCTGACAATCTGTTGGAGTGTGAGCAGGGTAATATTTGGTGAAGGGATTCAGGAAAACTGGTTATTTTATATAACCGGACTTGAGTCCTGGAAATGGGAAGTATAATGCCTGCACTCTAAAGGAGGGGTTTGGGATATTGGAAGTTTGGAGGCATATATTGTGTATTTTTATATGTATTTGCTTCTAAACTGTTGTCTTCTGGGCACCTCTGCAAAAATAGTGATTATGTGTGAGGTGTAAGTGTTAAATGATGATGAAGGTATTTTCTTTTTGGGGATTTTGTTTCTCTTTGGGTCACCCTGCCTTGGTGGGAGACGGCCAACTTGTTGAAAAAAAAAAATATATATATATATACATGCATATTTAAGATGCTACAATGCTATCCCTGGACACACACATTTTCTGATCCTATTACGAGTGGCTCAATGGCACATGAATACCTACATTATAGACTCTGGGTGCACTTTAGCTGTTATTGCTAGAATCAAATACCCTTAAATTTTAGGTGACTACCGTACCTATAACAATACAGCATGTGTTGACAAGATAGCACTAAAAGTCATTTGCTGTCCTCAAGCTCAGATTGAAATAGATGTCTGTTTTGTATAGTTTGGGGCATAATATAAACAAAGTGGGTAGTTAATGTTTTGGGTTCATCAAACCAAGAACAAAAAACCCTTTTTTATTGGCCCTCTCTCTTTAAACATTAAAATCAGATGATTTTTTTAACACATCGGCTGTTTCCCACCAAGGCATAAAAAGAATTGCTGCTTCTGCTGTGTGCCAAATTAGTGCCAGTTCCCCTCCAATGCTGCATAATATCTATATCAACATTTAACTAATTAGAATGCTAATAAATAAATTTTAACAGTTCAGCTTCGGTGCAAAAATTTCTGTCACACGCACATTCATGGTTTTTTTGGGTTTACAAAATAGAAATAAATGCATCTGAGATACATGACATATTTTTTTAAACTATGTAATGATCTGAAACAAGACAAACATGTACCCCACAGCAAAGCAATCATACCCAAGAGGTAAAACAAGCAAAACCCCATTTTATCATCCCAAGAGATTACCTCAGGTCTTTTTGGTTTCAAAATCTTCATGTCTTTTTCCTCTTCTACCAAATTGTCCTGTAAGAGGAAAGTTCATCAAGTGGAGGCTCTACAATGAAACTTTACAACAAACACAGTTTATATACAACATTCTGACACCTCTCACTCTCTACAAAATATATATGTATGTACATATGCATTCTTGTTTTTTAACCAAGGTTTTTGTACAGCGACAAAATCCGGGACAAGGGCTAGCAACTCCTTCTCCATACAAATTACTAAATTTAAAAAGAAACTTTCGGTTTTCTTTTTAAGTCACTTTGCCTCAGTGATACGGCCGGTGCATTTAAAAGAAAGAATGAATTAATGTATGTATGTATGTAAGGTAGTAGGTTGGTAGACAGCAACCACCCAGGGAGGTACTACCGTCCTGCCAAGTGAGTGTAAAACGAAGCCTGTGATTGTTTTACATGATGGTAGGATTGCTGATGTCTTTTGTCTGTCTCATAAATATGCAAGATTACAGGCATGTCTTGCTACTTCTACTTACACTTAGGTCACACTACACATACATGTAACAAATTTATTTATACACACTCATCTGAGTTTTTTCTTGGATTTTATCTTATAGTTCTTGGTCTTATTAATTTTCCTTTTATATCCAGGGGGAAGGGGAATAAGAATTTTTCCCCTTCCGTAAGCCATGCGTGTTGTAAAAGTCAACTAAAATGCCGGGAACAATGGGCTAGTAACCCCTTTTCCCTGTAAAGATTACTAAAAGAATAAGAAGAAGAAAATTGTCAAAGGGGGAAGTCTGAATGTACGTGGATGTTGTGCAGATGATAAGAAAGAGATGATTGTGGATGGTATGAATAAAAGCTGGATGTCCTGGCTTAAGTGAAACAAAGCTGAAGGGGGTGGGAGAGTTTCAGTGGAGAGGAATAAATGGGATTAGGTCGGGGGTTTCAAATAGAGTTAGAGCTAAAGAAGGAGTAGCAATAATGTTGAAGGATAAGCTATGGCGGGAAAAGAGGGACATAAATGTATTAATTCAAGGATTATGTGAGTAAAATAAAGATTGGATGTGAAAAGTGGGTTATAATAAGCGTGTATGCACCTGGAAAGAGAAAAGTGTAGAGGAGGAGAGAGATTTTGGGAAATGTTGAGTGAATGCGTGGGGAGTTTTGAATCAAGTGTGAGAGTAATGGTGGTTGGGGATTTCAATGCTAAAGTGGGTAAAAATGTTAAAGGAAGGAGTAGTAGGTAAATTTTGGGGTGCCAGGGTAAATGTAAATGGGGAGCCTTTAATTGAGCTATGTGTAGAAAGAAATTTGGTAATAAGTAATACATATTTATGAAAAAAAGGGATAAATAAATTATACAAGGTATGATGTAGCACGTAATGAAAGTGTTTATTAGATTATGTATTGGTGGATAAAAGGTTGATGGGTAGGCTCCAGGGTGTACATGTTTATAGAGGGGCAACTGATATATCGGATCATTATTTAGTTGTAAACTACAGTTAGAGTAAGAGGTAGATGGGAAAAGAGGGAAGGTGGCAACAACAAGTAGAGGGGGGTGAAAGTGTAAAACTAAGGGGGAGGAAGTTCGGGTGAGATATAACGACTATTGGCAGAAAGGTGGCTAGTGCAAAGATGAGTAGTGGGGGTTGAAGAGGGTTGGAATAGTTTTAAAAATGCAGTATTAGAAATGTTGGGCAGAAGTTTTGGTTATAGGAGGGTGGGGGCAGGGGGAAAGAGGTGATTGGTGGAATGATGAAGTAAAGGGTGTGATAAAAGGAAAAAGGTAGCTTATGAGAGGTTTTTACAAAGCAGAAGTGTTATAAGAAGAGCAGAGTATATGGAGAGTAAAAGAAAGAAAGAGAGGGTGAGAGAGTGCAAAAGGAAGCAGATGATAGAGGGGGAGAGGCATGTCAAAAATTTTAATGAAAATAAGAAAAAATTTTGGAGTGATTTAAACAAGTTAAGAAGCCTGGGGAAAATAGGGATTTGTCAGTTTAAAAACAGAGTAGGGGAGTTAGTAATGGGGAGATGGAGGTATTGGGTAGATGGCGAGAATATTTTGGGGAACTTTTAAATTTTAAAGGAAGAAACAGAGGCAGTAATTTCATCACTGGTCAGGGGAGGTATACCATCTTTTTAGGAGTGAAGAAGAGAAAGAATGTAAGTGGGGGGGAGGTACGTGAGGCATTACGTAAAATGAAAGGGGGTAAAAGCAGCTGGAACTGATGGGATCATGACAGAAATTTAAAAGCAGGGGGGATATAGGTTGGAGGGGTTTTGGTACCTTTTGTTTAATAAATGTAGAAAGAGGGAAGGTACCTAGGGATTGGCAGAGAAACATGTATAGTCCCTTTATATAAAGGGAAAGGGGGCAAAAGAGACTGTAAAAATTATAGAGGAATAACTTACTGAGTATAAACCCAAAAAAAGTGTACGGTAGGGTTATAATTGAAAGAATTTGAGGGAAGACAGAATGTAGGATTGCGGATGAGCAAGGAGGTTTTAGAGGGTAGGGGGTGTGTAGATCAGGTGTTTTCATTGAAGCATATATGTGAACAGTATTAGATAAAGATAGGGAAGTTTTTATTGCATTTTTGGATTTAGAAAAGGCATATGATAGAGTGGATAGAGGAGCAATGTGGCAGATGTTGCAAGTTTATGGAATAGGTGGTAAGTTACTAAATGCTGTAAAGAGCTTTTATAGGATAGTGAGGCTCAGGTTAGGGTGTGTAGAAAAAGGGGAGACTACTTCCCGGGAAAAGTAGGTCTTAGACAGGGATGTGTAATGTCACCATGGTTGTTTAATATATTATAGATGGGGTTGTTAAGGAAGTAAATGCTAGGGTGTTTGGGAGGGGGTGGGATTAAATTATGGGGAATCAAATTCAAAATGGGAATTGACACAGTTACTTTTTTCTGATGATACTGTGCTTATGGGAGATTCTAAAGAAAAATTGCAAAGGTTAGTGGATGAGTTTGGAATGTTGTAAAGGGTAGAAAGTTGAAAGTGAACAAGAAAAAGGTAAGGGATGGGGGTGTCAAATGATTTTAGATAAAAAAAAATTGGATATAAAATTTGGGGGAGGAGGATAGGAAGAAGTGAATGTTTTCAGATATTTGGAGTTGACGTGTCGGGGGATGGTTTTTGAAGGATTTAATCATAAAATTGATAGGGAAAAAAGGTGATGGGGCGGAGGTTTGTGGAGTAAAAAAAGTTATCTATGGGGCAAAAAAAGGGGAATGTATGAAAGTTAGTAGTACCAACACTCTTACATGGGTGTGAATTTGGGGTGGTAAATGAGGCGAGGAGACGGTTGGGGGCGGGAGAGTCCTGTTTAAGGGGAAAGTGTGGGGAAAATTATGCGAAAATTCGGAGTGTGGAAATTTGGAGAAGGGGATTAATAAAAGATTAGCAGAGGGAGAAGAGGGTTTTTTGAGGTGGTTTGGTCATTTAGAGAGAATGGGTTTAAAATGAAGAATGGAAAGCAATAAATTATGGGGAAGGAAGGCGGGGAGGGTCGCCCGAAAGGTTGGAGAGGGGGGGGTAAAGGAGGTTTTTGTGGGTAAGGGGTTGATTCCCGCAAACGTGCATAGGTGTTAGATAGGAGTGAAGGAGACGAAGGGACTTGGGACCCGACGAACGTTTGGATGTGAGCAGGGTAATATTTAGTGAAGGGATTCAGGGAAACCGGTTATTTTCATATAGCGGACTTGAGCTGGGAAAAGGGGAAATACAATGCCTGCACTTTAAAGGGGGGGTTTGGGATATTGGCAGTGTGGAGGGATATGTTGTGTATCTTTATATGTGTATGCTTCTAGACTGTTGTATTCTGAGCACCTCTGCAAAAACAGTGATAATGTGCGAGTGTGGTGAAAGTGTTGAATGATGATGAAAGTATTTTCTTTTTGGGGATTTTCTTTCTTTTTTTGGGTCACCCTGCCTCGGTGGGAGACGGCCGACTTGTTGAAAAAAAAAAAAAAAAAAATGTATGTATGTATGTATGTATGTATGTATGTATGCATGCATGTATGCATGCATTTTAGTTTAAAAAATTGCCGATTGGTGGTACAGAGGTGAAATGCAGCCTTAACAGCCCTAACAAAATAACCTGGGCATAAAGTAACTAACAATACAGCCCATTCATTTTAAACATATACTCTTAATGAGTACACTAACAAAAACTTAACACAGATGAAGAGTGTCACATTACACAAACTGTTCCCATGTGCTTAAGAGGCACTGTTATCCAAAAGACACTCCATGGACCTGCCTGGCCCTAAATTTTTTTCTTAGTTGAGAAGAGATGATAGAACATCTAAACAGTTGAGCTGAAGCACAAAATGTCAGCAGGTATCAAATTTGAAGGCATAAAAATTATGCGTAAATTTACAATGGAGTACGATCCCCTGCATAAATTTTACATTAAATAATTAAAGGCATAAACTATATTCTTAAATCTATTTGTGCTGCATGATACTTCTGGTTGAAAGTACCAACCAAGTGTCATACTGTGTTCTGAGCCCCAATATGAACACAACTTTGAGCCATGGATAACAAGATACCATCTCCTGCCTTACTACCTAAACAATTAATTTGATTTTATTCCTAATTACAATTAACCATTGTAAATAAACACATTTTAATGAAATATTTAAAACAATTACAGTACTGCATTATAATAAAGAAAACTCAACTTTCACTGGGGCTGTAGATGAATGGTTCAGAGAACCGACATGTTGAATTAGACACATGTGCAACTCTTGGGTATCTTTATTGAGTATCTTTATCCCCAATAAAGATACCCAAGAGTTGCACATGTGTCTAATTTCACTGGGGCACCAGTATAGCAATCTTCTCCCTCCCTCACTCACTCACTGACACACTGGCTCACTCAGTTTTTCTCTCACATGCTCACACTTTCTACATCCCATTATTATAAGTTTACAGTATACTTACATAGTCCTTTTATGTCATCCATCTGTGCTAATGCCAACAGAAAATATTTGCTACTGATAAGCTATTAAGAGAACTACGTGGATGATTGGCTATTATGAGAACTAAGCCTAAGATAAGTTAGTAAGGGACCCAAGCCTATAACAGGGAATTGAAGGAACTAATCTTATTAAAGAGTACATTTTTTAGGTAAGTCCAGACAATCAGTAGGGTCTCAGTCCCTAGAGTGCTGGAGTGAATGGTTTGCACCACACAAAATAGTGGAACCCCGAGTTTCGGCTGCCCTGAGTATCGGCTGCTTTGAGTTTTGACTGCTTTTTTCGGCTAAATTTTGTCCCGAGTTTTGGCCGTTGCCCCGTGTTTCGGCCGGCGTACCAGACCCGTTCACCTGCCCGCGCCTCCATTCGCAGGCGCCATGAGCCAGTCTAGCTTATTTATCCTTGAGTGAACATTACCCTGTGTGCTCATCTGAACGTTTCACAATAAATTCATTGTGTTTAGTGCTTGTTTATTGATTGCGACTGTGAAATAAGCCACCATGGGCCCAAAGAAACTTCATAGTGGCAGTGGTTGAGGCAATAATAAGTCCTCCCTCTCTCCTCCTCCCTATCTTCCAGATGCAAACGAGTCTTCAATAAAGGTACGTAAATGTGATTTTAAATGCTTAATTAAATGTTTATTTATGTATTGTATTACTCATTTAATACTCATTTATGTGCAAGAAAGGTATAAAATACCAACAATATGAAAGTAAAGACACATGTGCAACATCTGGATATCCTTATTGTAGACGTTTCACCATCCAGTGGCTTTATCAATACAAATTCTAGGACATAATTGGAAGACTGTAAAACTATATACAAAAGATGAGGTAATCAGTCCCTCAGCCTTGGAGTTAGTGTTCACAGCATCGTGGTGGAGGAGAATCTGGAGCAAAGGCAAGAAGACTGGAGGTTACATAGGCGCCTATATAACCACCAGTCTTCTTGCCTTTGCTCCAGATTCTCCTCCACCACGATGCTGTGAACACTAACTCCAAGGCTGAGGGACTGATTACCTCATCTTTTGTATATAGTTCTACAGTCTTCCAATTATGTCCTAGAATTTGTATTGATAAAGCCACTGGATGGTGAAACGTCTACAATAAAGATATCCAGATGTTGCACATGTGTCTTTACTTTCAATACTCATTTATGTACTATGTATATGTTAAGCTATAGTTATTCTTTAAACATTATATTTTCTTGAGAATATTTTTGTGGGTCTGGAACGGATTAATTGTATTTACATTATTTATGGGAAATATTGCTTCAGCTTTTGGCCGTTTCGAGTTTAGGCCTAGCTCCTGGAATGAATTAATGCCGAAACTTGGGGTTTCACTGTATAAGTAGAATAAAACATTCTTTCTTTTCAGAATCAAATAAGATTAAGTTGGATGCAACAAAAAGTAACTTTTATACATTTGTTAATAGTGGTATGCTCAAACTGTACTTCAGGGAAAACAATTAACTCTTCTTCTTGTTCTACCAAAGGACCAAATGAATATGAATGATTTAATGATCCATGTCAGATTCTTGACACTAAGGATTATTACCATAATTAGCAAGTAAAAGATATAATGGGTTTATCATTATTAACAAACTTGATCCAATTCGAACATTAGGCAGGCTACATAGAGAGACAATGAAGTCATTAATATTACATTCTAACTGACAGACATATCTAATGAGCAAGAAGTTACAATTTTTAAGACTTTCACGGACCTAAGTTTAGATTTAAAGCCATTCCATTTTCCAAGGCTAGTATGAAGCATCATAAATGAAGACATATGACAACATACCTCATCAAACACAGGTGGGGGTGGAGTGAGACTCTCCTCAGGAGGGGTTGGGGTGGACGAAGGAGGTGTGAACATTCTCTTGTCCATATTGTAGACAGGCCGCATCATTAGCCATCCAGAGTTGAAGAAGTCATCCTTTGACATGATATCCCCTTGCCTAAGGTAGAACTATCAAAGCAGAAATTTGTTAAAATTTGTTGTAGCAAAGGCTTGCCCAGTTAGCTGCTGTATCCTAATTTATCAGAATGAATAAGGTCTACCTCAACTGCTATTGTTGAAACAATGATTCCACAGCAGCATAACTGTTAATTTAGAGAGGATTCAAGGTGTTAAAAGTTTATTTTTAACACGTCGGCCGTTTCCCACCAAGGCAGGGTGACCAAAAGAGAAAGAAAATCCCAAAAACAAAGAAAAAACTTTCATCATTCAACACTTTCACCATCACTCATACATAATCACTGTCTTTGCAGAAGCGCTCGGTTACAAAAGTTTAGATGTCCCTCCAAACAGCCGATATCCCAAACCCCTCCTTTAAAGTGCAAACATTGTACTTTTCACTTCCAGGACTCGAGTCCGGCTAACCAGTTTCCCTGAATCCCTTCACAAAATATTACACTGTTCACACTCCAACAGCTCGTCAGGTCCCAAAACCATTCGTATCTATTCACTCCTATCTACCATGCTCACACGTGCTTGCTGGAAGTCCAAGCCCCTCACCCACAAAACCTCCTTTACTCCCTCCTTCCAACCTTTATGAGGATGACCCCTACCCCACCTTCCTTTCCCTACAGATTTATATGCTCTCCAAGCCATTCTACTTTGTTCCATTCTCACTAACTGACCAAACCACCTCAACAACCCTTCCTCAGCCCTCTGACTAATACTTTTAGTAACTCCACATCTCCTAATTTCCACACTACGAAATCTCTGCATAATATTTACACCACACATTGCCCTTAGGCATGATACTGTGATTTTGGGAGATTCTGAAGAGAAGTTGCAAAGGTCTGTGGACGATTTTGGGATGGCATGTGAAGGAAGAAAGTTGAATATGAACATAGATAAGAGTAAGGTCATGAGGGTATCAAATGAGTTAAAAAAGTGTCAGCAGATGGATATATGAAAGACAAGGTAAACCATATAACTGATGAAGGTAAAAAGGTAGGTGGTGCATTGAGGTATTTGTGGAGACAAAGAACATTATCCATGGAGGCAAAGAAAGGAATGTATGAGAGTATAATGGTACAACACTCTTATATTGGTGTGAAACATGGGTTGAAAATGTTGCCGTGGGAGAGGAGGCTAGAGGCAGTGAAGATGTCATGTCTGAGGGCAATGTGTGGCATAAATATTATGGAAAGAATTCATAGCTGGAAGATTAGGAGGAGGTGTGGAGTTATTAAAAGTATTATCAAGACTGTTGAGGTGGTGTGGTCATTTAGAAAGGCTGGAGCAAAATAGAATGACTTGGAGGGTGTATAAATCTGCAGTGGAGGGAAGGCTGGGTAGGGGATGCTGTAGGAAAGAATAGAGGGAGGGGGTAAAGTATATTTTGTGAACAAGGGGCTTGGACATACAACAGGCATGTGTGAGCATGTTAGATAGAAGTAGAGACAAATGATTTTGGGACTTGATGAGCTGTTGGATTGTGAGCAAGGTAATATTTTGTGAAGGGATTCAGGGAAACTGGTTAGCTGAACTTGAGTCCTGGAGGTGGGAAGTACAGTGCCTGCACTCTAAAGGAGGGGTTTGGGATATTGGCTGTTTAGAGGGGCATCTTAACTGTCATATCTGAGTGCCTATGGCAAGATAGTGATAGTGTAAATCATGGTGAAAGTGTTTCTTTTTTGGGTCACCTTGCCTAAGGTGGAAACACCTCCACTGTAAATGTTTATCTACACAACCTGCACATGAGAGGAACTTAAGATGATGTTTCGATCAAACTTGGACCATTTATAAAGTCAAGTGTGACTTTGTAAGTGATCTAAGTTGGACTGAAACATCACTGTAAGCTCCTCTCTCCTATGTGCAGGTTATTTGTGTATTGTTCCAGTCTCAGTATTGTGCCTCTTTCTTTCTTTCTAAATGGTTATCTGAATGTCCTATGTAAAGTCTGTCAATTGCATCACTGAATAGCATGTATGAACCATACTCTAAAATATATTACTTTTCAATTTATTAAGATGGTTATAAAAAAAAAATTGCAATGTAAACATCTTAATATGGCTAATGAGAAAACACATTATAATAACAAAAATATGTTCTATTTATGACTTCGTGTGCCATTAGTGTGTGAGCAAGGTTACATACATGAATGGAGTAAGGGTAACCAGTTAGCCAAATATGGAGTCCTCAAAGTGGGTGGTACACTGCCTGCACTCTGAAGGAGTGATGGGGATGCTGTAGTTGGAGGATCATTTAAACTGTGATGTCAGCACACCTCTGGCAAAACAGCAGTTGAATGAATGATGGTGAAAGCTCCCATTTTTGGGTTACCCTGCCTTGGTTCAAATTTATCTATCAAGGTAAAAACAAATTTTCATTTCAAAGCTTTGGCCCAATTTTTTTTAAAAAGCATATAAAATAAATATACACTAACCTTAGCCTCTTCTTCTGAAACATGTCCATCCCTATTTGTATCGAAAGTTTGCCGGGACTGAAGTTCATCAACTGTCAAGTAGCCATCGCCATTGTTGTCGAGATGAGCAAAGGCCTCCCTGGCCTCCTGCTCATCTTTCTTCTTTTCTTCCTCCTCAGCTACTGCCTTCTTTTCTTGTTCAGCAGTTTGATATTTTTCTAACGCTAGCTTCTCTGGCTCTTCTGCAGCCTTCTTAATGTCTTCTTTCTCTGTACGAATGGCTTCTGCATTTTCTTTCTCTTTTTTAAGATGTTCAATTTTAATCTTAGGGAAAAAATGTCTCTTATTATAACTAAACCTGCTGCAAATTTCATGTGGAAAAATAATTAATACTATATGGAATATATTCATAATAATATGCTTTGCATATTGAAAAATAATGCATACAACACTAGAAAAAATTGAGACAAGCAGCATTGTGTAAAGTCAACAGTATGAATGTTAACTAATGAGTCACAGATTTACTACAATGACTAAGCTGAATTCATGGGTCATCCTTTATAAAAATGATAATGAATAATGTTATGCAGGTGCTGTGCATGGTGCAGTATGAATCCATAATGTACTTCCCACTTAGCAACCGCCCAGGGAGGTACTACCATCCTACCAAGAGTGTTTAAAACGAAAGCCTGTACTTGTTTTACATGATGGTAGGATTGCTGGTGTCTTTTTTCTGTCTCATAAACATGCAAGATGATTCAGGTACATCTTGCTACTTCTACTTACACTTAGGTCACACTACACATACATTTTTTTTTTTTTTTTTTTTTTCAACAAGTCGGTCGTCTCCCACCGAGGCAGGGTGACCCAAAAAAAAAGAAAGAAAATCCCCAAAAAGAAAATACTTTCATCATCATTCAACACTTTCACCACACTCACACATTATCACTGCTTTTGCAGGAGGTAGCTCAGAAATATAACAGTTTTTAGAAGCATATACGTATAGAGTATAAAAAAACATATTCCCTCCAAACTGCCCAATGAATTCCAAACCCCTCTTTAAAGTGCAGGCATTGTGTGTACTCTCCCATTAATTCCAGCTTAGGACTCAAGTCCAGACTATATGAAAATAACCGGTGTTCACCTGAATTCCCTTCAACTAAAATATTACCCCTGCTCACACTCCAACAGATCTCTAGGGTCCCCAAGTATTCATTCGTCTCTCATTCACTTCCTATCTAACACGCTCATGCATGCTTGCTGGAAGTCCATACATGTACAAGCATATATATACACACCCCTCAGGGTTTTCTTCTATTTTCTTTCTAGTTCTTGTTCTTGTTTATTTCCTCTTATCTCCATGGGGAAGTGGAACAGAATTCATCCTCCGTAAGCCATGCGTGTTGTAAGAGGCGACTAAAATGCCGGGAGCAAGAGGCTAGTAACCCCTTCTCTTGTACAAATTACTAAATTTAAAAAGAAAAACTTTCATTTTTCTTTTTGGGCCGCCCTGCCTTGGTGGGATACGGCCGGTTTGTTGAAAAAAAAAAATTAGCAAATTTTTGTTTTCCAGTGTTTTATTATATTTTTTCCAATGGCTTGTTCAACTATCTCCACAACAGTGCTTGTCAATAAGATATGCTTGTAGTTCAAATGATTGCTGCTAAAAATCAGCATGCATGTCATTTTTTCCATTTTTCTGCCAGTTTACCTACTTGCAACAAAATGCTCAAATTGTACAAAACAGATATCTCAGATTTACATATTCTTTTAAAACCAATAGTGTTATGTTATCTGGTTCTACTGATTTTTATGCCAACAAAGTATTAGCTTGAAGAATAAAAATTCACAATATTGTAGTTGGAATAACTCAAACTAAACCACAATTTAGATACCAAACTTAGATATTTCAGTCCATCCTGGACCAATGTTAAGTTCCTTACTTCTTCTTTGGATACTTTAACGTCTGTGAAAAAGTTTGAGACTACTGAAGTAAATCATAATGTACCGTATTTTTCTAGCATACATGATGAATGAGCATTACAAGTACAGTGGACCCCCGGTTAACGAACTTTTTTCATTCCAGTAGTATGTTCAGGTGCCAGTACTGACCGAATTTTTTCCCATAAGGAATATTGTGAAGTAGATTAGTCCATTTCAGACCCCCAAACATACACGTACAAACGCACTTACATAATTGGACGCATTTGGAGGTGATCGTTAAGCGGGGGTCCACTGTACTACAACTTTATTACTATGATGAACTGCACATTCTTTTATAAAACACCACTTGCCAGTAACCCAAAGCCTACCCTTGACCCTGACTTTGAGCATATAAGGTGCAGGGTGATTTGCCAAGACTTTTCTTGGGGAAAAAAGTACTCCTTATACATCAAAAAATAAGTTATGTGGTTCAACATGTAGTTTGTTTTGCCATCAGAACATGCTACCATTTACTCCTGAATTATTATGGTTTGTGAAACAATGAACTTAAATGTATAGTGCCTCTTGCTTTGAAAGAAATATAAGTAAATTCTGAAGCAAGCAATCTCCAAGGAAACTGCCAATTTAATTACAACTGCCTCAGGATTTATCATCATTTTTCAACTTACAGACAAGCCACACATGAATAATTAATATTAATTTAGGCTATAAATTCCTACTTAAAATGCCCATATAAGCCCCATTATAACACGTCCACAACACTAATCCCTACAACTGATAACTTAAACTTCGAATTTTTTGCAAACAATTCTGATATTTGTGATGTGGTTCATATTTATGCAGTCTTTCTTTCAACACACCGGCCGTATCCCACCAAGGCGGGGTGGCCCGAAAAGAAAAGCAAAAGTTTCTCTTTTTAAATTTAGTAATTTATAGGGAGAAGGGGTTACTAGCCCCTTGCTCCCAGCATTTTAGTCGCCTCTTACAACACGCATGGCTTACGGAGGAAGAATTCTGTTCCACTTCCCCATGGAGATAAGAGGAAATAAACAAGAACAAGAACTAGAAAGAAAAAAGAAGAATACCCAGAGGGGTGTGTATATATATGCTTGTACATGTATGTGTAGTGTGACCTAAGTGCAAGTAAAAGTAGCAAGATGTACCTGAAATCTTGCATGTTTATGAGACAGACAAAAGACACCAGCAATCCTACCATCATGTAAAACAATTACAGGTTTTCGTTGTACACTCACTTGGCTGAACGGTAGTACCTCCCTGGGCGGTTGCTGTTTACCAACCTACTACCTAGGATTTATGCAGTCACTGCTAGTTATTTTCTTTCAACAAATTAATACAAGACTGAATATTAAGAGTGACCATAATCATTTAGAGGCAGCACTAAAAATGAATTATAGAAATTACTGGTAATGTTGCCATTATCATTACATTGACAAGACAACTGCAAGCAAGTGATAATATTCAGTTGTGGTGAATAGGTGAAACCCTGGACACTAGCATGTAAGAAGCCTTCACTCAAAAAGGCAGTACTATTGTCCTGTCAAACAAATGTGAAGCAAAAGTTTGTTAATGTTTCATAAGCAAAAGTTTGTTAATGTTTTGCACTCTGATAGCTGAACTTTTCTTTCTGCCTCACAAACATGCAAATGACAGTAAATGCTACACTCTTATACAGTGGACCCCCGCATACCGTACTCATCGCATACCGTAAAATCCGCATACCGGACGCTTTGATAGCTAAAATTTTGCCTCGCATACCGCCCAAAAACCCGCTCACCGCCCTTCGTCCGAGACGCGTCCAATGTGCGGCCTGAGCCAGCCTCATATGTTCCGCCGGTGGCATTGTTTACCAGCCAGCCTCCGCGGTAACATCCAAGCATACAATCGGAATATTTCGTATTATTACAGTGTTTTCGGTGCTTTATCTGGAAAATAAGTGACCATGGGCCCCAAGAAAGCTTCTAGTTCCAACCCTACAGCAATAAGGGTGAGAATTCCAATAGAGATGAAGAAAGAGATCATTGATAAGTATGAAAGTGGAGTGCGTGTCGCCGACCTGGTCAGGTTGTACAAGAAACCCAAATCAACCATCTCTACTATTGTGGGCAACAGAAAGGCAATCAAGGAAGATGTTCTTGCCAAAGGTTTAACTGTGTTTTCGAAACAGAGATCGCAAGTGATGGAAGATGTTGAGAGACTCTTATTGGTGTGGATAAATGAAAAACAGCTAGCAGGAGATAGCGTCTCTCAAGCGATCATAAGCGAAAAGGCTAGGAAGTTGCATGAGGATTTAATTAAAAAAATGCCTGCAACTAGTGATGATGTGAGTGAATTTAAGGCCAGCAAAGGTTGGTTTGAGAGATTTAAGAAGCGTAGTGGCATACATAGTGTGATAAGGCATGGTGAGGCTGCCAGTTCGGACCACAAAGCAGCTGAAAAATATGTGCAGGAATTCAAGGAGTACATAGAAACTGAAGGACTGAAACCTGAACAAGTGTTTAATTGTGATGAAACAGGCCTGTTTTGTAAGAAAATGCCAAGCAGGACCTACATTACTCAGGAGGAAAAGGCACTCCCAGGACATAAGCCTATGAAAGACAGGCTTACTTTGTTGATGTGTTCCAATGCTACTGGTGATTGCAAAGTGAAGCCTTTATTAGTGTATCACTCTGAAACTCCCAGACCGTTCAGGCAAAAGAATGTCCTCAAGGAGAATTTGTGTGTGCTGTGGAGGGCAAACAGTAAGGCATGGGTCACTAGGGACTTTTTCTATGACTGGTTACACCATGCATTTGCCCCCAATGTGAAAGATTACCTAACTGAAAAGAAATTAGAACTTAAGTGCCTCCTGGTGTTAGACAATGCCCCTGGTCATCCTACAGACGTGGCAGAGCGACTTTATGGGGACATGAAATTCATTAAGGTGAAGTTTTTGCCTCCTAATACCACTCCTCTCCTGCAGCCCATGGACCAGCAGGTTATTGCAAACTTCAAAAAATGGTACACAAAAGCTCTGTTTGAAAGGTGCTTTGTAGTGACCTCAGAAACTCAACTGACTCTAAGAGACTTTTGGAGAGATCACTTTAATATCCTCAATTGTGTAAACCTTATAGGTAAGGCTTGGGAGGGAGTGACTAAGAAGACCTGAACTCTGCTTGGAAGAAACTGTGGCCAGAATGTGTAGACAAAAGGGATTTTGAAGGGTTTGAGGCTAACCCTGAGAGGATTATGCCAGTTGAGGAATCCATTGTGGCATTGGGAAAGTCCTTAGGGTTGGAGGTTAGTGGGGATGATGTGGAAGAGTTGGTGGAGGAGGACAATGAAGAACTAACCACTGATGAGCTGATAGATCAACTTCAAGAGCAAGAGGCCAGACCTGAGGAAACTGGTTCAGAGGAGGGGAGAGAGAAATTGAAGAAGTTGCCTACTACAAAGATTAAGGAAATCTGTGCAAAGTGGCTTGAAGTGCAAACCTTCATGGATGAAAATCACCCTCACACAGCTATTGCAAGCCGTGTTGGCAACCTGTACACTGACAATGTTGTGAAACACTTTAGGGAAGTCATAAAGGAACGAGAGGTACAGGCCACTATGGACAGATATGTTGTGCGAAAGAAGTCCAGTGACTCTGAAGCTGGTCCTAGTGGCATTAAAAGAAGAAGGGAAGTAACCCCAGAAAAGGACTCGACACCTCAAGTCTTAATGGAAGGGGATTCCCCTTCTAAATACTAACACTCTCTCTCCCCTCCTCCCATCCCATCAATCATCACCAGATCTTCAATAAAAGTAAGTGTCATGTAATTGTGCATGCCTTTTTCAGTTTGTGTGTATTAAAATTAACATTTCATGTGGTAAAAATTTTTTTTTTCATACTTTTGGGTGTCTTGCACGGATTAATTTGATTTCTTTTATTTCTTATGGGGAAAATTCATTCGCATACCGAACATTTCACATAACAACCAGCCCTCTTGCACGGATTAAGGTCGCTCTGCTTGGGTCCACTGTATATAGGTACTTAACTCTTTCACAGTCGCAACCCTTGCTTGCAAACTTGCTCTCAGTGTCGAAGAATTTAAAAAAAAAAAAAAAAATTCTGATGAAATGATATGGAATCTTTTCCTGATGGTAATAAAACCAAAAGTACGAAATTTGATGGAAAATTTCCAGAATTACACTCGTGAAGTTAACGATCTCGGCGATATTTACGCATCGGCAATTTTGCCCACTTTGAGCCCTATTTTGGGCCAATTCCATTGTTCCAGTTGACCATATTCATAACTTTTTTGCAAGTACTTCTTTGGTTCCATCGATTGAGTACAAGAAAGTGCCCATTTACCTGTTTCAACTACCCAATAGTGATCAGAAATTGGTAATTTGGGCAATTTCATACAAAATTCAAGAAAGGCCAATTTCAAAATAGGGTCCAGAATAAACAATGCAAACATTCCAAGCACTAAAATAACATTTTCTCTGCTCATTAGTCATGTCTCCAGGCCCTTCTTATATTACCCTTGCTTTCCATTTTGAATTTCTATTCACACAAAAAATAGAAGATTTACTGTTACGCAAACTGCTGAATTATTATAAAAATGGTATAAATAATATCAGCGTAATATCAGTGTAATATCAGCGCATTTGTGAAAGCATATTAGACCCACCAGTTGAAATGTATTGGATGCACGATGTGATTTGTTTCCTCTCAAACATCGTCAAAAATCGAACATTTCTGCTACCTTGAGCTCACTTTCAAGCTACTTTTGATCTATAAACCATTCAAAATCATCTCTACTTCTGTAATATATCTCCCATTCTATCAACTGAAACCAAGAAAGAGAGAATACAACCATGAATACCATACAAAAATACACTGCAAAATCGCAGCGCTGCTTTAAACCAAAAATATGGTCGCAGTTCTTTTTTTTCCCATTATGCGCTGCGTGCTGCACACTGTGCACACTGACCACTTAGACCCATCCTCTCATATGTAGGCCTACCAGCATTCTCCTGCAAGATTGGAAGCTGCTAGAATTTTGGTATAATATTAGAGGACCGACACTGGCTTCAAAGCCATAATATTATGAGACCGACAGTGAAAGGGTTAAATTTAATACAAATGGTCCCATGGTGCATAAAACAAACCCAATGCTAAATCTAAAACGTAGTGATACATTTTGAGATTTACAAATTCCACAATTCTTGATAAATGCTTATAAAAACAAGAAACAGCTTATCACACATGCACCAACTGATCATGTACAAAGAAAAAATGAATATGGTTCAGAGAAAACTGAGAAAAAATTAAATAAATTTAATCATACTTCATACACTATACAATTAACCCTAAAACTGCCTGAGGGTCCAAAATTACCTGTAATGTGTTTTCCATTGCCAGCAATTAAAAAAAAAAAATTACCTCACCAAAAAAATTCCCCTGATTTTACAAGTGTAATACAATAAGAATGAGTGAAATCTTATAATTACCATGTGGAGGAAGTTGATGTATTTTAATTTTTTTTTTTTTATGATTTTTTCCACTTAACCCTTTCAGGGTCCGTCCCGTAGATCTACGGCTTTACGTTCAGGGTCCAAACCGTAGATCTACGCCATGAGCTCAGCTCACTCTGATAAACTGTGAGTGGTACATTTGGGCTAGATATGAGAGAATAAAATCTATGTGGTAGGGGTGCACCACATAAAACAGATCCTGCAGCACACTGTGTATAATGAAGAAAAAAAATGAAATCATGATTTTTCGATTAAACAGCAACTTTGCAGTGTTTTTTTCGTATGTTTTTTATAGTTGTATTTGCGATTTCTTGGTCTCATTTGATAGAATGGAAGACATAATTACAGAAAAAAGAGATGATTTTGATTGGTTTTTTTGCACTGGAAAATGGCTTGAAACTGAGCTCAAAAATAGCAGAAATGTTAAATTTTTCCCGATATTCAAGAGTAAAAAAAACGACCTCACACGTCTAATACACATCAGCTGGGTGGGTCTTAATATACTTCACAAATATGGTGATGATATTTATACAATTATTACAGTATTGCATAACAGTAAATATTCTATTTTTGGTGTGAATAAAAATTCATTTTGTGAATAAAAAAATCAAAAAGGAAATTTTTTGGGAAAGCCCCAAAAAATAACTAATGAACAGAGGAAATGTTAGTTAGTGCCAGGAATGCCTACTTGTTCATTCTGGACCTATTTTTGAAATTGAAATTTAAAACTTTGTGTTAAATTGGCCAAATTAACATTTCCGATCATTTATTTGAAAGTTGAAACAGTTAAACTTGGCGATTTCTGTGGCTCAATCGATAAAAATAGAAGTAATACTTGTAAATATAAAAATTTTGATTGACTGAATAATGTAATTGGCCCCTAAAATGGGAGTCAAAGTCGGCAAATGGGCCGATTCATTATCGCGGACATATCAAAATTCGCGAGAGCATAATTCGTAAATTTCCACCAAATTCGTACTTTTTGTTTTATTCCCTTCACAAAAAGATTCTTATACGATTCTAAGAAAAAATAAAAAATTTTTTTTTGAAATTTTTGGAATGGTGCTGACTCGATTTTGGGCTTCCCTGAAAGGTTAATCTAATTTTTTTTTATTGATCATGTTCTGTACCTATAGATGTGCTTTCATATCATAGTCTGCTTACATTTTTTAAGAATGCAGTGTTAGTGTGTGCAGCAGAAGCTTGTGAATATAAGAGGGTGGGTGCAGGAGGGATGAGAAGCAATTGGTGGAATGTGGTAAAGAAAAAGCTAATATATGAGAAAGATTTTTACAAAGCAGAAGAGTATAACAATGGTTATAAATGACCATAATTTTTAAAGGGGTGGACCGGTAAGCCAGCGGAAGGCCTCGGTCAGATGACCAAAAGCTCCAAAGGCGGGTCATCATCTGACTAAGACCCGCGTCAGGAAACATTTGTCCTGTTTCCTGACGAACCTTACCTAACCTAACCTAACAAAGCAGAAGTAATATAAAGAGGGTAGAGCATAGGGAGAGTAAAAGAGAGAGTAACCCTTTGAGGGTCTGTGCTGAAGATCTACGGCTTTATGTTGAGGGTCCAAACCGTAGATCTACGTCATGAATTCAGCTCACTCTGATAACCTGTGAGTGGTATATTTTGGCCTAGATATGAGAGAATACATCTATGTGGTATGTGTGCACCACATAAAACAAATCCTGCAGCACATAGTGCATAATGAGGAAAAAAAATGAAACCGTAATTTTCGAATAAAACAGCGACTTTGCAATGTTTTTTCGTTAGAGATAATTTTGATTGGTTTTAGTACTGGAAATGGCTTGAAACCGAGCTCAAAGTAGCGGTAATGTTAAATTTTTGCCGATGTTCAAGGGTAAACAAATGACCTCACATGTCTAATACACGCCTGCGGGTGGGTCTAATATACGTTTACAAATGTGGTGATACTATTTATACAATTATTACAATATTGCATAACAGTAAATCTTCTATTTTTTGGTTTGAATAAAAATTCATTATATGAACAAAAAATCAAAATGGAATTCATCAGTAAAGCCTGAAAACGTAACTAATGAACAGAGAAATGTTAGTTTAGTGCCAGGAATGCCTGCACTGTTTATTCTGGACCCTATTTTGAAATTGGAGTATTTTGAATTGTGCATTTGTCACCCCCACGACACATTAAATTGGCCAAATTACCAATTTCCGATCACTTTATTTTGTAGTTGAAACAGTTGACTTGGCGAATTCTTGTGCTCAATCGATAGAATAGAAGTAATACTAGTGAGATAGCTAAGAATTTGGTCGACTGGAATAATGTAACTGGCCTAAAATGGGAGTCAAAGTTGGCAAAATCGCCAGTGCGTAAATATCGCTGACACGTCAAATTTCACGAGAGCATAATTTTGTCAATTTTCCATCAAATTTCATACTTTTTGTTTTATTACCTTCAGAAAAAGATTCTCTACCATTTCATAAGAAAAAATAACAATTATTTTTTTAAAATTCTTGGACACTGGTGCACACTTTAAAATTTGGCCTCTGGACCCTGAAAGGGTTAAAAGAGTGGTGAAGGAGTGTAAAAGAGCAAATTAGAGTGGGTGAGGTTCTGTTAACAAACTTGGCTGAGAATAAGAAAAAGTTTAGGAGTGAGATTAATAAGTTGAGAAAGCCTAGGGAACAAAGGAATATAATGGTTATAAACAGAAGAGTATAGCTATCAGATGAGGAGAAGGTATTGGGAAGATGGAAGGAATATTTTGAGGAACTGTTAAATGTTGATGAAGAGAGAAAGACAGTGATTTTATGAATTGGCCAAAGAAGTATTAACATCTTTTAAGAGAGATGGGAAGAGCCAGATGTGAGTGTGGGGAAGGTATGTGAGGCTGTGGGTAAAATGAAAAAGAATAAAGCAGCTGGGAAGGACATCAGGAGGACCAGTGTCAGAAGAAAAAGGAACTTCAGAGACAGGACCACCTGTTTAGAGAACTGTTCTCGGAAGAAACCAGCAGGATCTCTGAATTGGTGAACACACTCACACATCACCCACTCAGCTACTCCTATCTCACCCCAGCAGGTGGTATTGTGTCTTATACAAGATCACAGACCTACATCCCTGCAGCTGCCCCAGTGCCCTACCTCTCTCAAGGGCAGGCACCTCACATGCCTTACACACCCACCACCTCAAGCTGAACACAGCATGAGGAGCCAGTCTATCAGCATCCTGTTGGCCAACATTAGAAGTTTCATTACTAATACTGGAGAGCTCACAAACTGTTTTGTGAACACTCGACATTCCGATATGATAGCTGTTGTTGAAACATTTTTGGACGACAGACTCCAAAAATTTTGCAAGAACTACTGGCTACACCTCATGGATGAGAAGAGACAGGCAAGGGCAAGGAGGAGGTGTTGCTGTGTGCTTCTCTAAATGTGTACATGCCCAGCACATTGATGTTGCCATCCCTACTCCTCTTGAAATGATGTTCTTCAAGGTAGGCATAAACACTAGTACCTCTGTACTAGTATGTGCAATGTACAAACCTCAGTGGTAACATGCAGACCCCATCAACTTCCTAATGAAAAATGTGGACTCCCTTCTCCTTCAACACAACTGTCAACATATCATAATTGTTGATGACCTCAACCAACATCTTCAACAGGGGGACTTTGATGACCTTCTTGTGGCATATGACATGAGAAACTTAGTTGATTTTCCTACTCACATCTCTGCCTCCTCACTTGACCCAGTAGTGAGTGATCTGGCAGAAGGCACAGTCACCTGTCAACCCCTCGGCTATGTTGGACTGTCTGACCACAAGGCTGTTTTTACAACACTTAAGATCCTAACAGAATGAGGTGAGGAGTCCATACGCACAACCTAGCTATGGGAAAGAGGTAACTGGCCAGCCCTTTGTTCTGAGCTTGCCACCACCAATTGGAATGCTATTCTCCAAGGAGATGTTGACAACCAAGCGAAAGCCTTCACTGGACACATCCTTAATCTACAATAGGAACACATCCCTCACCGGCAATATGTGACGAAGCCTACAGATCAGCCTTGGTTTGGCTTTCGTATAGAGAGGCTGCCACTGCTAATTACAAAGCATGGCGAAGGTATAAGAGACATCCTACCACCTATAACAGAAACTTGCACAGGCAAGCCTGTAGGCATATGGGTGAAGTTCAAAAGTGGGCCATCGCTAAATGGGAGGTGGACACAAAAAGAAAGATAGCATCAGGTAGGGTAGGCTCCAAAACCTGGTGGTCCCTGGTCAAGGACAGACAAGGTTATCTGCCTGATGAACTCATCCCACCTCTAAATCAACAGGACGGGACCACCTCTACTAGTAGTCAAGAGAAAGCGGACCTCTTTGCCAAACACTTTGCTACAAAAATGCAAGTTCCTGCTCCAGCAAGGGACCCTCCTGAGCTAGCTGCAAGAACTGTGTCAAAACTGTCAGTGGTGACAATAAGGCAAGAGGAGGTACATTTCCTTCTTAAATCGCTTGACCAAGAAAAAGCTGCGGGCCCAGACAAGTTGCGCCCAAGATTGCCGAGATGTGCAGACCAGCTAGCAGCACCTCTAACTCGCATCTTTCAGCACTGCCTAGTACAGTGTAAATGGCCTTCTCTGTGGAAAGAGGCAAATGTAGTCCCTGTTCACAAAGAGAAGAGCAGAGCAGAAATCAGCAACTACGGACCAGTGTCACTCCTGTCAATCACTAGCAAGATCCTCGAGACAATAATCTCAAGACAAATGACAGAGCTTTTTTGACTACCACTCACTACTTTGTGACAGTCAATATGGCTTCAGGAAAGGTTGCTCTGCTGCTGATCTGTTGTTAAACCTCTCCACTAAATGGCACCAGTCACTGGATAAATCCAAAGTCAGCTGTGTGATAGCACTGGACATTGCTGGTGCTTTTGACCAAGTGTGGTACCAGGGCCTCTTGGCAAAACTTCAAGCACTGGGAATTGCAGGCTCTATGCTATGTCTCCTCGATGATTATCTTCATGGCAGATCTCAAAAGGTAGTTCTCAATAGAATGTAATCAGCAAGATATCCTATTGGGGCAAGTGTTCCACAAGGAAGTGTGCTGGGACCATTATTATGGAATGTCTACTTCAATGGCCTTCTTCATCTCAACCCAGAATCCCATGCATATGCAGACTACTGTACTCTCGCATTCACTTATCCAAGAGAAGAAATGGCAGCCGCTCTAAGCTACATCAGTCACCAGCTAAGAGCTATATCAGCTTGAGGATACAGATGGCAAGTAACATTTGCACCTGAGAAAACAAATGATGATGGTCTCAACGCACCATTATGGTAATGCCAGTGCACTAGTAAGTATGAAATGGAGGGTGTTGGTACCTGGGGAATAAGTTGATATCCTTGGGGTGAAATTTGACTCTAAACTGACCATGAAGAATCACGCTGTAAATCTTGCAAACAAGGCAGCCAGGAAGCTTACAGCACTTTGCCATATTTCACATCTGTTTCACAGTAGGGGTTGCAAGATTCTGTATGAGGCACAAGTACGCTCACACCTTGAGTATACTCCACTTTCTTGGTTTGCCTGCTCCCCTCTCATCTGTGACTACTTGACAGAGTACAGAAGAGAGCAAGATGTCTCATCTCTCGCCTGGACCCATCCTGGATAGATCTGTCATTTCAGCAGAGCCTTCAACACAGGAGGGAAGTGGGTGGTCTTACTGTTATGTACAAGGCCAACATTGTCAAAGTACCACACCTGGATCCACTTCGAGGACAGCGAGAAGCAAGCTTCTATACCACAAGACGGGCAGAAAGCAGCAACTTCACTCCGGCTGTACCCTTCCCCAGAACATCACTTCATCTGAGATCATTTATCCCCAGGATGACTCAAATCTGGAACACATTCGTACAGCATTATGATGTCAACGAGATTAAGTCAGTTGATCAACTGAAAATGCTGGCCCACAGATGGCTCCAACTTCATCCTGGTCCTTACTTGTATGTTTCATAACAATAAAATGCTCATAGATTGTCAATAAAGCTAGGAATCCTTAACTTGTAAATAGCTTGTCAATAAAGCTAAGGATCCTTAATAACCTTGTCAAACCCTGTGTAAAAAAAAAAAAAGATATAATTCTGGAGTGATTGGTGATTTTGTTCAAGAAATGTATAAAAGGGGAGAAGGTACCTATGGACTAATGGAGAGCATGCATAGTTCCTCTGCATAAAGGAAAAGGGGACAAAAGAGAGTAAGAATTATAGAGGAATAAGCCTGATGAGTATACCAGGAAAAGTGTGTGGCAGAATTATTGGAAGAGTTAATGGTAAGGTGGACAGCAGGATCACAGATGAATAGGGTGGTTTTAGAAAGGGTAGGGGATGTGTTGACTAAGTGTTTACATTAAGGTATATAAATGAACAGTTAGAGTAAGAGGTAGATGGGAAAAGAGGAAGGTGGCAACAACAAGTAAGAGGGAGGTGAAAGTGTATAAACTAAGGGAGGAGGAAGTTCGGGGGAGATATATGCGACTGTTGGCAGAAAGGTGGGCTAGTGCAAAGATGAGTAGTGGGGGGGTTGAATAGGGTTGGAATAGTTTTAAAAATGCAGTATTAGAATGTGGGGCAGAAGTTTGTGGTTATAGGAGGGTGGGGGCAGGTGGAAAGAGGAGTGATTGGTGGAATGATGAAATAAAGGGTGTGATAAAAGAGAAAAAGTTAGCTTATGAGAGGTTTTTACAAAGCAGAAGTGTTATAAGAAGAGCAGAGTATATGGAGAGTAAAAGAAAGGTGAAGACAGTGGTGAGAGTGCAAAAGGAAAGCAGATGATAGAGTGGGAGAGGCACTGTCAAGAAATTTTAATGAAAATAAGAAAAAATTTTGGAGTGAGTTAAACAAGTTAAGAAGGCCTAGGGAAAGTATGGATTTGTCAGTTAAAAACAGAGTAGGGAAGTTAGTAGATGGGGAGAGGGAGGTATTAGGTAGATGGCGAGAATATTTTGAGGAACTTTTAAATGTTGAGGAAGAAAGGGAGGCGGTAATTTCATGCACTGGTCAGGGAGGTATACCATCTTTTAGGAGTGAAGAAGAGCAGAATGTAAGTGTGGGGGAGGTACGCGAGGCATTACGTAGAATGAAAGGGGGTAAAGCAGCTGGAACTGATGGGATCATGACAGAAATGTTAAAAGCAGGGGAGGATATAGTGTTGGAGTGGTTGGTACTTTTGTTTAATAAATGTATGAAAGAGGGGAAGGTACCTAGGGATTGGCGGAGATCATGTGTAGTCCCTTTATATAAAGGGAAAGGGGACAAAAGCAATTGTAAAAATTATAGAGGAATAAGTTTATTGAGTATACCAGGAAAAGTGTACGGTAGGGTTATAATTGAAAGAATTAGAGGTAAGACAGAATGTAGGATTGCGGATGAGCAAGGAGGTTTCAGAGTGGGTAGGGGATGTGTAGATCAAGTGTTTACATTGAAGCATATATGTGAACAGTATTTAGATAAAGGTAGGGAAGTTTATATTGCATTTATGGATTTAGAAAAAGCATATGATAGAGTGGAAGGGGAGCAATGTGGCAGATGTTGCAAGTATATGGAATAGGTGGTAAGTTACTAAATGCTGTAAAGAGTTTTTATGAGGATAGTGAGGCTCAGGTTAGGGTGTGTAGAAGAGAGGGAGACTACTTCCCGGTAAAAGTAGGTCTTAGACAGGGATGTGTAATGTCACCATGGTTGTTTAATATATTTATAGATGGGATTGTAAAAGAAGTAAATGCTAGGGTGTTCGGGAGAGGGGTGGGATTAAATTATGGGGAATCAAATTCAAAATGAGAATTAACACAGTTACTTTTTGCTGATGATACTGTGCTTATGGGAGATTCTAAAGAAAAATTGCAAAGGTTAGTGGATGAGTTTGGGAATGTGTGTAAAGGTAGAGAGTTGAAAGTGAACATAGAAAAGAGTAAGATGAGGGTATCAAATGATTTAGATAAAGAAAAATTGGATATCAAATTGGGGAAGAGGAGTATGGAAGAAGTAAATGTTTTCAGATACTTGGGAGTTGACGTGTCGGCGGATGGATTTATGAAGGATGAGGTTAATCATAGAATTGATGAGGGAAAAAAGGTGAGTGGTGCGTTGAGGTATATGTGGAGTCAAAAAACGTTATCTATGGAGGCAAAGAAGGGAATGTATGAAAGTATAGTAGTACCAACACTCTTACATGGGTGTGAAGCTTGGGTGGTAAATGCAGCAGCGAGGAGACGGTTGGAGGCAGTGGAGATGTCCTGTCTAAGGGCAATGTGTGGTGTAAATATTATGCAGAAAATTCGGAGTGTGGAAATTAGGAAAAGGTGTGGAGTTAATAAAAGTATTAGTCAGAGGGCAGAAGAGGGGTTGTTGAGGTGGTTTGGTCATTTAGAGAGAATGGATCAAAGTAGAATGACATGGAAAGCATATAAATCTATAGGGGAAGGAAGGCGAGGTAGGGGTTGTCCTCGAAAGGGTTGGAGAGAGGGGGTAAAGGAGGTTTTGTGGGCAAGGGGCTTGGACTTCCAGCAAGCGTGCGTGAGCGTGTTAGATAGGAGTGAATGGAGACGAATGGCACTTGGGACCTGATAATCTGTTGGAGTGTGAGCAGGGTAATATTTAGTGAAGGGATTCAGGGAAACCGGTTATTTTCATATAACCGGACTTGAGTCCTGGAAATGGGAAGTACAATGCCTGCACTTTAAAGGAGGGGTTTGGGATATTGGCAGTTTGGAGGGATATGTTGTGTATCTTTATATGTATATGCTTCTAAACTGTGGTATTCTGAGCACCTCTGCAAAAACAGTGATTATGTGTGAGTGTGGTGAAAGTGTTGAATGATGATGAAAGCATTTTCTTTTTGGGGATTTTCTTTCTTTTTTGAGTCACCCTGCCTCGGTGGGAGACGGCCGACTTGTTGAAAAAAAAAAAAAAATTAGATAAGGGTAAGGAAGTTTTCATTGCATTTATGGATTTAGAAAAGACAGATGACAGTGGATAGGGGAGCAAAGTGGCAGATGCTTCAAGTGTATAGAATAGGTGGTAGGCTACTTAAAGCAGTTAAGAGTTTTTATGAGGATCATTTTAAGAGGCTGTTATGAATCGAACTGGATTAGTCTCATGCAGTTACAAAAAAAAAAATTATTTGTGGAGGATAAAGGTGTTTGGATTACTATATATTTAAGGTACTACTGTATACTGCAACATTCATTCCAAGACTTTCTACAACAAGTAAAGGTTGTTTATTGTTCAACTGAGGAGCAGCAGCCTTGGTACTGAACTGTGCATTAAGATTTCCCACCTTTACAACAGTCTACCCAGGACTGTAAATGGTTTGGTAAACCAACCTGAAATAATTAATATTGGCACTCCCAATGTTCTACACTTTTAAGCAATTAAAGATAAATGTGCTATTTCATAACCTGACAATAACATAGGGAGAGAGAAGTACTATTAAAATACTTAATTTGTTTTATAGTACAGCCTTGCATTAAAAGTTAAACTTGATTCGTGTGATATTCAAGGGAAAGTGTTAAACCCGTAAGGGTACTACAGCAGTTGAGGTTAATTAAACATGAGAGAGTAAGAATTTTACACAAACCTGTACATCCTTTTTCCTCTTGTGCCCTTCTTCAATCATCGATTGTCGTAAGTGATACCCTTTAAGTCTTTCCTCTCGTTGCTTGGCTGCCTCCTCTCGAGCTGCACGACCCAACTCTCGACAGGTGTCGACACAATTGGCATTAGAAGCATACTCATCCGAAGCATCACAGCAATCACAGACACCGTCATTGACTCTTGAGGATGGAATGTTTAGAGGTGTGTGGCCAACATTGGTGCAGTAGAAAAAGCCTGTTAAAGCAGGGAGGTATTACCATCTATTATTTTAATGAACTATTATATTGTAACACCACATGCTTCAGTGATGAATACGGTGAATAAATATTTACCAACTTCTCTGTAAAAAACTTAAAGACTGCTATTATAGTTGGTGCTATACACATGATGCCTCGTATTAATATTCCTAATTTTGGTGATAAACTAAAAACACTAATAACAAACAAACAAAAAATAAGCACACCTACACAAGGGGGAACTCGACATTAACCTTGCCTAGCAGAACTAACCAGAAAACTGATTCTTTAAATAGCAGAACAATTCACTACTCTACCATGTGGAGAAAAAACTCCATTTTAAAGGGGGATGACAACCCCCTCGAAAGGGGGGGTATTGCCCTCTCAAAAGGGTTTGAGCAGTCTTGCCCCCCCCTTTCCCACAGCAGAATTATCAGGAACACAGTTGGGAAAGACGTCAAAAGACACGCCTCTTTTCCAAAAGTCGGGCCACTTGCACATACGAGGGGAACCCAAAGGGGAACTGCTGTTTCCCCATACAAAAAAAAAATTGTGAAAAACTGCATCCCACTTGAAAAGCTAGGGTATTAGACTCCCAAAAACCAGCTTAGAATACCAAGAAATAGGGATTTTATAATGAGCTCTGTTCAAGAAGCAAAAGTCAGCATTTCCTTTGTGGGGCAAGGATCTGTGTGCTAAAGACATCAGATTGCACAAAAAGGGGGAACATGTCACAAAAAGCTGCAATGCGTAGTCCTCCTGCTAAGAATTGAAACATTATAATACAGAGTACAAAGGGAAAAAAGGGGCCATACAAATTGCAAGAAACCCAAAATATTTCTATTTCCACCAAAATCCAACTAAGAACTACTTTTAGAATTTGGGGCACTACTGAAGGAATTCCCTAACTACGAACAGGAAATGAGTGAAATCCTAAAAAAAACATATGATCATGTTCAGAAACCCACTAAATGACAGCAAGGTACAAAAGCAAAATATTTTTTTACTCCAAAGGCCTAGTTTTTTTTAAAAAGAAATGAAAACATGCCCACTCCTCAGCATTTGGCCAATTCATGAATCCGTTTTAAAAAAAGTCAAATACCACTACATACCCCAGTATTCAGAGAAAAGCTTTTCGGGGAAATCCAGAGGCCCTTAAAATGTGCAACATAGCTCCTTTGCATAAGGGAGGGATAGAGCATAGCTAAAAATTACAGACCAGTACCCATCCTCTCACAATAAAAATCTTCAAAAAGTGATGGATGGCAATTCAAATTTTTATGGGCCGTACAACCCAACATAACCCAAACCTGCACAGCTGCGAAACCCCTAAGACAGAATTAGGAGGCATTGGGAAAATGCCAAAAAAGTAGATGTGAATTTTTACAGATTTTGCAAAGGCGTTTGACAAATGCGATCATGGGGTGAATAGTGCACAAAAAAAGGGCCGGGGGATTGGGGGAAAGGGAACAATGGGTCTTCTTTTATAAAACACAGAAAACAAAAATATAGGAAAAGGGGAAGATCCAGCATCACAATCAAAAGCTCATGCCCCAAAGGGACATCCTGTAACCCTGCTTTTTCTCATCCTCATAGAACAGGACAAATCCCAGCACACTTTTTATCATCATTTTCAGAGACCTAAAATAACATAAATCACAACACTAGGGGACACAACAAGTGCGAAAGACAACGGTTTTTTCCAGTGGCATGGAGAACAAAAAAATTTTCAGGGTGAAAGTTTCAGCGCTTAGGTATAGAAGAATGAAAACAAAGGAACCCATATAAAAACTCAAAGGGTCACCAAATGAACAAGGAAAACACATAAAGCCGGGGAAAATTAGTCAGTGGAACCTTTCTTTTAAAGACCCAAACAAGACGAAAGATCATGACAGCCACAACGACAGGGGATAGAGAACTTTCAAAAAAAAGGAAAAAAATGCTAAGGCAGCACTTTCAAATCGCTATGCCCTCACTTAGAAACCTCAAGGCGACGGGGCCCCGTTTAAAGCAAGAAAATTGGAGCTGAACAAATAAAAGATCATTTCCTCACCTGACTTTAAAACCCTCTAAACACTGGAAGCCGCAAATCTTGAACATGTATTCACTGGAGCAGAGGAGAGAGAGATACATGATGATAATATTTTTTTTATTATCACACTGGCCTATTCCCACCAAGGCAGGGTGGCCAGAAAAAGAAAAACTTTCACCATCATTCACTCCATCACTGTCTTGCCAGAAGGGTGCTTTACACTCCAGTTTTTAAATTGCAACATTAACACCCCTCCTTCAGAGTGCAGGCACTGTACTTCCCATCTCCAGGATTCAAGTCCGGCCTGCCGGTTTCCCTGAACTCCTTCATAAATGTTACTTTGCTCACACTCCAACAGCACGTCAAGTATTAAAAACCATTTGTCTCCATTCACTCCTATCAAACACGCTCACGCATGCCTGCTGGAAGTCCAAGCCCCTCACACACAAAACCTCCTTTACCCCCTCCCTCCAACCTTTCCTAGGCCGACTCCTACCCCGCCTTCCTTCCACTACAGACTGATACACTCTTGAAGTCACTCTGTTTCGCTCCATTCTCTCTACATGTCTGAACCACCTCAACAACCCTTCCTCAGCCCTCTGGACAACAGTTTTGGTAATCCCACACCTCCTCCTAACTTCCAAACTACGAATTCTCTGCATTATATTCACATCACACATTGCCCTCAGACATGACATCTCCACTGCCTCCAGCCTTCTCCTCGCTGCAACATTCATCACCCATGCTTCACACCCATATAAGAGCGTTGGTAAAACTATACTCTCATACATTCCCCTCTTTGCTTCCATGGACAAAGTTCTTTGTCTCCACAGACTCCTAAGTGCACCACTCACCCTTTTCCCCTCATCAATTCTATGATTCACCTCATCTTTCATAGACCCATCTGCTGACACTTCCACTCCCAAATATCTGAATACATTCACCTCCTCCATACTCTCTCCCTCCAATCTGATATCCAATCTTTCACCACCTAATCTTTTTATTATCCTCATTACCTTACTCTTTCCTGTATTCACTTTTAATTTTCTTCTTTTGCACACCCTACCAAATTCATCCACCAACCTCTGCAGCTTCTCTTCAGAATCTCCCAAGAGCATAGTGTCATCAGCAAAGAGCAACTGTGACAACTCCTACTTTATGTGTGATTCTTTATCTTTTAACTCCACGCCTCTTGCCAAGACCCTCGCATTTACTTCTCTTACAACCCCATCTATAAATATATTAAACAACCACGGTGACATCACACATCCTTGTCTAAGGCCTACTTTTACTGGGAAATAATTTCCCTCTTTCCTACATACTCTAACTTGAGCCTCACTATCCTCGTAAAAACTCTTCACTGCTTTCAGTAACCTACCTCCTACACCATACACCTGCAACATCTGCCACATTGCCCCCCTATCCACCCTGTCATATGCCTTTTCCAAATCCATAAATGCCACAAAGACCTCTTTAGCCTTATCTAAATACTGTTCACTTATATGTTTTACTGTAAACACCTGGTTCACACACCCCCTACCTTTCCTAAAGCCTCCTTGTTCACCTGCTATCCCATTCTCCGTCTTACTCTTAATTCTTTCAATAATAACTCTACCATACACTTTACCAGGTATACTCAACAGACTTATCCCCCTATAATTTTTGCACTCTCTTTTGTCCCCTTTGCCTTTATACAAAGGAACTATGCATGCTCTCTGCCAATCCCTAGGTACCTTACCCTCTTCCATACATTTATTAAATAATTGCACCAACCACTCCAAAACTATATCCCCACCTGCTTGTAACATTTCTATCTTTATCCCATCAATCCCGGCTGCTTTACCTCCTTTCATTTTACCTACTGCCTCACGAACTTCCCCCACACTCACAACTGGCTCTTCCTCACTCCTACAAGATGTTATTCCTCCTTACCCTATACACGAAATCACAGCTTCCCTATCTTCAACAACATTTAACAATTCCTCAAAATATTCCCTCCATCTTCCCAATACCTCTAACTCTCCATTTAATAACTCTCCTCTCCTATTTTTAATTGACAAATCCATTTGTTCTCTAGGCTTCCTTAACTTGTTAATGTCACTCCAAAACTTTTTCTTATTTTCAGCAAAATTTGTTGATAACATCTCACCCACTCTCTCATTTGCTCTCTTATTACATTGCTTCACCACTCTCTTAACCTCTCTTTTTTTCTCCACAAAACTCTTCCCCTCCTTGCATCACTTCTACTTTGAAAAAAACTTCTCATATGCTAACTTTTTCTCCCCTTACAAACCTCTTTACATCATCATTCCACCAATTGCTCCTCTTCTCCTCCCGACCCATTTTTCCTGTAACCACAAACTTCTGCTGAACACTCTAACATACATTTTTAAACCTACCCCATACCTCTTCAACCCCATTGCCTATGCTCTCATTAGCCCATCTAATCCTCCAATAGCTTTTTGTATCTTACCCTAACTGCCTCCTCTTTTATTTTATAAACCTTCACCTCTCTCTTCCCTGATGCTTCTATTCTCCTTGTATCCCACTACCTTTTACTCTCATGTAGCTATAACTAGAAAGGATCTGATATATCTGTGGCCCCTCTATAAACATTACATCCTGAAGTCTACACAACAGTCTTTTATCTACCAATACATAATCCAACAAACTACTGTCATTTCGCCCTACATCATATCTTTATACTTATTTATCCTCTTTTTCTTAAAATATGTATTACCTATAACTAACCCCATTCTATACAAAGTTCAATCAAAGGCTCCCATTTTCATTTACACCTGGCACCCCAAACTTACCTACCACACCCTCTCTTTAAAATTTCTCCTACTTTTCATTCAGGGCCCCCCACCACAATTACTCTCTCACTTGGGTTTAAAGGCTCCTATACATTCACTTAAAAAATCTCCCCCAAACTCTCTCTTCCTCTACATTTCCTCTCTCTCCAGGGGCAACACATTATTATGACCCACTTTTTTCATCCAACCTTTACTTTAAACCCCCTTTAAGGGCCATAAAATTTTATCAATCGCATCTGCTAGAAAAATACGGATGATAATGAAACCTTCAAACTGGGAGGCCAAGCCCATGATGACACTCTTCAGGTCACTGTTCTATCTAGGCGGAATATTGCTGCACACTAACACACCTTTCAAGGCAGGTAAAATTTGCCGACCTAGAAATGTCAAGAACTTTAAACGCGCGCATAACGAGATAAACCCCTCTTATGGGACGCTTGGGGTTCCTAAACCTGTATTCCGGGAACGCAGGAGGGAATACATGATATATACACCTGGAAAATCCTAGAGGACTAAAACCGAACTGACAGAAAATCACCCACTACGAAAGCAAAGACTTGGCAAAAACATAAACCACCCCCAATGAAAAGCAGGGGTGTCAGTAGCACGTTAAGAGACCATACAATAGTGCCCAGGGGCCCGAGACTGTTCACCTGCCCCCCAAAAAATAAGGGGATTACCAAAACCCCTGGCATCTTCAAGCTGGCACTGACAACACCTAAAGCCCATTCCCGGGATCAGCCGGCTGTGGCTCATGTTGGTTTGCGTGCAGCCAGCAGCAACAGCCTGGTTGATCAGCTCTGATCCACCAGGAGCCGGGCCCTCGACCGCCCGCGGGGCGTTGCCCCCGGAACTCTCTCCAGAAACTCCAGTAACATAATTCTTGAATTTACACATTCATATTCTCTTTCCTCCTTCCATAACTGATCCTTCAACATTACTGCTACCCCTTCCTTTGCTCTAACTCTCTCAGATACTCCAGATTTAATTCCATTTATTTCCCCCCACCGAAACTCCCCTACCCCCTTCAGCTTTGTTTCGCTTAGGGCCAGGACATCCAACTTCTTTTCATTCATAACATCAGCAATCATCTGTTTCTTGTCATCCGCACTACATCCACGCACATTCAAGCATCCCAGTTTTATAAAGTTTTTCTTCTTCTCTTTTTTAGTAAATATATATACCTGGAAAATACTCGAGGGCCTGGTCCCAAATCTGCACACTGCCATAACAACATACTGGAGTGAGACATATGGGAGGAAGTGTAAAATAAACCCAGTGAGGAGCAGGGGTGTGGTGGGGACAATGAGATAACATTGTATCAACATCCGGGGTCCCAGACTATTCAACATCTTACCAGAAGACATCAGAAACATGGCTGGGACAAGTGTAGAAGCCTTCAAGAGGAAACTGGACCAGGTGCCAGATCAACCAGGCTGTGATGGATATGTTGGGCAGCGGGCTTCCAGCAGCAACAGCCTGGTTGACCAGGCAAGCACCAGACACGCCTGGCCCATGGCTGGGCTCAGAGTAGATTAACTCTTGAAACTCTTCAAAGGTATATAGGTATATATTCAAGGTATATATTCATAGATTCTTGATCAGACAATCTCAGGAAAACAAGGAAAGTTAGACTAGTTTCCCTTATATGAGTGAGCAAAATCCCATGGTAAAATTACAATCATGAATAAATTAGTGTTCAATATATCCGCATTGTGAACTCGAGCACAATCATGAACACTGGGAGAACATCCTCCCTACTGTGGACAGTTCCCAAAAAAACAATTTACACGGCAACTCATGAACAAGTGGTTGTCGTGAAGTGATGGTGTACTGGCACGTTGTGAGTGAATAAGAACACTAGAGTAATGACCTGAGTGACATAGCTGCCCATTCATCAATCAAGCCATCATTCTTGGTATCATAACTAGGTCCAATACAAACACCCAGGTGAGTCCTTTCAAACAGATATTAACTAGTTTTAGCTGCAGCTAACAGGTGGATATGGGATTTGATTGGGGTTACCAAAGGATGCCATCAGCCGTGGGCAATTTGCCCAACAAACCTGAGTAACCTGTGGATTCCAGGTAAAATTGACATTTTGGAATACCTTCATTAAGGTCAAGATACAATATGTTACTCATTCTCCTCAGCCACTTGTGGACACAACTGCAATTGAGGGCAGTTCCAGGGAGAGGCTGCTGGAATCTGAACTGCAAAACATAAGTGCCTTTCTATTATGTACATATCTCCTATTACTATGCAGTAAAGTGTGCTTATCCAACAAGTTCCTCCACACCAGCTATAGCTAGACCAACAAGGCTAACTGAGATGAGTGCAACCACAATTGACCATATATGGACAAATATACTAGCTCCCCTCAAATCAGGGATAATCACAGACAACACTACTGACAACTACCCCCACCTTCTTCCTAACAAATATTTCTAAACAACCAATGGAATAGAGCAAGATCTCTTTTTGACTCCATGATGAGGCATCAGTGAGTAACTTCACTGCAGTGCTAAGCTCAGTTGGCTGGCCTACAGAATTTTCCAATGCCAATGATATTGATGAATGGATAGACATATTTCTAAAAATACAGACTGTACAACAAACAGTGTCCCACAAAAACTAAACAGATTACTAATAAACAACTAGCTTGCCCATGGTTTACTAACAGCATTCTAAGATCCACTGATAAGAAACATCAATATGAAAAACAATATAGACAGCAAGGGCTTAATAACTAAAGAACATCAGCCCTCACCAAACTAATAAGAAAGTTCAAGCATCTGTACTATTCTAATAGATTCACTGAAATGAGAGGAGGTATAGAAAAGAACTGGAAGACACTCTCAGATCCATGGTACCCAAAAGCTGAACAAAACTAGAGATATTGTCCTAACTCAACCAAATGAACTCCTGCCTATCAAAACGGCTAACACGATAAATGACCTCCTCTCAACCATAGGATCAAGTCTCACCAGTAAAATTCCAAGCACCAATACCCGAGTGAGTGATTACTTAGATGGAGACTTTCCAACTTCCCTCTATCTTACTCAAACCGAGCCCACTGAAGTCACTCTGATTATTAATTCACTAAAAAATAAATCAGGAAATCTAGCTCATGTCCCACCCCTACTGTTCAAACAACTAGTTCATGTCCTCTCACCTACCATTACATTGCTCTTTAACAAATCACTAAAAACCAGCACTTCCACGACATTACTCAAGATAGCAAGGGTTACTCCAATACACAAAGGTGGGGACCCAACAGATGTAAACAACTATAGGCCAATATCAAACTTGCCTTTGCTATCCAAAATCTTTGAGAAACTCATACACAAGAGATTATACTCCTTTATAACATCACGAAGCATTCTAAACACCTGCCAGTTCGGCTTCAGGAGAAACAAAAGCAAAAACGATGCAACTGTAAAAATGCTAGACCTACTTTACACAGCAATTGAAAAAATGAATATCCATTAGGACTCTTTATCGACCTAAGGAAAGCTTGTGATACAGTAGACCACAGCATCCTACGTCACAAACTTGATCGTTAAGGTATCAGAGGCCATGCACTTGTATAAAGTCTTACCTTACTAACAGACAGCAATAAATCTCTATCAAGGACACAACCTCAACAAAACCCTTGGACGCTGGCGTTCTCAGTCCCCTACTTTTCCTTTTATACGTCAGTGACCTTCCAAATGTATCACAACAACTCAAGACGTATTCTCTTTGCTAATGACACAACTTTTGTCATCTCTCACCCAAATCCAGCATCACTTAACAACACTGTTAATGAAGGGCTCTTAAAAATATCAACCTGATGACTACTAATAAACTTACATTTAACACTGACAAAACCTTCTACTTAATGTTTGGGAGCAGGGCAAGTAATGTCCAACTAAACATTATGATTAACAATACTCTTATTGCTAAACATAATGAGGGAAAATTTCTGGGTCTGCACCTTAACAACAACCTGAAAATTCAACACCTATATCCAATACATAACAGATGGCATCCTCTCAAAGATATGTTATTATGCACCACAAACAGCACTACTTACATTATATTATTCACTGATCTACCCCTACCTCGCTTACATTATTTGTGCTTGGGGGATCCACAATAGCAAATCAGTGTAAGCCAATAACAACTCAACAAAAAGCTGAAGTACAAATGATCACACAGTCCACTGCTAGACAACCCCCCCCCCCACTCTTCAAAGACCTAAATCTACTTACTATACAAAACATTCATTCTTGCTACTGAGCATCCTACATTTACAGAACAATAAAATCTAACATTAATCCCAGCCTGAAGCACTCTCTTGATACTTGCAACAAGATACATAGACATACTACTAGGCACAAAATCTCTATGACATATCCCATGTCTGGCTAAATCTCTGTAAAAATTCAATGTACAGTGGAACCTCAAAAATCGAACTGCTCCCAGCACGACCAATTATGTAAGTGTATTTTTGTAAGTGCTTTTATAAGTGTATTTTTGAGGGTCTGAAATGGACTAATCTAATTTACATAAATTCATTCGGTAAAGGCACTCGAACAGCCTTCTGGACCGAAGAAAGTTCGATATTTGAGGTTCCACTGTACATAAAAGGGCCCAAAATCTGGAACTCTGCCAGAAATCTCTGGAGCCACTGTCTTAGCAGGCATCATTAAAAAAAAGTTTCTCCCTAATATATCCCAACACCAGCTAAATATGTGAATACTATATATCCATATTCTCAGTGTCAGAAACATATGGAAAACAATATAAGCTAATTCTTAATATCTGTAATCCTTCCAACCATTAAAACACTGATTGTGTCCACATTATGTTAATATGCTAGAATTCTCATTACCCATGCAGCCTCTCCTCACTTTGCGACGTACTTACTTACTGACAACTCGGACTTACGACGGGCTCTCCGACCAGTATGCGCACCCAAATAATGTATAAAAAGAGTTGATTTCTTCCATTCTATTTTTAACAATATACAATAGTATATAAACACTTAAAAATATACCAGAAGTGTTATAAATGGTGCAAAGGCGACATTAAAACAATATCAAAGATGGATGACACAAACCCGTACCATTATAGTATGCTCCTCACTTAGCAACGAATTCATTTACCGACACGTTCTTAGGAATGGAACTCCATCGTTAAGTGAGGAGAGACTGTAATCATAATTAAACCTGTAATTCTTTAAACAATTAAAAATGATAAAAGCCATATAGCATGCACTAAAAGGATATTCAATTCTTTCATATTCATTATAACTCCTAAATTTATATTTACAACCACCTGAGA
The DNA here is from genome assembly GCF_026875155.1 of Cherax quadricarinatus. Lineage (NCBI taxonomy): Eukaryota > Metazoa > Arthropoda > Malacostraca > Decapoda > Parastacidae > Cherax > Cherax quadricarinatus. Next base: position 32,444,928 of record NC_069401.1, on the reverse strand, counting down.
GACTATATAAAACCACTCAATTTGTCATTGCTTTATTAATCTTACGTTAGTCTTAAGTCTGCCTGAAATGCTCTTCATATTAAGGGGCTTTCTACATGCACACCTAAATGTCATTCACCTCTGTACATTGTATCACGCTGAAATATAGTATATTATCTAATCTTATCTATACTATTTACAACTAAGAATATAAGGGAGCACAAAAAATGAAGGATGTCTGTTAATACCGAATGTTCTTTAAATCAAAATGGAGACTTTTTTTCCACAATTGTAACAGTATCTGACAATTCCAGAATTGTCTGCTGAATTTGAAATTAATTTACCCAGTGAACTTTAACAATAACATGTAATCCCAAATCTAACATACTGTGTCTTTTATATTCAAAGTCACTATTCAGAGTGTGAACAACTCTCTGTTTAGTGGATTTCATGTGAAATTTGAAATTAATTTAATCAGCAGTCCATAACATAACTAAACCATAACTTAAAACCATAACAGTTGTTATGGATTAACCCTTAAACGGTCCAAACAGATCGACGTTCAAATTCGTAGTGCTACAAAAGTAGATCTACTTTTTTTTACATATTTTCAAATATAACAAAAAAAAGATGTAGATAAAAGTTTTTTTACACGTCTTCACATGTGAAACAAAAAAAAAAATCTACATTTTTTTACATACTTTCAGATGCCGAAAAAAACGTATATATACGTTTGGACCATTTAAGGGTTAAAGTCCATTAAATTCATATCAATTATGGATTTAATGGACTCTGCCCATTTTTTTCAGATGTTGTCCACCCACAGATTTTGTCCATGAAATCTGAAATTTATTAAATTAGGATCCATTAACCCTTTCAGGGTCCGTCCCGTAGATCTACGGCTTTACGTTCAGGGTCCAAACCTTAGATCTACGTCATGAGCTCAGCTCACTCTGATAAACTGAGTGGTAAATTTGGGCCTAGATATGAGAGAATACATCTATGTGGTATGTGTGCACCACATAAAACAAATCCTGCAGCACACTGTGTATAATGAGAGAAAAAACTGAGACCGTGATTTTCGATTAAAACAGCGACTTTGCAGTGTTTTTTCGTATGTTTTTTTATAGTTGTATTTGTGATTTCTTGGTCTCATTTGATAGAATGGAAGACATATCACAGAAATAGAGATAATTTTGATTGGTGTTAGCACTGGAAATGACTTGAAACTGAGCTCAAAGTGGCGGAAATGTTAAATTTTTGCCGATGTTCAAGAGTAAACAAACGACCTCACACGTCTTATACACGCCAGCTGGTGGGTCTAATATACATTCACAAATGTGGTGATGATATTTATACAATTATTACAATATTGCATAACAGTAAATCTTCTATTTTTTGGTGTGAATAAAAATTCATTATGTGAATAAAAATTCAAAATGGAATTTATTTGTAAAGCCTCAAAACATAACTAATGAACAGAGGAAATGTTAGTTTAGTGCCAGGAATACCTACATTGTTTATTCTGGACCCTATTTTGAAATTGGAATATTTTGAACTTTGTGTTAAATTGGCCAAATTACCAATTTCCGGTCACTATTTTGTAGTTGAAATGGTTGACTTGGCGATTTCTTGTGCTCAATCGATAGAATAGAAGTAATACTAGTGAAATAGCTAAGAATTTGGTCGACTGGAATAATGTAATTGGCCTAAAATGGGAGTCAAAGTCGGCAAAATCGCCGATTCGTAAATATCGCTGACACATCAAAATTCACGAGAACATAATTTCCATCAAATTTCGTAATTTTTGTTTTATTACCTTCACAAAAAGATTCTCTACCATTTCATAAGAAAAAATAACAATTTTTTTTTTTGAAAATTCTTGGACACTGGGGCACCACTTCAGATTTGGGCCTTGGACCCCGAAAGGGTTAAATTAGGATTTTACTGTCCTGCATAGTTTTTTGCAAAGTTCCAGCTTAAATACACTTTGTAAATTTTAAAAATGGAAATGAAATATTTAAAGTGCTATTGATTTACTGTAAAACACCAAATTTATTGCACACCTCCTTAATATATAAATCATTGGTGAATTAATTATATGATAAACATTTACTAAATTTAGAAAAAATGTAATTTAAAAATTATTTCATTTACTAATTCTGAATGTAAAAGCAACTGCAATCTGTGTTGCACACACTAATATTATACTGACAAATTTGGGTGATAATCAGCTTACCATTAGGACAAGCAGCAGTCCCAGGTTCGTCACTCCCATCTTGACAGTCACAATAATCATCATTCACGTATGAAAATGGGATAGTCCCAGAACCATCAAGACAGTTAAAATCTCTCTTTGGGTCATAAAAAGATGCTTCTGAAAAATAAAATTACCAACTGTATTGACGCAATAAAAACACTCACTATTACCAAAAGGATAAACTATTTAAGCTTGTGTTTTAGGTTTATAATTTTCCTTAGTTTCATAAAAATAGATGATTCATATTGGAGTCTAATAAGAAGATTTCAACATAACATCACCCTGAAGTACAGTGGAACCTCGGGATACGAACAGCTCAAATCTCGAACAATTTTATAAATGTATTTATGTAAGTGTGTAGGTGGTAGGTTGATAGGCAGCAACCTCCCAGGGAGGTACTACCGTCCTGCCAAGTGAGTGTAAGACGAAAGCCTGTACTTGTTTTACATGATGGTAGGATTGCTGGTGTCTTTTTTCTGTCTCATAAACATGCAAGATTTCAGGTACATCTTGCTACTTCTACTGACACTTAGTCACACTGCACATGCATACACAAGCATATACATACACACCTCTCTGGGTTTTCTTTTATTTTCTTACTAGTTCTTGTTCTTGTTTATTTCCTCCTGTCTCCATGGGGAAGTGGAACAGAATTCTTCCTCGTAAGCCATGTATGTCGTAAGAGGCGACTAAAATGCCGGGAGCAAGGAGCTAGTAACCCCTTCTCCTGTATACATTACTAGAGTTAAAGAGAAACTTTTGTTTTTCTTTTTGGGCCACCCTGCTTCAGTGGGATATGGCCAGTTTGTTGAAAGAAAGCTTTATGCAAGTGCTTTTGTAAGTGTATTTTTGGGGGTTTGAAAGGAATTAATCTATTTTACATTATTCCTTGTGGGAACGAATTCATTTGGTATCAGCACTCGAACAGCCTTCTGGAAAGAAATAAACTCGTATCCCGAGGTACCACTGTATATGTTAAAGTCACATTACTATGGCTTAAAGAATTCAGGGCAAACCATAACATTACACAAATTTCTTTTTCCAAAGTGTGGGTTATTTCAGTTACATCAACATAGTCATAAATATCTAATACACATCTTATGACTGCAAGTATTTATACATTATTACTGAAAAGGAAGTAGTATTGGGTTATTTGCATTTTACAACTGTGTACTAAAAGCACCATTTGGACAACCAGTGGTATTAAAATCTAAAAACATAACCACAAGTCTTGTGGATCAACTGGACCATCAGTTTGTTAGTAATTACCTATTTGCAGCTACATTACCATTAAGTTCTCCCATCTTCATTAATATGTCCATCACATTTTTTTTTTTAAATTTCTAACGGTTGTAACATTTACTACTCCTCTTTCAATTTGGTCTAGTCTTCTACCACTTGATTCCTAAATAACTCTAAAATTGAAGACCTGCAGATGAATATGTCTTGAGTCATTAATCTCCATTTCAGAGAATCATGCAGAATAAAGTCAGCTTTATTCTGTAGACCATTAGCATGAATCATCTACAAAAAGAAAAACCCACCACACCCACTATTAATGGAAGCTAGTACGTTAAGTAAGTTCATTTAGGTACAGGCACACACAGGTACAATTATCATACACAGTTTAACGTATGTGTAAATTACCTAGGATATTCCAAAAACGTCAGACAAAGTGACATATTTCCATTGGGTCTTCCAACATCTTAATATTCAACCCTATTAGAAATTAGTCACAGTTATAACCTTAAAAATTAAAACAGCAAAGTAACACAACTGTGTGAAAATCAGTTACAGTAAAAGGAGATACAATAGAAATAAAGTGAACTGAATTATTTACATAAAGACGTTCAGCTAACAATAACAAGTACACTAACTACACAAGAAATCCTTTCCTCCCTTTCTGTAGCTTCATTCATTAGGTACTTGTTAGCTCTCTTCCTGAACTGGATCATGCTACGACAGGCTCTGACATGTGCAGGCACTCCATTTCACTCTTTTATTGCTATATTACCTGGAGTTTACCTGGAGAGAGTTCTGGGGTTCAACGCCCCCGTGGCCCGGTCTGTGACCAGGCCTCCGGTGGATCAGAGCCTGATCAACCAGGCTGTTACTGCTGGCTGCACGCAATCCAATGTACGAGCCACAGCCCGGCTGGTCAGGTACCAACTTTAGGTGCTTGTCCAGTGCCTGCTTGAAGACTGCCAGGGGTCTATTGGTAATCCCCATTATGTATGCTGGGAGGCAGTTGAGCAGCCTCGGGCCCCTGACACTTATTGTATTGTCTCTTAATGTGCTAGTGACACCCTGCTTTTCATTGGGGGGATGTTGCATTGTCTGCCGAGTCTTTTGCTTTCGTTGTGAGTGATTTTTGTATGCAAGTTCGGTACTAGTCCCTCTAGGATTTTCCAGGTGTATATAATCATGTATCTCTCCCACCTGTGTTCCAGGGAATACAGGTTCAGGAACTTCAAGCGCTCCCAGTAATTGAGGTGTTTTGTCTCCGTTATGCGTGCCATGAAGGTTCTCTGTACATTTTCTAGGTCAGCAATTTCACCTGCCTTGAAAGATGCTGTTAGTGTGTAGCAATATTCCAGCCAAGATAGAACAAGCCACCTTTAGAGTGTCATGGGCTTGGCATCCCTAGTTTTGAAGGTTCTCATTATCCATCCTGTCATTTTTCTAGCAGATGCGATTGATACAATGTTATGGTCCTTGAAGGCGAGATCCTCCGACATGATCACTCCCAGGTCCTTGACGTTGGTTTTTCGCTCTATTTTGTGGCCGGAATTTGTTTTGTACTCTTGATGAAGTTTCAATTTCCTCATGTTTACCATATCGGAGTAATTGAAATTTCTCATCGTTGAACTTCATATTGTTTTCTGCAATCAAATGAAAGATTTGGTTGATGTCCGCCTGGAGCCTTGCAGTGTCTGCAATGGAAGACACTGTCATGCAGATTCGGGTGTCATCTGCAAAGGAAGACACGGTGCTGTGGCTGACATCCTTGTCTATGTCAGATATGAGGATGAGGAACAAGATGGGAGTGAGTACTGTGCCTTGTGGAACAGTTCAAAGCCTGACCACTTACTGTAGGTACTACAAAACTGTTCACTTCCCTTAGTACCATACTGGTTTTGGTTCCCAACCTTGACAAATTTGGCAGCCAGATACTCTGGACACTGCTTGTGAGCAATTTTATAAACATGATTCAACTTCAGTTGCTTTACTCCGTCTTCAACACTCAGAATGTCCAGTTGTATGTTACAGTAAGTCTGTTAATTTTTAAAACTGTTGTTTACCGCAGTGCTATGTTCTTCGTGTAGCACATCATTTTCTCTTTATATACCCCCTGTGTTTTTTGTAGTGGCTTAATAAATTATTATAATCATAAGTAAGCGTTAAACTCACAAGGGTCATACAGCATTGGCTTAAGATAAGAGAGAAGATTTCATTTGAATTTTTAACCCCAAAGGGTTAGCCACCCAGGATAACCCAAGAAAAGAAGTGTGTCATCGAGGGACTGTCTGTCTTATTTCCATTGGGGTCCTCAATGTTGCTCCCCAGGATGCGACCCACACCAATCGACTATCACCCTAGAATGTACCTACTTGCTGGCTAAGCCTAAGGGACAACAGGTGTAAGGAAACATACCCAACGTTTCCACCCTCGCCGGGGATTAAACTACGGACACCTGTTGTGGGAAGTGAGAACATTGTGAACACAAACCATAATGTCTCTTCGGCTGCGTGTGTCCATTTACTATTCATTACCTTATTCAAATTTTTATTTTTTGATTATGCTGCGCAAAGGTAATGTAATCTACATGTTCTTCTTAAGTAATAAAACAATGTCAGGCACATAAGAAAGCCAACAGTAGGCAAATAAATTTGTTCAAAAACAACCATGGAGAAAATATGCCAATACTTGACAATAATGTCCCCTCATTATACTGTTTGAAGGAAATCTTTATTAAGAATATTACAGCACTTTCAATAATTATATCAACAAAACCCCAATGGAAACTAAGTGTTTCTGAATTTTCTTTGGGGGCTATGGCAGGTAATTTATATATATATTAATCTATAATGCAATTACAGTCATGTAAAATTGTATAATATACCTAAATAAACTTAAGACTAAATTTGTAAAGGGTCATTAACCGCATATGTATTTTGAGAAGACTCAATTTATTGCAAAATAACAGTGAAGATCCCCGTGACCAAGACATAAATGTCATTAAATGTACAACAACGACTAAAAAAAAAAAAAAGGAAACCAACAATTAACATGCAGGATTGTAGGTTGATCCTGGCAACAAGGAATGACATGGAGGCGACCATGAGCTAGAGACTTACTAGAGAGGAGCACCCCCCTGGGTGTGAGCACCTGAGCAGGCTCCACCAGGGCTCCACACAACACCCACACTGCTACAATACTCTTCATGGTGACCTCCTGAGGCAGTTACAAGTACTAGTGTGACCACTGTGAGAGGAGGATCACCACCATCACCTGGCTGAGATGTCTTGTTTACGTCGTGTTGGATCCTTCCCATTGGTGGCTCATCACCCCCTACCTAACACCCCCCCCCCCACCAACCATCTACATTCACAGAAAACTGCTACCCATTTTCTGCTTCCCTTCACACTAACTACTCCTTTTAGTACTAAGTAAGTCAGTTTATTCAGGTATATATAAGTAAGTAAGTTTATTTAGGTATACATAAATACAGTTACATAGAATTATCATACATAGCAGCATATGTGTAGAGAACCTGGGATAACACAAAAAAGTAAAAAAATTCATCAGTAAAATATTTGGGAATCCCCTTTGACCCATGCATGTCAGGAGAATTGATAGGGAACAGTGTAGTAAAGAAAGCGAATGCCAAACTGAAGTTCCTGTATAGACAAGCACAGTGTCTACCTACTGAGGCTCGCAGGACCCTATGTCTAGCCCTTATACAATGCCATATGGATTACGCTTGCTCTTCTTGGTACTCTGCCTTGACAAAAAAACTGAAAGATAGACTGCAAATCACCCAGAACAAAATCGTAAGATTCATCCTGGGGCTGGGACCAAGAGAACATGTAGGCCAGGATGAATTACAGCAGTTGGATATGCTGAATGTTGAAGACAGAGTAAAACAACTGAAGCTAAATCATGTTTATAAAATTGCTCACAAACAATGTCCAGAATATCTTGCTGTCAATTTTGTCAAGGTTGGGAACCAAAGCAATCATAGTACTAGGGGGAGAGAGCACAACTTTGTAGTACCCACAGTCAGTGGCCAGGCTTCAAACACCTTTTATTGTACAGCAATAAAGGAATGGAACAGACTACCCGCACATGTCAAAGCCAGTCATAGCGTGAACCAGTTCAAGAAGAGTGCCAAAAGGTGTCTGATTAATGTAGCTACAGAAAGGGAGGGGAATGATTTTCTAATATTTTAGCTAACATACGTGTAAATTTTACCTTATTCCTTGTAATGACCCTCGTATTGTAGATAGTCTTAATGACCTTGGTGTAGCAGATAGTCTTTTTAGTATGATAATAAGATGTTATCTTCATGGTAGAATAATAAGAAAATATTATAACCTTTATACTATAATAATAAGGTAAAAGGACCCCAATGGAAATAAGTCACTCTGTCTGACTTTTTTGGGTTATCCTAGGTTCTCTACACATATGCTGCTATGTATGATAATTCTATGTAACTGTATTTGTGTATACCTGAATAAACTTACTTACTTACTTACTTACTTATTCCAATGGGGGCCTTTTAATATCTCATTATTATACAATGTAGGAGATAATTTATTATTATTATACTATAAAGGATATATGCTAGGAATAAGGTAAAAAGTTATTTACATTTACATGTGTGTTAGCCAAAAAAAACATAAAAAATAATTCTCCTCCCTATCTGTCACTACATTCATTAGGCACCTTTAGGCTGTCTTCTTGAACTGGTTCATGCTATGACTGGCTTTGACATGTACAGGCAGTCTGTTCCATTCATTTATTGCTGTATAATAAAAGGTGTTTGAAGCCTGGCCACTGACTGTGGCTACTACAAAGTTATGTTCTCTCCCTCTAGTACTATGATAACTTGGGTTCCCAACCTTGACAAAATTAGCACCAAGATATTCTGGACACTGTTTGTCAGCAATTTTATAAACATGATTTAGCTTCAGTTGTTTAACTCTGTCTTCAACATTCAGCATATCCAACTGTTGTAATTCATCCTGGCTTACATGTTCTCTTGGACCCAGCTCCAGGACCCAGCTCCAGGACCCAGCTCCAGGACCCAGCTCCAGGACCCAGCTCCAGGGCCCAGCTCCAGGACCCAGCTCCAGGGCCCAGCTCCAGGACCCAGCTCCAGGACCCAGTTCCAAGACCCAGCTCCAGGACCCAGCTCCAGGACCCAGCTCCAGGACCCAGTTCCAGGACCCAGTTTCAGGACCCAGCTCCAGGACCCAGCTCCAGGACCCAGTTCCAGGACCCAGCTCCAGGGCCCAGCTCCAGGACCCAGCTCCAGGACCCAGCTCCAGGACCCAGCTCCAGAACCCAGCTCCAGGATCCAGCCTCAGGACCCAGCTCCAGGACCCAGCTCCAGGACCCAGCTCCAGAATCCAGCCTCAGGACCCAGCTCCAGGACCCAGGTCCAGGACCCAGGTCCAGGACCCAGCTCCAGGACCCAGCTCCAGGACCCAGCTCCAGGACCCAGCTCCAGGACCCAGCTCCAGGACCTAGCTCCAGGACCCAGGTCCAGAACCCAGTTCCAAGACCCAGCTCCAGGACCCAGCCCCAGGACCCAACTCCAGGACCCAGCTCCAGGACCCAGCTCCAGGACCCAGCTCCAGGACCCAGCTCCAGGACCCAGCTCCAGGACCCAGCTCCAGAACCCAGCTCCAGGACCCAGCTCCAGGACCCAGCTCCAGGACCCAGCTCCAGGACCCAACTCCAGGACCCAGCTCCAGGACCCAGCTCCAGGACCCAGCCTCAGGATGAATACTACCATTTTGTTCTGGCTGATTTGCAGTTTATTTTTCAGTTTTCTGTCAAGGCACACTAACAGCACCTTTCAAGGCAGGTGAAATTGCTGACCTAGAAAATGTACAGAGAACCTTCACGGCGCGCATAACGGAGATAAAACACCTCAATTACTGGGAGCGCTTGAGGTTCCTAAACCTGTACTCCCTGGAACGCAGGCGGGAGAGATACATGATTATATACACCTGGAAAATCCTAGAGGGACTAGTACCGAACTTGCACACGAAAATCACTCACTACGAAAGCAAAAGACTTGGCAGACGATGCAACATCCCCCCAATGAAAGCAGGGGTGTCACTAGCACGTTAAGAGACCATACAATAAGTGTCAGGGGCCCGAGACTGTTCAACTGCCTCCCAGCATACATAAGGGGGATTACCAATAGACCCCTGGCAGTCTTCAAGCTGGCACTGGACAAGCACCTAAAGTCGGTTCCTGACCAGCCGGGCTGTGGCTCGTACGTTGGTTTGCGTGCAGCCAGCAGTAACAGCCTGGTTGATCAGGCTCTGATCCACCAGGAGGCCTGGTCACAGACCGGGCCGCGGGGGCGTTGACCCCCGGAACTCTCTCCAGGTAAACTCCAGGTAAACCATGGAGAGCAAGTGTAGGTAGACACTGTGCTTGTCTGTAGAGCAACTTCAGTCTGACATTCGCTTTCTTTACTACACTGTTCACTATCAATTCTCCTGACATGCATGGGACAAAGGGATTCCCAGATATTTTACTGAGGAAACGGAAGTGAAGTAAGATAATATTTACTTCGGAGAGTCAGCCGCCCAGAATAACCCTAGAAAAGTGTATCATCGAGGGACTGTCTGTCTTATTTCCATTGGGGTCCTTAAATCTTGTCCCACAGGATGCGACCCACATCAGTCGACTAACACCCAGGTATCTACATGCTTGCTAGGTGAACAGGGACAACAGGTGTAAGGAAACTCAACTCACACACCGTGACTCTCGAAATTGTAATGACACAATTGCAAATAAACCATACCACGGGCGGGGATAGAACCCGCTATCAGAAAGTCTCTGATTGCGGGTTCTATCCCCACCCGTGGTGTGGTTTGCCACACACCGTGATCCGGGGATCAATCCCCGGTACGGGTGAAAACATTAGGACGTGTTTGACACCTGCTGTCCAATATTCACACGTCAGTAAAATAGGTTCCTGGGTGTTAGTTGACTAGTGTGGATCGCATCCTGGGGACAAAACTGCCTCAATTTGCCCGAAATGCTCTACATGACGAGGGGCTTTCTATATAGTAGTATGTCATTGATATTATCTAGACCTGTATACCTTGTACATGTACTTGTAGAAATAAACATTATTATGAAACATGCTGTGGAAATTTATTTGGTCCCTAAAGTTCCACAGCAGATCCAGCATGGACGTATGGGACAGCTGAGCCGGGCGGCCCTTAAACCCTCCCAAACAAACAAAGCATTCTCTGGTTGGCGATTGTTGGTAAGCTTATTTAATTTATAGATTTACTCTTCAGGGAAGGAGTAGGTAGTTCTACTGATAGTATATTAATATTAGGTTTACTAAGGCAAATGTAGATAATAATAATGTAGACCTAAGACCTTAACATAGGTAGTAATAGGCCGATAATGTAGGCAAACACTAGGATAAGTTAGCTAGGGAGAACTGGCAGCCCTAGCTTGAATGATGAGGCGCAGGTCTCAAGAACACAATAGCGTTCTTCTTACGACAGACACCATCAAGACAAGACGTGCCGTGAACAACAGACGGCGCCCCACGTGTCTTCACATCTGAGACCCGGGGGAAATCGGGTAGAGGCACCTTGATGTACCATAGATGACCTCCGTCAGGCCCTTACAGTAAGACAAGACCTTCACTTTTTTTCTCGTAGATTCTGGCCAGTGTCTTGGGAGATCGTGGGTGAGTTTTAACTGTGGGCCCGGTGTGCAACAGAGAGAGCATGCCCAGTAAGTACCAGTGTCTCAGAGCCGTCTGAAGCTAGGGTCTGAGTCTGCATAGTTATACTAGGGGATACATACCCTCTTGGATATAGGAATTTCTGAGGTGCAGGCAGGACACTAATTACGATTGAATATTGCAGGAATTAATGCTCCCGGTTGCACGTGGGTCCTGAGGGGGAGTCCAAAGGGGCTAAGGCTAGCTTGGGGAAGTGAAGATCAGGATATATGCTGCAACACCAAGTAAGTTAGTCCTTTATACGTGCATGCAGGCGAGGTTTCTTGCAATACCAATCATTTGTGAAAATCTGTCCTATAAGCCACTTGTGAGGCTGAGGTACCCACCTCAGAGCTCGGTGTCAACAGAGTTTGCCAGGGTAGGCGACTCACTTGGAGGCAGTCCACACAAATTTTCACAAAAGTGGTCATTCGAAAACCGTGATGTGGAATAGCTAGGTTAAGCTATCATAGCTAGGCCACAGTTAGGAACCAGTTTAACGGAGTTAGGTTAAGCTATCATACCTAGGCCACAGTTAGGAACCAGTTTAAAAAAGTTAGGTTAAGTTAGCACACCTAGGTCAAAGTTACACAGAGGCTAGGCCAAGCTGACTATACACAGAAGTTGTTCTTTGCAGTAATTTACAGGCAGGCCAGGTAGGCTAGAGAAGCTTGTGAATTTAATTATTTACAGTGATTACAAGTAATCCAGAGTAAGAGACTTGTGTTGATTACTTACAGTGGATTTGCAAGGTAGCCACAGATAGGCTAGGCTTGTGCAAATTTTTACAAAGGTTATAGCAGCTAGGACAGATTTAACCTAGTTATTATTTACAGGGAGTTATAAAGCCAGGTTTAAGTTATAGCACACTAGCTAGGTTAGGATTTACCTTATCCAACCATCCACGCTAGACAGAGTAAGCTGGGCACAGTTAGGCCAAGCTGGTTACATACATTATTTATTTACTGTTTCACAAGTTGAATTGTTGAATTTATTTGTGTTAACCAAGTGATTTTAATTTGTATACTGCACTTTTATTGTGATTTTCATTGTCTTCGATTCATGTTAATGTGGGATTTGTGAATTGTACCTGAGACTAGGTTAAGTTCTGTAATTATTTGCTGGTATTGTACAGGAAAGTGCTAGGTTAAGCTTTCACATCGATACACATCTCAATTGGGATTTGAAAGCTAACAGTGTACATTTTTGATTCAGAGTAGAGTCAATATAATAAAGGGAGTTGTCAAGCTTGTTGAGAAGCCTTGAGACTCGTTCATTCTTGCCTAATACCGTTCGTGCTGTGAGGTGGGCTAATTGAAGTACAAATTAGTACCGTGATCTTAACTAAACCGTAACTATGGTAGGTGAAGATGCAGTACCAGCTGTCCCAGCTCTAAGTCAATTAAAGCGGTCTATGGGAGCCTATAAGGGGTGCCTGAGCAAAGCATGTGAGGAGTGTCGTACGGTCAGGCAAGATCCAGACGTAGACTGGGAGGAACTAGAGAGTTGCCTGAAACCTTTGGAGCAAAGACTGGAGGCCTTTGAGAGATCATTTATCCTTTATGAGACAGAGGCCTATATACAGGTGAGGCTGATATACAGTCGAAGTAGCACGGACGGACTATGACGAAAGAAGGGCAGAGTAAAGCAGAGTTGAGACTCTGCAGGCAGTTAATAAAGACTTTGAAGGCCGGTACAGCAGGGGCAGCAAATGTTTCAAGGAACACGAACAACAGCACGCCTGTTAATTGTTGCCCAGATTGCCCCAGTTGAATTTACCAACGTTTGACGGAACCTTAACAGAGTACATTGCTTTCTGGGATCAGTTTAAAGCCCAGATAGATGACAGAGATGATTTGTCAGATGCCGTCAAGTTACAATATTTACGTTCACAGCTCAAGGGTAAAGCCTTGGACTTGGTCCGGCATTTTCCAAACCACCGACACCAATTACCAACATGCCAAAGACCAATTAAAGGACACGTTTGTCAACACTGAGGAGATAAAGGTAGCTATACTTTATCGGTTGTTGGATCTAGAGGCTTGTCGCCATGATCGTCAGAGCCGAGAGAAGTTCCGAATCGAAGTTATGAGTTTGACGAATAGTCTTAAAGATTTACATGATTGGGGTAAGTCGGAATGGTTCATCAGTCAGGTGATTTAGAGGAAACTGGCTGGCACTACAGTGCATGAGTTACACTTAAAATATCAGATGAATAGGTTCACGATGCAACAGATCGTTGAGGGGTTGGGAGATCTCGTTTCTCATTTGAGTATAGGTGTGAGAGAAGAGTTTACCTGGAGTTTACCTGGAGAGAGTTTCGGGGGTCACCACCATCGCCACATAAAAACCCAGACAGTCACTCAAAGATCTCAAGAGATCAGTCTAAAGCTCGTACGACTAACGTTGGAGTGTACTATGGTAAAGAGGTGTCTAAGGTAAGAACCTCTAAGCAGAGCCTTAGAGGCACTCATGCCAGAATATGCGTGTTCTGCGAAGGCGAACACTCTAGCACGAGTTGCTCGGAGTATATAACACTGAGCAGTAGGCAACAGAGACTAAGGGAGTTGAGACTCTGCTTCAAGTGTTGTGGGGAACACTATGCGAGAGACTGTGGCACCCAGCTCAGTGAGTGTCGAGTCTGTTGCAAAGGTAAGCACCATACTGCACTATGTCCCAATAATTTAAGGGAACCCCAAGCTAGTAGGGATATCTCTCAGGTAGAGATAGAAAGTGAGTCCGAGCCTGAAAGTTACCAGCGGTCGCAATATACACAACGATAAGCAATTATTACTACAGAAAAAGCGTCCTTCCTCCAAAATTTGCACCAGTCAACTATAGTGATAATATAGCATTTATTGTGGTGGAGACGGAAAAAACAAAAATAGAAAAGCCAGATACAGCGATTGATAAACAAAGAGGTCGACTGTATGTCATTGTAGGAGCTGCCAGATATCACCGGCTCTTCAACACGCAAGTTATACTTTTGTATCAGTCAAATCACATATTACTCGGGTAGATAATTTCCAGTAGATCCTTCATGTGTTAGCTCAAATCACCGACCAGTATGTTTTAAATAAGTGACCCACTGATTCAGAGCAGATCGACTGGTCCCGAACCCTTGACTGGTCCAAACCCTTGACTGGTCCGAACCCTTGACTGGTCCGAACCGGGACTGGTTTCAAACAGTTTCGTTGGACAATAAAGCAGACTGTAAACGGATGGGTTTGTAGGCGCCTTATAAACACAAACATTAAAAATCAGGAACGTGACGGTAAGCTGTCCAAATACAAAAAGAGTTAGAAACAGAAATACAAATAGCTAGAGCTCATTTAAGGTTATTAATATAATATTCAGAGGTTGCTAGTAGAATTGCAGTAAATCAACCATTTCAAATCATTATGAAGCTGTGTGTAGTCTGTGGTCAGTCAAACAAACGGGCTTCCACATGGATAAATTGTCATTTTTGTGGAAATTGGTGTCACGCTCCTTGTGCAGATACCCCAGAACTAGCTACAAGCAGTATTAAAACAGAGAAGTGTTTTGGGTATGCCCAATGAGGAAATCTGTGGACTAAAATCACAAGGGTATTAAAAGAGGATAACATCAAAGCTGCTTTCATAGAAAACCCGGAAGCTTTCTACAACAGATGGGAACATAAAAAGTCTGGGGTGAATGGTACTGCCCTTGATACTGGCCATGTAGTCACAAACTGTAAGGCTGGAGGTGATGTCCTGGTAGTCAGTAAATGTGGGGTTTTAGTGCTGTCCTGGGAGACGTAATGGTGAAGCTGGAGGTGCTGTCCTGGGGGACAGAAATGGTGAAGCTGGAATACTGTCTGGGAGACAGTAATGGTGAAGCTGGAGTTTTTGTCCAGGTAGTCGGGAATTATACGCAGGAAGGAATACATATAAATGACCTCATAGAGGACAAAGGGGCCCTAGTGGGAAACAAGTGTAGTCAAAGATAAGATAAAAACCAATATTGCAAACTAGAAATACCGCAGGAAATAGCAAACAAGAGGACTCAATAGCAATAGTGAGGATAAATTACCAAAAAACAACTGGTGGGAGCTCCTTGTTGGTGCCCAGGGAGGGTAGGGTAAGACAGGGAAAAATGCACCAACAGGGAAAACAGTCACAGAAAACCAAGGCAAACGGAAACCAAGCCTGTGCACATCTAAAGCACTTGGTATTGCTGGCATGGGAAATCTGGAAAAAAAAGATGGGACATGCAACTATGACCACCCTAGAAAATGTCATGCCCATATGACAACAGGAAAATGCAAACTCCCTTCCTGTAAGCTTTTTCACCCTGAAAAGTTGTACCTCTTCAGTACAGGAAAGACTGTGCTATAACTTAAATTGCCAGGCATACCATCTAAAGGGGACAAAAAGATACAAAACATCCAGGCCATGGGAAAAACCCTGGGTAGCCACAGCCACTCAAGAGGGAGAGGTTTTTTAGTGCCAGGAAGGAAAAAAAAACTGGCAGGAAATGGCAGAAATCGTACCCCAAAATCCAGTCATTCCTGGAGTGGAACCACAGTCGATGGCCTCCACTCCAAACCAACAGATACAGTTTACTAATGCCGGAAAAAAAATCCCCCCCAGTCCCACAATACCACCAGCCCGATAACATTCTTTTTTGCAAATATACGGGGTCAAAAGCCAGCAACAAACAACAAATACCTTTCATCCGTGGACTGCTTGCAGAGGCAAAGGCAATGTTCGCGGCTTTCACTGAGACCCACATAAAGGATCACTTGGACAAACGAAATATGGATCCCAGTTACAACCATACAGATGTGACAGAGTGACAGGCAAAAGGGGGGGGTTGGCCTGTACATTGCAGAGTCACTTGTTTGCACAGAACTGCTTAATGCCTCAAATGACGTAGTGGAAGTTTTAGCAGTAAAGGGCGAGAACCAAAACCTAGTCATTGTGGTAGTCTACAAGCCTCGGATGCAACATCCCCGCAATTCCAGGAACAGCTGTTAAAAATTGACCACTGTCTGGAAAATCTTCCAGCTCCTGCACCCAAAATTCTTGCTCCCGGGGGATTTCAACTTAAGGCACCCAAAATGGAGGAATATAGCAAAAAAATATTGTTGCAGTAATAACACCAGGAGGGCAGCTCTGATGAAAACTCACACTCACACGAGCTTTTAAATCTCTGCACAAAAATTCAATTTAAACCAGCAAATAATAGAGCCTACTAGACTGGAGAATACACTAGACCTCATATTCACTAACAATGATGATCTGATTAAAAATGTCACCATATCAAAAACAATATACTCAGATCACAACATAATTGAGGGGTTTAGACATGTATGCGTGGAGCCCCAGACCGACAAAATGAGACTAGTCACGAGGGAGCATTCACCAAATTCAACTTCAATAACAAAAACATAAAGTGGGACCAAGTAAACCAAGTCCTAACGATATAAGCTGGGAAGATATACAAAAGCAACACAGACCCAAACTTATGCCTAGAACAGATTAACTCGGTGGCACTCGATGTATGCACAAGGCTTATTCCTCTAAGAAAAAGGAGGAGTAGATGTAAAATAGAAAGAGACAGGCGCTCCTTTACAGGCGACGGAAAAGAATAACAGAGCGGCTAAAAGAGGTCAATATATCTGAAATGCGCAGGGAGACACTGGTCAGAGAAATAGCAAGCATCGAACTTAAGCTAAAAGAATCCTTTAGGAGTCAGGAATCGCGGGAAGAACTAAAAGCCATAAATGAAATCGAAAGAAACCCAAAGTATTTCTTCTCCTATGCCAAATCAAAATCGAGAACAACGTCCAGTATTGGGCCCCTACTTAAACAAGATAGGTCCTACACAGATGACAACAAGGAAATGAGTGAGCTACTCAAGTCCCAATATGACTCAGTTTTTAGCAAGCCGCTAAACCAGACTGAGAGTCGAAGATCAAAATGAATTTTTTATGAGAGAGCCACAAAATTTGATTAACACAAGCCTATCCGATGTTATCCTGACGCCAAATGACTTCGAACAGGCGATAAATGACATGCCCATGCACTCTGCCCCAGGGCCAGACTCATGGAACTCTGTGTTCATCAAGAACTGCAAGAAGCCCTATCACGAGCCTTTTCCATCCTATGGAGAGGGAGCATGGACACGGGGGTCGTCCCTCAGTTACTAAAAACAACAGACATAGCCCCACTCCACAAAGGGGGCAGTAAAGCAACAGCAAAGAACTACAGACCAATAGCACTAACATCCCATATCATAAAAATCTTTGAAAGGGTCCTAAGAAGCAAGATCACCACCCATCTTAGAAACCCATCAGTTACACAACCCAGGGCAACATGGGTTTAGAACAGGTCGCTCCTGTCTGTCTCAACTACTGGATCACTACGACAAGGTCCTAAATGCACTAGAAGACAAAAAGAAATGCAGATGTAATATATACAGACTTTGCAAAAGCCTTCGACAAGTGTGACCATGGCGTAATAGCGCACAAAATGCGCGCTAAAGGAATAACAGGAAAAGTCGGTCGATGGATCTATAATTTCCTCACTAACAGAACACAGAGAGTAGTCGTCAACAGAGTAAAGTCCGAGGCAGCTACGGTGAAAAGCTCTGTTCCACAAGGCACAGTACTAGCTCCCATCTTGTTCCTCATCCTCATTTCCGACATAGACAAGGATGTCAGCCACAGCACCGTGTCTT
Source organism: Cherax quadricarinatus (assembly GCF_026875155.1). Classification (NCBI taxonomy): domain Eukaryota; kingdom Metazoa; phylum Arthropoda; class Malacostraca; order Decapoda; family Parastacidae; genus Cherax; species Cherax quadricarinatus. Next base: position 32,426,989 of record NC_069401.1, on the reverse strand, counting down.
CCTTTGCAGATGACACCCGAATCTGCATGACAGTGTCTTCCATTGCAGACACTGCAAGGCTCCAGGCGGACATCAACCAAATCTTTCAGTGGGCTGCAGAAAACAATATGAAGTTCAACGATGAGAAATTTCAATTACTCAGATATGGTAAACATGAGGAAATTAAATCTTCATCAGAGTACAAAACAAATTCTGGCCACAAAATAGAGCGAAACACCAACGTCAAAGACCTGGGAGTGATTATGTCGGAGGATCTCACCTTCAAGGACCATAACATTGTATCAATTGCATCTGCTAGAAAAATGACAGGATGGATAATGAGAACCTTCAAAACTAGGGAGGCCAAGCCCATGATGACACTCTTCAGGTCACTTGTTCTATCTAGGCTGGAATATTGCTGCACTCTAACAGCACCTTTCAAGGCAGGTGAAATTGCCGACCTAGAAAATGTACAGAGAACTTTCACGGCGCGCATAACGGAGATAAAACACCTCAATTACTGGGAGCGCTTGAGGTTTCTAAACCTGTTATTCCCTGGAACGCAGGAGGGAGAGATACATGATTATATACACCTGGAAAATCCTAGAGGGACTAGTACCGAACTTGCACACGAAAGTCACTCACTACGAAAGCAAAAGACTTGGCAGACGATGCACCATCCCCCCAATGAAAAGCAGGGGTGTCACTAGCACGTTAAGAGACCATACAATAAGTGTCAGGGGCCCGAGACTGTTCAGCTGCCTCCCAGCACACATAAGGGGGATTACCAACAGACCCCTGGCAGTCTTCAAGCTGGCACTGGACAAGCACCTAAAGTCAGTTCCTGATCAGCCGGGCTGTGGCTCGTACGTTGGTTTGCGTGCAGCCAGCAGCAACAGCCTGGTTGATCAGGCGCTGATCCACCAGGAGGCCTGGTCACAGACCGGGCCGCGGGGGCGTTGACCCCCGAAACTCTCTCCAGGTAAACTCCAGGTAAACTCCAAGGTAAGCACCATACTGCACTATGTCCCAATAATTTAAGGGAACCCCAAGCTAGTAGGGATATCTCTCAGGTAGAGATAGAAAGTGAGTCCGAGCCTGAAATGGTAGCCAGCGTGATTAGGTGGAGTGAAGTCTCTAATCCGAGTGAGAATCACGGAGGTGCTGCCCTACCTACAGTCATGGCAAAGGTTGTGAGTGGGCACAGGTCCGAAACAACCCGATTATTCTTTGACCCAGGAGCACAAGTATCCTTGATAACAAAGAAGTTGGTGGCTAAATTAAAGTTGAAGGCCACAAAGAAAGTTAGTATGATGTTGGGAGGGGCTGTAAGTCAGGTCCCACCCAAATCTTATGATGTGGTGGATGTCACAGTCAATTTAGGTGGACATCGCAGAGACATTACAGCCTTGGTGGTAGAAACATTACCCAGGGCAATTACCGCGAGAGGTCTTGCTGCAGCAGCTAAGCGATTGAAAGACCTTGACGTGAAGCTGGCAGACCAGGGAATTACCACTGACATGGTCAGAAATGTAGGTATCCTGGTGGGAGCCAATCATATAGATGACTTCCTGTCTACACGACGGACGTTTAAGGAAGGAATTGGTTTATACAGATCCCCAGTAGGATATATCATAGGCGGCAGGATTCCACCTGAATTCCCTGCCACGCCAGAGAGAGGAGAAGCTGTCCCCATGATAGCTGGGGGAGTAGTGATAATGAGTACCAGTATACACGATGAACCGCCAGGGGAGCTGAACCAGGTAGGGAGTGACGAACACTCGGCCACCTTGGGAAAACACTTTTACAGGGTACGTCGTAAAGAGGGAGATAGATTGCCTTTAAATCCAGGGAACCTCGTAACAGTGGGAGGAAAGGCTACCAGGGCATGTGGGCCACTGGGTGGGAAAGTACGGAGCTGCTCAGTCAAGGCTAGACATGCGAAAGATGTTAAAGTTAAGGGAAAGGGTGCTAAGACCACCGGGACCAACAAGTTTGCACCCCCAGAGGTCCACACACGGGAAACTGGACGGTTGAAGTTAGACCGGAGTCTGCTCGACGAGAGTGGCTGGACGGCACTCGTGTCCAGGGTCCGCCGTGGGGGCTTGCGGAAGGTGGACTTGATTTAGACTTAGCGCCTACCTTTGCCAGCGGGAGGATGTGGAAATTTATTTGGTCCCTAAAGTTCCACAGCAGATCCAGCATGGCCGTATGGGACGGCTGAGCCGGGCGGCCCTTAAACCCTCCCAAACAAACAAAGCATTCTCTGGTTGGCGATTGTTGGTAAGCTTATTTAATTTATAGATTTACTCTTCAGGGAAGGAGTAGGTAGTTCTACTGATAGTATATTAATATTAGGTTTACTAAGGCAAATGTAGATAATAATAATGTAGACCTAAGACCTTAACATAGGCAGTAATAGGCCGATAATGTAGGCAAACACTAGGATAAGTTAGCTAGGGAGAACTGGCAGCCCTAGCTTGAATGATGAGGCGCAGGTCTCAAGAACACAATAGCGTTCTTCTTACGACAGACACCATCAAGACAAGACGTGCCATGAACAACAGACGGCACCCCACGTGTCTTCGCATCTGAGACCCGGGGGAAATCGGGTAGAGGCACCTCGATGTACCGTAGATGACCTCCGTCAGGCCCTTACAGTAAGACAAGACCTTCACTTTTTTTCTCGTAGATTCTGGCCAGTGTCTTGGGAGATCGTGGGTGAGTTTTAACTGTGGGCCCGGTGTGCAACAGAGAGAGCATGCCCAGTAAGTACCAGTGTCTCAGAGCCGTCTGAAGCTAGGGTCTGAGTCTGCATAGTTATACTAGGGGATACATACCCTCTTGGATATAGGAATTTCTGAGGTGCAGGCAGGACACTAATTATGATTGAATATTGCAGGAATTAATGCTCCCGGTTGCACGTGGCTCCTGAGGGGGAGTCCAAAGGGGCTAAGGCTAGCTTAGGGAAGTGAAGATCAGGATATATGCTGCAACACCAAGTAAGTTAGTCCTTTATACGTGCATGCAGGCGAGGTTTCTTGCAATACCAATCATTTGTGAAAATCTGTCCTATAAGCCACTTGTGAGGCTGAGGTACCCACCTCAGAGCTCGGTGTCAACAGAGTTTGCCAGGGTAGGTGACTCACTTGGAGGCAGTCCACACAAATTTTCACACATGCCCAATATTTCCACTCTTGCCGGGGAACGAACTACAGACACTCAGTGTGTGAGGCGAGAGTGTTGCCTACCAGGCCACGGGACACCTATTAAGTTTATTTAGGTACAAGTATACATAAGTACAATTATCATATGTAGTGTAAATTACCTAGGATAACCTAGAAAAGTGACATAAAGTGACTTATTTCCATTGGGGTGTCTTAGAAAGTTTATTAAGGTACAAGTAAATTTATTTAGGTACAGGTCCACATAAGCACAATTACTATACATAGTAATATATGCGTAACCCCCCCCCCCCAAAAAAAAAGGTCTAACAGCGACTTATTTCCACTGAAGTTCTTGTAATATCTTATCTGATGCTCTTGCAGTGTATAAATAAGTTTATTAAGGCTCAGGTACACATAAGTAAACTTTTAAATAACTACTATTACATTAGTTTTAGGTGATTACAATTGTCTCACATATTAGCATCTATGCAAATTACCTAGGATAACCCCCCTCAAATAAGTCAAACTAAGTGACTTATTTCCAGTGGGGTCCTTGTAATATCTTATTATTAACAGCCTAGCTTTTACATACAGTAGAACCCTATAGGTACGTAAGTACCTATGTGGCCCGGTGGCCTGGTGGCTAAAGCTCCCGCTTCACACACGGAGGGCCCGGGTTCGATTCCCGGCGGGTGGAAACATTTCGACACGTTTCCTTACACCTGTTGTCCTGTTCACCTAGCAGCAAATAGGTACCTGGGTGTTAGTCGACTGGTGTGGGTCGCATCCTGGGGGACAAGATTAAAGGACCCCAATGGAAATAAGTTAGACAGTCCTCGATGACGCACTGACTTTCTTGGGTTATCCTGGGTGGCTAACCCTCCGGGGTTAAAAATCCGAACGAAATCTCTCTTATCTCTCTTAAGTATCTGTCACTCAATTTCTCATATTACTAATGTTCAGTTACTTATAACTCTACCTTATTCTTCCTATATATATATCGTACAGAAAGGGATGAGAGTGATTTCTTGTACAGTTAACATACATGTATCTTGTACTGTGATCTGATCCTCTTTTTAATATTAATGTAAATAACTCAGTTTACCTTATTCTTAGTATATTTTCTTTTACTGTAACTGCTTTTCACATAGTTGAGTTACTTAGTTGTTTTAACTTTTATGGTTTAAATAATAAGATATTACGAAAACCAATGGAAGTAAGTTACTTTGACTTTCTTGGGTCAATCTAGGTGAGTTACAAGTATGCTGCTTTGTATGGTAATTTATTTAACTGTATTTATGTGTCCCTGAATAACTTATGGTTGATAGATACGGATACTGACCCCGAGTTAAACCTTCTGTCTTATCACGAAGATAACACTGGTCAACAACCAAAATGTTTTCGAGACCAGAGTAACAATTTCCAACTAATTTTAAGTCACTGATAATGAACATCATGGTTAAAATTGTTTGTTATCTCTACTTTTCAATATAGACCAACGTGTGACAACAGGTTCCAACAGTCTTGTGGCAGTGTGTTTCTTACCACACTCACAGTCTGACTGACCATCATTATTGTTCCAGCAGTCATAGATGGTGGTTGTTTCTTACCACACTCACAGTCTGACTGACCATCATTATTGTTCCAGCAGTCATAGATGGTGGTTGTTTCTTACCACACTCACAGTCTGACTGTTCCTCATTATTGTTCCAGCAGTCACAGATGGTGGTTAAACCATACCACGGGCGGGATTTGAACCCGCGGTCAGAGAGTCTCAAAACTCCAGACCGTCGCGTTAGCCACTGGACCAGCTAGCTACAATAAGATTCGTCCAACTAGGTATATTTCTACACCATAGGAAGGTTAGCATAGGTACCACTGTGACCACAAATGTAAGTTTATGGTATGGTTTGTTTGCAATCGTGTCATTACGATTTCTTGAGTCATAGAAAGTGGTTGTTTCTTACCACAATCACAGTCTGACTGACCCTCATTATTGTTCCAGCAGTCATAGAAGGTGGTTGTTTCTTACCACACTCACAGTCTGACTGACCCTCATTATTGTTCCAGCAGTCATAGAAGGTGGTTGTGATGTCCAAGTTTATATTTTGAGGTGAAAGGTGTATGTGTGTGTATGTGTATGTGTGTGTGTGTGTGTGTGTGTGTGTGTGTGTGTGTGTGTGGTGTGTGTGTGTGTGTGTGTGTGTGTGTGTGTGTGTGTGTGTTTGTTGGTGATTTTCTTAGACAAACCTTTTTAAATTTAAAAATAAATATTCTCTGAGGAAACTATTGATATATATGTAAAGACATATTATATTAATTTTATTTTCCTACTGAATGATATAAACACTTCAGCTTAGCTGTCATACTCTGTATTATAATGATAAATTAATGAATAAATTTTCTGTTTATCCTCTAATTGTTTGTTATTTTCTTCTTTCAGATGTCTCGTACTTGTGTGAATAAATGCAGACAACTTCTGTTATACTTGTGGTGAGGTGACCTTGTATCACAGAAGCGCCATACAACTGCTATGGTTAGAATGGCATATCACCTATATTTTGGAGACAAGATTGGTGACCAGGATAAGAACTGGACTTCACACATGTGCTGCAACAATTGTGCTACTAACCTTCGCCAATGGTTGAACAGGAAGAGGAAAGGAATGCCTTTTGCTGTGCCAATTACATGGCGGGAGCCAACAGACCATACCAACAATTGTTATTTCTTCATGGTACCTCCATGGGTCCATTGAATATCCAAACATTCCATCAGCTATTCGCTCAGTTCCACATGGAGAAGGTCTACCTGTTCCTGATGCACCAACTTCGGTATCCTTCGAGTCAGATGAAGAAAATGGTAAGGAAGAAGTAGAGGAGGATGACATTGCTGGATTATAGTGACCGAAACTTTGATGAAGCACACTCCTCTAGGCCACATCTCATAACAAAAGGGGAACTCCATGACCTTCTCAGGGATCTGCAACTACCCAAAAATAAGGCAGAGCTGCTAGGCTCTCGTCTTCAACAGTGAAATCTCCTAGCAGCCGATGTGAAGATTTCAAAACTTTGCGACCGTCAGCAGCGTACAAGAACATGGGATGTAACATGTCACTTAAAATCACTTTTTGGACTCACATTTAGAATTTTTTCCAGCGAACTGAGGCAGTTAGTGACGAACATGGTGAAAGGTTTCACCAAGATATTACAACCATGGAAAAATGGTACCAGGCAAATCTTCACAAATAATGAGGACCTGATAAGAGACATAAGAATATCAAAAACAACTAATTCCGATCACAATCTAATCGAAGTCCAGACGTACATGCATAGGGGTCCTGAACAGCAGAATGCATGTACCTGTGAAGGTGTCTTCACAAAATACAATTTCAACAACAAGAACATCAACTGGGACCAAGTAAACCATGTCCTAAACGAAACATGTTGGGAAGATGTCTTAAATGACATGGACCCAAACCAGTGCCCTTTAAAGGGTCAACTTCCTGGTAGCCGAAGCATGTTCTAGGCATATTCCCCTAAGAAAGAAGAAGACAGGAGTAAACTGGAGAGAAAAAGACGCTCCCTCTACAGAAGTACGACAAGAGTCACTGAGCTCCTCAGGAGTGCTAGAATATCTGATACACGAAAGGAGGCGCTGACCAGGGAAGTGGAAACTATCGAACTTAAGCTAAATGACTCTTACAGGAACCAGGAGAGGCAGGAGGAGCTTAAAGCTATTAGTGAAATTGAAAGAAATTCCAAATATTTCTTTTCATATGCCAAAAACAAGGCAAATTTCCACATCTAGTATTGGGCCCATACTCAGACAGGATGGGACTTACACAGACGACAAAAAGGAAATGAGTGAAATATTGAAATCCCAGTACGACTCTGTGTTTAGTGAACCACTAATAGTCTGAGGATCGAGACCCAAATGCTTTCTTCATGAATGAGCCTCAAAACTCCATAAATGTATGCCAGATTTCCGACATTACCCTAACTCCGATAGATTTCGAAAAAGCCATTGACAAAAATGCCTATGCACTCAGCCCCGGGCCCAGACTCGTGGAACTCTGTTTTCATTAAGAACTGCAAAAAACCCCCTCTCGCGTGCCCAAAGTACATATGGAGGAGGGCTTGGACATGGGTGAAATTCCACAGTCACTTAAAACACGGATATAGCCCGCTCCATAAAGGTGGCAGAAAAGCATTAGCTAAGAACTATAGACCAATAGCTCTGACGTCCCACATCAAAAAAAATCTTTGAAAGAGTGCTAAGAAGCAGGATTGAAAATCACCTGGATTCCCAAAATCTGCACAATCCAGGGCAACATGGGTTCAGGGCAGGTCGCTCCTGCCTCTCACAACTACTGGATCACTATGACATGGCCTTGGATGCACTGGAAGAAAATCAGAATGCAGAAAGTAATATACACGACTTTGCAAAAGCATTTGACAAATGCGATCATGGCGTAATAGCCCATAAAATACGTGCTAAAGGGAATAACTGGGAAAGTGGGGAGATGGATCTTCAAAATTCCTAACAAATCGAACACAAAGAGTAGTGGTCAACAGAGTTAAATCGGAGGCTGCCATAGTGAAGAGCTCTGTTCCACAAGGCACAGTACTCGCCCCCATCTTATTCCTTACCTCATATCAGACTTTAAAAAGAGATATACACCACAGCACCGTATCATCCTTTGCGGATGATACTAGGATCTGCATGAGGCTGTCAATCTGCTGAGGGACGCGGTTAACCTCCAAGAAGATATAAACAAAGTTTTCAGTGGGAACGGTAAAACAATATGATGTTCAAAAGAGGACAAATTCCAACTACTCTTATGGGGAAAAATGGAGGAGATAATAACTAGAACAGAGTATACTACTGACTCCGGCCATACAATAGAGCGGAAAAATAATGTAAGGGGACCTGGGAGTAGTAATGTCTGAGGATCTCACTTTCAAGGATCACAAACAGTGCCACGATCGCACGTGCAAAGAAAATGATAGGATGGATAATGAGAACTTTCAAAACGAGAGATGCCAAGCCCATGATGATCTTTTCAAATCACTTGTTCTCTCTAGGCTGGAATACTGCTGTACATTAACATCTCCATACAAAGCAGGTGAAATCGCAGATCTAGAGAGTGTACAGAGATCCTTTACTGCACGGTATAAGTTCTGTCAAGCACCTTAACTACTGGGAACGCTTGAAAGCACTTGACTTGTACTCGTTGGAACGCAGGAGGAGAGATATATCATAATCTACACTTGGAAATCTTGGAAGGAATGGTCCCAAATCTGCACACAGAATCATCCCTACGAAAGTAAAAAGACTGGGCAGGCGATGCAAAATGCCGCCAATAAAAAGTAGGGGCGCCATTGGTACACTAAGAGAAAACACCATAAGTGTCCGGGGCCCAAAACTGTTCAACAGCCTCCCATCAAGCATTAGGGGAATTGCCAATAAACCCAGTGCCGGATCAGCCGGGCTGTGGCTCGTACGTCGGACTGCGTGCGGCCAGCAGTAACAGCCTAGTTGATCAGGCCCTGATCCATCGGGAGGCCTGGTCGTGGACCGGGCCGCGGGGGCGTTGATCCCCGGAATAACCTCCAGGTAACCTCCAGGTAACCTCCAGGTAAATGGGACACAAGAATGCTTGCAGACTGTTGCTGGACATTGGCAAGAGATGATTCTTCAGCCCACTGTAAGTGTCAAGCAAAAAGGCAGAGAATATGTACGGATTAGAGTTTAAAACATACTGACACATATTGTACGTTATAATAATCAAATATTACATGTCTCGTAAATTTTAACCTATAACCAATAAGCATTTTTCAAGGTGATATTTGGATTCAGTACATGAAAATATATAAGAATTAACTAATCTCATTTAAGAACCATACAAATTTTCAAAAATTGTTGACCAGTGAATCAATATTCTGACCATAACCATCTTTATTACACAGGAAATATAGTATAGTGTGCATATTAATCGGGACAGTGATATTTATTTGGAAAATACACGGCAGTGATATGACAGACAATTGATTTTATAAGCATTGCTACATACTTTGGCATAAAATCGACCAATGTTGAACACATGTCCTGTTAACTGCAACAATATAGATATTATTGCTATAACAGAGACCTGGTTCAGCTTGAAAGTTAGATAAATGCCTTCCGAATGCAACATACAGGGTTGTAAACTATTCCACACTGATAGGGTCAACAGGAAGGGTGGTGGAGTGGCGATGTATGTCAGAGATAATTTAAATTGTTTTGTTAGACAGATATAAGATTAGAAACATCGGACACAGAATCTGTTTGGCTACAGTTTCTCGAGGGTCGTGAAAAGTTAATTTTGGGTGTAATTTATAGGCCTCCAAACCTTGATAGAGAGTGCAGTAAGCTGTTATGGGACGAAGTTCATAAGACATCTAGATATGAAAATGTTGTGATAATGGGAGATTTTAACTTTAGACAAATTGATTGGAACAATGTGACAGGAAATCTTGAGTCTAGTGACTTCCTTGATACAGTTCAGGACTGCTTTTTAAAACAGTTTGTGACAGAACCAACTAGAGGAAACAATCTACTTGACTTGGTTCTTGCCAACTATGGCTTGATAAAGCTCCTGGAGAGCGAAACGTTGCCACAATGAATCACTAATTAATAATCTTGAGGTTAATGATGAGTTAGGGAAAAGCGATCACAAATCACTTAGTTTCAATATATCATGGAATTACCCGGATAACTGTAATCAAGCCTCTGTCCCAGACTTCCACTTGGCTGATTTCATGGCACTAAGAAATTACGTGGGTGGGCCCACTTAAGAGTAACTCAGGTAAGATCACTGACAGTGATAAGGAAATGTGTGATTATAACCTAACAAATCCCCAGGTCTTGATGAACTGTTTGCAAGGGTGTTAAAGGAATGTAAAGATTAACTTAGCATACCTTCGGCTAATCTTTTCAACATATCACTACAAACTGGCATAGTGCTTGATAAGTGGAAAATGGCAAATGTAATACCTATTTACAAGGCAGGTGACAGGTCCTTAGCTTTGAACTATGGACCAAAAAGTCTTACCTCCATAGTGGGAAAATTTATGGAATCAGTAATTACAGAGGCAATTCGTGGCCATCTTGAAAGGCATAAATAGATTAATGAATCTCAACACGGTTTTACTAAGGGGCGTTCCTGTCTTACGAATTTACTAACTTTTTTTCACTAAGGTATTTGAGGAGGTAGATCATGGTATTGAATCTGATATCGTGTATAGGAGGAGAAATATTTTCCTGGGTAGAGGCATGGCTGACAAATAGGCAGCAGAGAGTTTGCATCAATGGGGAGAAATCAGAATGGGGGCACATCACAAGCGGTTTTCCGCAGGGGTCAGTGTAGGGCCCGTTGTTGTTCACAATTTACATAAACGACATAGATGAGGGAATAAAAAACGACATAAACAAATTTGCTGATAACACCAAAATAGGCCGTCCAATTCATTCTAATGAGGACACTAGAGCACTCCAGGATGATTTGAACAGACTGATGCAGTGGTCGGAGAAGTGGCAGATCAAGTTTAATATAGATAAATGCAAAGTTCTAAATGTTGGAAAGGATAATAACCATGCCACACATAAACTAAATAATGTAGATCTTAATATTACTGATTGCGAAAAGGATTTAGGAGTTCTGGTTAGCAGTAACCTGAAACCAGGACAATGGTGCATAAGCGTTCACAATAAAGTTAACAGAATCCTTGGCTTCACATCAAGAAGCATAAATAATAGAAATCCTCAGGTTGTTCTTCAACTCTATACATGTATATCCTTGGTTAGGCCTCATTTAGATTATGCTGCTCAGTTCTGGTCACCGTGTTATAGAATGGATATAAATACACTGGAAAACGTACAGAGGAGGATGACAAAGTTGATCCCATGTATCAGAAACCTTCCCTATGAGGATAGACTGAGGCCCTGAATCTGCACTCTCTAGAAAGGCGTAGAATTAGGGGGGATATGATTGAGGTGTATAAATGGAAAACTGGAATGAATAAAGGGGATGTAAATAGCGTGCTAAAAATAACTAGCCTAGACAGCACTCGCAGCAATGGAAAAATTCAGATTCAGGAAGGATATTGGAAAGTACTGGTTTGGTAATAGAGTTGTGGATGATTGGAACAAACTCCCGAGTACCGTCATAGAAGCTAAGACGTTGTGTAGTTTTAAAAATAGGTTAGTTAAATACATGAGTGGGTGTGGGTGGGTGTGAGTTGGACCTGACTAGCTGGTGCTTCTGGGTCAGATGCTGTGCTCCTTCCTTAAGTGGAGGTGACCTGACTGGTTGGGCCATTGGTCTAAGCCGGGGGTTGACATGGATCTGCCTCGCATGGGCCAGTAGGCTTGTTGCAGTGTTCATTCTTTCTTATGTTCTTAACAATTAGCTTCTTCACAATTGAGCAGTCGTGTTTCGCGATCCTGCGTTTGATTATTGCCCATAGATTCTCAATTGGGGTGAGGTCAGGAGATTTTCCAGGCCAGTTTAGAATGCTTAGCTCACTCTCTTCGAAGAATGTCAGCATTTTTCTGGAAGTGTGGCATGGAGCAAGATCCTGCTGGAAAATGCCTTCTCTATCAGGAAAGTCTCTATCCACAATGGGAAGCAAATGAGTTGCCAGGATTGCTTTGTATTTGTCACTGTTCATCGTTCTCTCAACAATAACAAACCATCCAGGGCCTTTAGCAGTTTAAAAATACCCCAAAACATCTTAGGTGGGTGTTTTGGCGCTTGTTGAATGTGTCCATTCCATAGAGGTTCGCCTTTGCTGTCTCGCTACCATATAACTTTTCTCCATTCATCTGTTGTCCATCCCCTAAGATCAAGTGCCCACCGCAGCCGTTTTTCTTCATAGCAGCAGTCAATAATTGTTACTTTACCAGCTTTCTAGCAGTTCTGCCAACTTTAAGAAGTCTTTCGTCCAACAGTTGAAGAATCAACATTTACGTCAGCTGAGGCCAAATCTCACTGTCGGTCTTTGCTGTTTTTCTTGGGATCCTTCACACTATTTTTTATTATAACCTTGTCATCCTCAGGTGTTGTCTTGCATTTTCTTTCGCATCTTCGACGCAGCTCACCACAGTTATCAGTGTCGTCAGTTTTCTTTAGAATCCGACCAACAGTTGACTTTGCTAGGCTCAAATTTTCGGCGGTCTGATACTCAAATCAGCATGTTATCTAAATGGTACAATACTTGCACACTTCCTAGGTGTAACATCCATCATGAATTTCAGCAGTAATCATGAACTGAAGGAGAAAGTTTGGCGAAATCACATTCACTTACAGAGCACACTTGCAAGAACAGCCTTACAGACCAACAGCTGTTGATGTCAGAGGATCTCACTTGCAAAGAACACAACATGGTATCAATCGCATCTGCTAGAAAAATGATAGGATAGATAATGAGAGCCATCAAGACAAGGATGCCAAGCCCATGATAACACTCTGCAGGTCGCTTGTTCTGTCTAGGCTGGAATATTGCTGCACACTAACAGCACCTTTCAAGGCAGGTGAAACTGCTGACCTAGAAAATGTACAGAGAACCTTCACGGCACATATAAGTACAATAAGACACCTAAATTACTGGGAAAGGTTGAAGTTCCTCTACCTGTACTCCCTGGAATGCAGGCGAGAGGGATACATGATTATATTCACTTGGGAAATCCTGGAGGGGTTAGTACCAAATTTGCACACGAAAATCACTCCCTATGAAATCAAAAGACTCGGCAGATGATGCAACATCCCCCCATTGAAAAGCAGGGGTTCCACTAGCACGATAAGAGACAACACAATAAGTGTCAGGGGCCCAAGACTGTTCAACTGCCTCCCAGCATACATAAGGGCGATTACCACTAGATCTCTGGCTGTCTTCAAGAAGGCTTTGGACATGCTCCTAAAGCCAGTACCTGATCAGCCAGGCTATGGTTCGTACGTCGGTTTACGTGCGGCCAACAGTAACAGCCTGGTTGATCAGGCCCTGATCCACCATGAGGCCTGGTCACAGACCGGGCCGGGGGGGCGTTGACCCCTGAAATCCTCTCCAGGTATACACTCCTGATAAAATGGGGAAGATTACCTGGAGGTTACCTGGAAGTTATTCCGGGGATCAACGCCCCCGCGGCCCGGTCCATGACCAGCCCTCCCGGTGGATCAGGGCCTGATCAACCAGGCTGTTACTGCTGGCCGCACGCAGTCCAACGTACGAGCCACAGCCTGGCTGATCCGGCACTGACTGCAATCTAATACTCTAATCGTAGAGGTCTCCACCTTGTGGCCCGCGGGCCGCATGTGGCCCTTCTAGGAATTGAATGCGGCCCTCACATGAAATTATGAATTTACACTCCACAGTGTCAACAAAATCGTACGACCCTCATCACACATTTAACCATCAAATGTGGCAGAATTTAATGAATTAATATGTAATAACCTACCTGTACCAGGGATGAACATACCTTCCCTCTTTGTAGTTGAACCAGTCATCTACAATCCTGTCAGACACTGCAACTTCTTGGGATCTTAATACTTGGGAATTCTTCGCTTGCCTAACCCTTGGGCACGACCTACTTCCACACTGGACAAATGTGACACCACCTACAACTGCTGCACCTCTCCTGCCATACGGTTTATAAGCTGCTTCTCCGCTCCTATGCCGTATTCTATTCAAGATTGATGGACTGACCACATCGACTCAAGGTTGAGGGACTGATTACCTCATTCTCCTCCTGTTCTTCAAGTTTATCCTTTGTATGGACTGATGAAGCCACCGTGTGGCGAAACGTTTCCTCAGTAAAGATACCCAAGAGTTGCACATGTGTCTAATTTAACAACATACCTTCCCCCTGGCTACACCAGGACAAACTTTACATCTCAAAAAGCTGACATAACCACTGATAATACTAGTGATCATTACTCAACCTTTCTGGTGACCAACAAATGCAGACTACCTATGGAACCTACAATATTACACTCAGACTCCAGTCAATAATTTAGTCATGTTGATAAATGCTACTAACTGGCAGAGAGAATTCAACACCAATAATAATATCTATTCGTGTCCAAGCTTTCTTTCGGAAAATCCATTATGTCTGTAATAAATAATGTCAAGGTCAACGCCAAGAAATTTAATAGCCTTTGGCTAATCAGCAGCATCCTCAGATCCACTAACAAAAGGCATATATATGAAAAACGGTGTAGAATGAGCTTAATTCCTAAGGAACTAATTACTTATGACCCTAATTTTTAAAGGGTTGGACCGGTAAGCCATCGGAAGGCCTCGGTCAGATGACCAAAATCTGTATCTGCGGGTCATCATATAACTAAGACCCGCGTCAGCAAACATTTGTCCAGTTTCCTGACAAACTTTACCTAACCTAAGGAACTAACGAGACATATTTTAACACTTACCAAACTTATAAGAACAATCAAAACAATTGTTGCCTTGATTAAGAAGTATCTACTTACTGTTACCTTGATTAAGAAGTATCTACTTACTGTTACCTTGATTAAGAAGTATCTACTTACTGTTACCTTGATTAAGAAGTATCTACTTACTGTTACCTTGATTAAGAAGTATCTACTTACTGTTACCTTGATTAAAAAGTATCTACTACTGTTACCTTGATTAAGAAGTATCTACTTACTGTTACCTTGATTAAGAAGTATCTACTTACTGTTACCTTGATTAAGAAGTATCTACTTACTGTTACCTTGATTAAAAATTATCTACTATTATCTTAATTAAGAACTGTCTATCATTAACTTAATTAAGAATTATCTACTATTATCTTAAGAACTATCTACTATTATCTTAAGAACTATCTACTATTATCTTAATTAAGAAATATCTACTATTATCTTAAGAACTATCTACTATTATCTTAATTAAGAACTATCTACTATTATCTTAATTAAGAACTATCTACTATTATCTTAATTAAGAACTATCTACTATTATCTTAATTAAGAACTATCTACTATTATCTTAATTAAGAGCTGTCTACTATTATTTTAAATTTAAAAAACTATCTACTATTATCTTAATTAAGAACTATCTACTATTATCTTAATTAAGAACTATCTACTATTATCTTAAGAACTATCTACTATTATCTTAAGAACTATCTACTATTATCTTAATTAAGAAATATCTACTATTATCTTAAGAACTATCTACTATTATCTTAAGAACTATCTACTATTATCTTAAGAACTATCTACTATTATCTTAATTAAGAAATATCTACTATTATCTTAAGAACTATCTACTATTATCTTAATTAAGAATTATCTACTATTATCTTAAGAACTACCTACTATTATCTAATTAAGAAATATCTACTATTATCTTAATTAAGAACTATCTACTATTATCTTAATTAAGAACTATCTGCTATTATCTTAATTAAGAACTATCTACTATTATCTTAATTAAGAATTATCTACTATTATTTTAAGAACTATCTACTATTATCTTAATTAAGAATTATCTGCTATTATCTTAATTAAGAACTATCTACTATTATCTTAATTAAGAACTATCTACTATTATCTTAATTAAGAATTTTATCTACATTATCTTAAGAACTATCTACTGTTATCTTAATTAAGAACTATCTACTATTATCTTAATTAAGAACTATCTACTATTATCTTAATTAAGAACTATTTACATTTTTTCTTTATTAAGAACTTTTTTTTACTATTATCTTAATTAAGAACTATCTACCATTATCTTAATTAAGAACTATCTACTATTATCTTAATTAAGAATTATCTACTATTATCTTAAGAACTATCTACTGTTATCTTAATTAAGAACTATCTACTATTATCTTAATTAAGAACTATCTACTATTATCTTAATTAAGAACTATCTACTATTATCTTAATTAAGAACTGTCCACTATTATCTTAATTAAGAATTATCTACTATTATCTTAAGAACTATCTACTATTATCTTAATTAAGAACTATCTACTATTATCTTAATCAAGAATTATCTACTATTATCTTAATTAAGAACTATCTACCATTATCTTAATTAAGAACTATCTACTATTATCTTAATTAAGAACTATCTACTATTATCTTAATTAAGAATTATCTACTATTATCTTAATTAAGAACTATCTACTATTATCTTAATTAAGAACTATCTACTATTATCTTAATTAAGAACTATCTACTATTATCTTAATTAAGAACTATCTACTATTATCTTAATTAAGAACTATCTACTATTATCTTAATTAAGAACTATTTACTATTATCTTTATTAAGAACTATGTACTATTATCTTAATTAAAAACTATCTACTATTATCTTAATTAAGAATTATCTACTATTATCTTAATTAAGAACTATCTACAAATTATCTTAATTAAGAATTATCTACTATTATCTTAATTAAGAACTATCTACTATTATCTTAATTAAGAACTATCTACTATTATCTTAATTAAGAACTATCTACTATTATCTTAATTATCTTAATCTTCGAAAAATTAATTCATAAACGAATCTACTCCTACCTCATCTCCCAAAACATACTCAACCCCTGCCAATTTGGATTCAGGCCTAATAAAAATACTAATGATGCTATTATACACATGCTAGAACATATATACACTGCAATAGAGAAAAAAGAAGTCCCTCTGGGGATCTTCATTGACTTACGTAAAGCTTTTGATACAGTTGACCATGACTTGCTCCACGTAAAATTGTCACACTATGGTAAAAAGAGGGCACTCCCTCAACTACCTCAAGTCTTACCTCAGCAACAGAAGCCAATATGTGTACGCAAATGGGGCAAGCTCTTCCGCACAACCAATTACAGTTGGTGTCCCACAGGAAGTACCCTTTGGCCTTCTTCTCTTTCTCCTATACATAAATGACCTACCAAATGCTTCGCAATTACTCAAACCCACACTTTTTGCAGATACACTACATACGTCTTCTCTCACCCGAGCCCAGTCACGCAAAGCCAATACTGTAAACACCGAATTACAGAAAATATCTACCTGGATGAGGACTAACAAACTTACACTAAACATTGACAAAACCTATTTCTTTCAGTTTGGTAACAGAGCTACAGATGTCCCTCTTAACATAATGATAAACGGATCACTATAACAAAGCTAACAGAGGGAAAATTCTTTGGGAAACCACCTCGATAATAGACTCAAATTTTCATACACATATACAACAAATTTCTAAGAAAATTTCCAAGACTGTAGTCATACATCGAAGATACGGTACTATGTTCCACAGTCAGCCCTCCTGGCCCTCAATCACTCCTTAATTTTCCCCTATCTTACCTACGGAATTTTTGCATGGGGCTCAACAACAACTAACCATCTCAGACCACTAATTACCCAACAAAAGGCTGCAGTTACAAAGATAACAAATTCTCACTACAGGCAGCACACTCCACCAATATTCAAAACACTCAACCTACTCACCATACAAAAAAATCCATACTTATTACTGCACCTATTACATACATAGAACACTTAACTCTGATATTAACCCTCCCTAAACATCTCCTTGCCAAAACCTCAACAGAAACATGCCATAATACAAGGCACAATCACTCTTTGTGTTCCCCGTGTCCATCTCACGCTATGCAAAAACTCAATGCACATTAAAGGCCCTAAAATCTGGAATTCATTACCTGTAATATAAAAGAAACACTACTGTTTATTAATCAAGTCTCTTCTCAAAGTTCACTTACTCCTCAAAACCAAATAAATACTGAATAACTGAACATATAAATTGTATATCCTAAAGTTACTCACAATTATATACACAAATGAAACCAACTTGTTATTTTTTTTTAAATACACTACCTAACAGAATACTCCATTCTACTGAAAAATGAACAGCAATGCAAAGCAACCATATGACCTGTCTTTAAAACTCATTGTATTTATAGTTATCTGTTTACAATAATGTCTTATCACTGATTTCATCATTGCTTTAGGTTAATCTTAAGTTAATTGTAAGCCAGCCCGTAATGCTTTGCATATAAGTGGCTTTGGGCATGCTGCTCTTACCTTATTTTTTTGTAACCTCTGTTTGTATGCTAAATTTCTAAATAAAAATAAATAAATAATAAAATAAAAACTATCTACTATTATCCTAATTAAGAAACTATCTACTAATTATCTTAAATTAAGAAATCTACATTATCTTAATTAAGAACATCTACCATTATCTTAATTAGAAACTATCTTACTATTATCTTAATAAGAATTATTACTATTTTCCTTAAAAAAACTATCTATAAATTTTCTTACTTAAGAACTATTACTATTATCTTAATTAAGAATTATCTCTTTACTTAATTAAGAACTAACTTATTATCTTTAATTAAGAATTATCTACTATTATCTTAATTAAGAATTATCTACTATTATCTTAGAACTATCTACTGTTATCTTAATTAAGAACATCTACTAATTATCTTAATTAAGAACTATCTACTATTATTTAATGAAGAACTATTTTATATTATTTAATTAAGAACTATCTACTATTATCTTAATTAAAAACTATCTACCATTATCTTAATTAAAACTATCTACTATTATCTTAATTAAGAACTATCTACTATTATCTTTAATTTAAGAAACTATCTACTATTATCTTAATTAGAATTATCTACTATTAAACTTAAGAAACTATCTTTCTATTATCTTAATAAGAACTATCTACTATTATCTTAATTAAGAAATTTTCTTTCTATTATCTTAAGAACTATCTACTATTATCTTAATTAAGAATTATCTACCATTATCTTAATTTAAAAACTTCTACTATTATCTTAATAAGAAACTAATCTAAATATTATCTTAATTAAGAACTATTACTATTATCTTAATTTAAAAACTATCTACTATTATCTTTATTAAGAAAAATATCTACTATTATCTTAATTAAAAATTATCTACTATTATCTTAAGAACTATGTACTATTATCTTTATTAAGAACTATCTACTATTATCTTAATTAAGAACTATTTACTATTATCTTAATTAAGAACTATCTACTATTATCTTAATTAAGAACTATGTACTATTATCTTAATTAAGAATTATCTATTATCTTAATTAAGAGCTATCTACTATTATCTTAATTAAGAACTATCCACTATTATCTTAATTAAGAACTATCTACTATTATCTTAATTAAGAACTATCTACTATTATCTTAATTAAGAACTATCTACTATTATCTTTGTTAAGAACTATCTACTATTATCTTAATTAAGAACTATCTACCATTATCTTAATTAAGAACTATTTACTATTATCTTCATTAAGAACTATCTACTATTATCTTAATTAAGAACTATCTATTTAAAATCTTAATTAAGAACTATCTACTATTATCTTAATTAAGAACTATCTACTATTATCTTAATTACGAACTATCTACTATTATCTTTATTGAGAACTATCTAGTATTATCTTAATTAAGAATTATCTACTATTATTTTAATTAAGAACTATGTACTATTATCTTAATTAAGAATTATCTACTATTATCTTAATTAAGAACTTTCTACTATTCTCTTTAATTAAGAAAAAATCTACTATTATTTAATTAAGAACTATTACTATTATCTTAAAAGAACTATCTACTATTATCTTAATTACGAACTATCTACTATTATCTTTATTGAGAACTATCTACTATTATCTTAATTAAAAATTATCTGCTATTATCTTAAGAACTATCTATTATCTTTATTAAGAACTATCTACTATTATCTTAATTAAGAACTATGTACTATTATCTTAATTAAGAACTATCTACTATTATCTTAATTAAGAACTATCTACTATTATCTTAATTAAGAACTATCTACTATTATCTTAATTAAGAACTATCTACTATTATCTTAATTAAGAACTAATGTTATCCGGGCTCTCTCTTTCCCGTGTCATTTATGGACTCAGGTGAAACTTGGCACTGGAACTTGGCACTGGAACTTGGCACTGAAACTGGGCACTGAAACTTGGCACTGAAACTTGGCACTGGAACTTGGCACTGGAACTTGGCACTGAAACTTGGCACTGAAACTTGGCACTGGAACTTGGCATTGAAACTTGGCATTGAAACTTGGCACTGAAACTTGGCACTGAAACTTGGCACTGAAACTTGGCACTGAAACTTGGCACTGAAACTTGGCACTGGAACTTGGCACTGGAACTTGGCACTGGTCGGAGAACTGACAACATTTTGGATTAGGTAGGTCACGGGGTTGAAAGTTGAAAGGCGAGGCGGGGGGGGTTGGGGTGAGGGAAGGGAGGGGAGTTATGGGAGGGAGGGGGGATGTAGGGGGATGTAGGGGGGATGTAAGGGGGATGTAGGGGGGATGGTGGGGGGGTTGTAAGGGGGATGTAGGGGGAAGAACGGGAGTTGGTGGAGGTTGGGGAAGGGAGGCAGGGGGATTGGGATGGGGGGAGGAGGAGGAGTTGTGCCAGGACGAGCGGGGCTCTAACTACCATCTCAAGACCCCCACCCACCCCGCCTCCCCCCCTCCCTTCTCAACCACCACTGCCGTAACTACTATCCCTCCCCCCCTCTCCCCCGTCTCACCACTCTGATGCTGGCGAAGGGCTCTTGATTCCGGGAAGTGGAGCTATCTTCCTTTCCCTCCCCCTCCTTCCAATCTCCCACCCCCCCCTCGCTCCTTCCACGGATAGTAATATGATAGTAATAATCACAGTAATAATAATAATAATAATAATAATAATAATAATAATAATAATAATAATAATAATAATTAAATGATAATAGAAATAATAATAGTAAAATTAATAATGATAATAATAATTAAAATAATACAATTAATAATAATAATAATAATAATAATAATAATAATAATAATAATAATAATAATAATAATAATAATAATAATAATAATAATTGAACAGTGTTGAACAAGAGTACAGGCGGCAGTAACATGCGTGTACATGTGAACGTTGTGTACATGTACCCAGACACTCCGCTGCCAGACGTGTTGTTGCACTTTGTAATTTGCTTGTTTGTAGTTAAGTATTTTAACAAGTTACTGTAACCTGCTATAAACTTCAACCTAACTTAATCTGCATTACATCTTCCTTAGAGAACCCTAACCTAACATAACGTAACATAACGTAACGTAACGTAACATAACGTAACATAACATAACGTAACGTAACATAACGTAACGTAACATAACGTAACCTAACGTAACCTAACGTAACGTAACCTAACCTAACATAACGTAACCTAACATGACGTAACCTAACCTAACATAACGTAACCTAACCTAACCTAACCTAACATAACGTAACGTAACCTAACGTAACGTAACCTAACCTAACATAACGTAACCTAACCTAACATAACGTAACCTAACCAAACATAACGTAACCTAACATAACGTAACGTAACCTAACATAACGTAACGTAACCTAACCTAACATAACGTAACGTAACCTAACCTAACATAACGTAACGCAACATAACGTAACGTAAACCTCACCTAACATAACGTAACGTAACCAAACATAACGTAACCTAACCTAACATAACGTAACCTAACTTAACATAACGTAACCTAACCTAACATAACGTAACCTAACCAAACATAACGTAACCTAACTTAACATAACGTAACCTAACCTAACATAACGTAACCTAACCAAACATAACGTAACCTAGCCTAACATAACGTAACCTAGCCTAACATAACGTAACCTAACCTAACATAACGTAACCTAGCCTAACATAACGTAACCTAACCTAACATAACGTAACCTAACCTAACATAACGTAACCTAACCTAACATAACGTAACCTAACCTAACATAACGTAACGTAACCTAACATAGCGTAACGTAACCTAACATAACGTAACCTAACCTAACATAACGTAACCTAACTTAACATAACGTAACCTAACCTAACATAACGTAACCTAACCAAACATAACGTAACCTAACCTAACATAACAGCAGCCAGTGTGTTAACCTCAGTAGCCAGTGTGTTAACCCCAGCAGCCAGGGTGTTAACCTCAGCAGCCAGTGTGTTAACCTCAGTAGCCAGTGTGTTAACCCCAGCAGCCAGTGTGTTAACCTCAGCAGCCAGTGTGTTAACCTCAGTAGCCAGTGTGTTAACCTCAGCAGCCAGTGTGTTAACCTCAGCAGCCAGTGTGTTAACCTCAGCAGCCAGTGTTTAACCTCAGCAGCCAGTGTGTTAACCTCAGCAGCCAGTGTGTTAACCTCAGCAGCCAGTGTGTTAACCTCAGCAGCCAGTGTGTTAACCTCAGCAGCCAGTGTGTTAACCTCAGCAGCCAGTGTGTTAACCTCAGCAGCCAGTGTGTTAACCGCAGCAGCCAGTGTGTTAACCTCAGCAGCCAGTGTGTTAACCTCAGTAGCCAGTGTGTTAACCCCAGCAGCCAGTGTGTTTTAAACCCCAGCAGCCAGTGTTGTTAACCCCAGCAGCCAGTGTGTTAACCTTAGCAGCCAGTGTGTTAACCTCAGTAGCCAGTGTGTTAACCCCAGCAGCCAGTGTGTTAACCTCAGCAGCCAGGGTGTTAACCCCAGCAGCCAGTGTGTTAACCTCAGCAGCCAGTGTGTTAACTTCAGCAGCCAGTGTGTTAACCTCAGCAGCCAGTGTGTTAACTTCAGCAGCCAGTGTGTTAACCTCAGCAGCCAGTGTGTTAACTTCAGCAGCCAGTGTGTTAACTCAGCAGCCAGTGTGTTAACCCAGCAGCCAGTGTGTTAACCTCAGCAGCCAGTGTGTTAACTTCAGCAGCCAGTGTGTTAACCCCAGCAGCCAGTGTGTTAACCTCAGTAGCCAGTGTGTTAACCTCAGCAGCCAGTGTGTTAACCCCAGCAGCCAGTGTGTTAACCTCAGCAGCCAGTGTGTTAACCTCAGCAGCCAGTGTGTTAACCTCAGCAGCCAGTGTGTTAACCTCAGCAGCCAGTGTGTTAACCTCAGCAGCCAGTGTGTTAACCTCAGTAGCCAGTGTGTTAACCTCAGCAGCCAGTGTGTTAACTTCAGCAGCCAGTGTGTTAACCTCAGCAGCCAGTGTGTTAACCTCAGCAGCCAGTGTGTTAACTTCAGCAGCCAGTGTGTTAACCTCAGCAGCCCGTGTGTTAACCTCAGCAGCCAGTGTGTTAACTTCAGCAGCCAGTGTGTTAACCTCAGCAGCCAGTGTGTTAACCTCAGCAGCCAGTGTGTTAACCCGAGCAGCCAGTGTGTTAACCCCAGCAGCCAGTGTGTTAACCCCACCAGCCAGTGTGTTAACCCCACCAGCCAGTGTGTTAACCTCAGCAGCCAGTGTGTTAACCCCAGCAGCCAGTGTGTTAACCTCAGCAGGCAGTGTGTTAACCCCAGTAGCCAGTGTGTTAACCTCAGCAGCCAGTGTGTTAACCTCAGCAGCCAGTGTGTTAACCTCAGCAGCCAGTGTGTTAACCCCAGCAGCCAGTGTGTTAACCCAAGCAGCCAGTGTGTTAACCTCAGCAGCCAGTGTGTTAACCTCAGCAGCCAGTGTGTTAACCCCAGCAGCCAGTGTGCTAACCTCAGCAGCCAGTGTGTTAACCTCAGCAGCCAGTGTGTTAACCTCAGCAGCCAGTGTGTTAACCTCAGCAGCCAGTGTGTTAACCTCAGCAGCCAGTGTGTTAACCTCAGCAGCCAGTGTGTTAACCTCAGCAGCCAGTGTGTTAACCTCAGCAGCCAGTGTGTTAACCTCACCAGCCAGTGTGTTAACCTCAGCAGCCAGTGTGTTAACCTCAGCAGCCAGTGTGTTAACCTCAGCAGCCAGTGTGTTAACCTCAGCAGCCAGTGTGTTAACCCCAGCAGCCAGTGTGTTAACCTCACCAGCCAGTGTGTTAACCTCAGCAGACAGTGTGTTAACCTCAGCAGCCAGTGTGTTAACCTCAGCAGCCACTGTGTTAACCTCAGCAGCCAGTGTGTTAACACCAGCAGCCAGTGTGTTAACCTCAGCAGCCAGTGTGTTAACCCCAGCAGCCAGTGTGTTAACCTCACCAGCCAGTGTGTTAACCTCAGTAACCAGTGTGTTAACCTCAGTAGCCAGTGTGTTAACCTCAGTAGCCGTGTGTTAACCTCAGCAGCCGTGGGGCTAACCTCACCAGCCAGTGTTTTTAACCTCAGTAGCCAGTGTGTTAACCTCAGCAGCCAGTGTGTTAACCTCAGCAGCAGTGTGTTAACCCCAGCAGCCAGTGTGTTAACCTCATCAGCCAGTGTGTTAACCTCAGCAGCCAGTGTGTTAACCTCAGCAGCCAGTGTGTTAACCTCAGCAGCCAGTGTGTTAACCTCAGCAGCCAGTGTGTTAACACCAGCAGCCAGTGTGTTAACGTCAGCAGCCAGTGTGTTAACCCCAGCAGCCAGTGTGTTAACCTCACCAGCCAGTGTGTTAACCTCAGTAACCAGTGTGTTAACCTAAGTAGCCAGTGTGTTAACCTCAGTAGCCAGTGTGTTAACCTCAGCAGCCAGTGTGTTAACCTCACCAGCCAGTGTGTTAACCTCAGTAGCCAGTGTGTTAACCTCAGTAGCCAGTGTGTTAACCTCAGTAGCCAGTGTGTTAACCTCAGCAGCCAGTGTTTTAACCTCAGCAGCCAGTGTGGTTAACCCCAGCAGCCAGTGTGTTAACCTCAGCAGCCAGTGTGCTAACCTCAGCAGCCAGTGTGTTAACCTCAGCAGCCAGTGTGTTAACCTCAGCAGCCAGTGTGTTAACCTCAGCAGCCAGTGTGTAACCTCAGCAGCCAGTGTGTTAACCTCAGCAGCCAGTGTGTTAACCTTTAGCAGCCAGTGTGTTAACCTCAGCAGCCAGTGTGTTAACCTCAGCAGCCAGTGTGTTAACCTCAGCAGCCAGTGGTTTAACCTCAGCAGCCAGTGTGTTAACTTCAGCAGCCAGTGTGTTAACCTCAGCAGCCAGTGTGTTAACCCCAGCAGCCAGTGTGTTAACCTCACCAGCCAGTGTGTTAACCTCAGCAGCCAGTGTGTTAACCTCACCAGCCAGTGTGTTAACCTGACCAGCCAGTGTGTTAACCTCAGCAGCCAGTGTGTTAACCTCAGCAGCCAGTGTGTTAACCTCAGCAGCCAGTGTGTTAACCTCAGCAGCCAGTGTGTTAACCTCAGCAGCCAGTGTGTTAACCCCAGCAGCCAGTGTGTTAACCTCACCAGCCAGTGTGTTAACCTCAGCAGCCAGTGTGTTAACCTCAGCAGCCAGTGTGTTAACTTCAGCAGCCAGTGTGTTAACCTCAGCAGCCAGTGTGTTAACACCAGCAGCCAGTGTGTTAACCTCAGCAGCCAGTGTGTTAACCCCAGCAGCCAGTGTGTTAACCTCACCAGCCAGTGTGTTAACCTCAGTAACCAGTGTGTTAACCTCAGTAGCCAGTGTGTTAACCTCAGTAGGCAGTGTGTTAACCTCAGCAGCCAGTGTGTTAACCTCACCAGCCAGTGTGTTAACCTCAGTAGCCAGTGTGTTAACCTCAGCAGCCAGTGTGTTAACCTCAGCAGCCAGTGTGTTAACCCCAGCAGCCAGTGTGTTAACCTCAGCAGCCAGTGTGTTAACCTCAGCAGCCAGTGTGTTAACCTCAGCAGCCAGTGTGTTAACCTCAGCAGCCAGTGTGTTAACCTCAGCAGCCAGTGTGTTAAAAACCAGCAGCCAGTGTGTTAACGTCAGCAGCCAGTGTGTGTTAACCCCAGCAGCCAGTGTGTTAACCTCACCAGCCAGTGTGTTAACCTCAGTAACCAGTGTGTTAACCTCAGTAGCCAGTGTGTTAACCTCAGTAGCCAGTGTGTTAACCTCAGCAGCCAGTGTGTTAACCTCACCAGCCAGTGTGTTAACCTCAGTAGCCAGTGTGTTAACCTCAGTAGCCAGTGTGTTAACCTCAGTAGCCAGTGTGTTAACCTCAGCAGCCAGTGTGTTAACCTCAGCAGCCAGTGTGTTAACCCCAGCAGCCAGTGTGTTAACCTCAGCAGCCAGTGTGTTAACCTCAGCCGCCAGTGTGTTAACCTCAGCAGCCAGTGTGTTAACCTCAGCAGCCAGTGTGTTAACCTCACCAGCCAGTGTGTTAACCTCAGCAGCCAGTGTGTTAACCTCAGCAGCCAGTGTGTTAACCTCAGCAGCCAGTGTGTTAACCTCAGCAGCCAGTGTGTTAACCTCAGCAGCCAGTGTGTTAACCTCAGCAGCCAGTGTGTTAACCTCAGCAGCCAGTGTGTTAACCTCAGCAGCCAGTGTGTTAACCTCAGCAGGCCAGTGTGTTAACTTCAGCAGCCAGTGTGTTAACCTCAGCAGCCAGTGTTTTTAACCCCAGCAGCCAGTGTGTTAACCTCACCAGCCAGGTGTGTTAACCTCAGCAGCCAGTGTGTTAACCTCAGCAGCCAGTGTGTTAACCTCAGCAGCCAGTGTGTTAACCTCAGCAGCCAGTGTGTTAACCTCAGCAGCCAGTGTGTTAACCTCAGCAGCCAGTGTGTTAACACCAGCAGCCAGTGTGTTAACCTCAGCAGCCAGTGTGTTAACCTCACCAGCCAGTGTGTTAACCTCAGTAGCCAGTGTGTTAAGCTCAGTAGCCAGTGTGTTAACCTCAGTAGCCAGTGTGTTAACCTCACCAGCCAGTGTGTTAACCTCAGCAGCCAGTGTGTTAACCTCACCAGCCAGTGTGCTTACCACCGGGGTCTGTGACCTCACCAGCCAGTGTGCTTACCACGGGGTCTGTGGCTTCACCAGCCAGTGTGCTTACCACCGGGGTCTGTGACCTCACCAGCCAGTGTGCTTACCACGGGGGTCTGTGACCTCACCAGCCAGTGTGCTTACCACGGGGTCTGTGACCTCACCAGCCAGTGTGCTTACCACCGGGGTCTGTGACCTCACCAGCCAGTGTGCTTACCACGGGGTCTGTGACCTCACCAGCCAGTGTGCTTACCACGGGGGTCTGTGACCTCACCAGCCAGTGTGCTTACCACCGGGGTCTGTGACCTCACCAGCCAGTGTGCTTACCACGGGGGTCTGGGACCTCACCAGCCAGTGTGCTTACCACCGGGGTCTGTGACCTCACCAGCCAGTGTGCTTACCACCGGGGTCTGTGACCTCACCAGCCAGTGTGCTTACCACGGGGGTCTGTGACCTCACCAGCCAGTGTGCTTACCACGGGGTCTGTGACCTCACCAGCCAGTGTGCTTACCACCGGGGTCTGTGACCTCACCAGCCAGTGTGCTTACCACGGGGGTCTGGGACCTCACCAGCCAGTGTGCTTACCACCCGGGGGCTGTGACCTCACCAGCCAGTGTGCTTACCACCGGGGTCTGTGACCTCACCAGCCAGTGTGCTTACCACGGGGGTCTGTGACCTCACCAGCCAGTGTGCTTACCACCGGGGTCTGTGACCTCACCAGCCAGTGTGCTTACCACCGGGGTCTGTGACCTCACCAGCCAGTGTGCTTACCAGGGGTGCTGTGACCTCACCAGCCAGTGTGCTTACCACCGGGGTCTGTGACCTCACCCGCCAGTGTGCTTACCACCGGGGTCTGTGACCTCACCAGCCAGTGTGCTTACCACGGGGTCTGGGACCTCACCACCAGTGTGCTTACCACCGGGTCTGTGACCTCACCAGCCAGTGTGCTTACCACCGGGGTCTGTGACCTCACCAGCCAGTGTGCTTACCACGGGGTCTGTGACCTCACCACCAGTGTGCTTACCACCGGGGTCTGTGACCTCACCAGCCAGTGTGCTTACCACCGGGGTCTGTGACCTCACCAGCCAGTGTGCTTACCACCGGGGTCTGTGACCTCACCAGCTAGTGTGCTTACCACGGGGGTCTGGGACCTCACCAGCCAGTGTGCTTACCACCGGGGTCTGTGACCTCACCAGCCAGTGTGCTTACCACCGGGGTCTGTGACCTCACCAGCCAGTGTGCTTACCACCGGGGTCTGTGACCTCACCAGCCAGTGTGCTTACCACCGGGGTCTGTGATCTCACCAGCCAGTGGTGCTTACCACCGGGGTCTGTGACCTCACCAGCCAGTGTGCTTACCACCGGGTTTGTGACCTCACCAGCCAGTGTGCTTACCACCGGGGTCTGTGACCTCACCAGCCAGTGTGCTTACCACGGGGGTCTGGGACCTCACCAGCTAGTGTGCTTACCACGGGGTCTGTGAACTCACCAGCCAGTGTGCTTACCACCGGGGTCTGTGACCTCACCAGCCAGTGTGCTTACCACGGAGGTCTGTGACCTCACCAGCCAGTGTGCTTACCACGGGGGTCTGAGACCTCACCAGCCAGTGTGCTTACCACGGGGTCTGTGAACTCACCAGCCAGTGTGCTTACCACGGAGGTCTGTGAACTCACCAGCCAGTGTGCTTACCACGGAGGTCTGTGACCTCACCAGCCAGTGTGCTTACCACGGGGGTCTGGGACCTCACCAGCTAGTGTGCTTACCACGGGGTCTGTGAACTCACCAGCCAGTGTGCTTACCACCGGGGTCTGTGACCTCACCAGCCAGTGTGCTTACCACGGAGGTCTGTGACCTCACCAGCCAGTGTGCTTACCACGGGGGTCTGAGACCTCACCAGCCAGTGTGCTTACCACGGGGTCTGTGAACTCACCAGCCAGTGTGCTTACCACGGAGGTCTGTGAACTCACCAGCCAGTGTGCTTACCACGGAGGTCTGTGACCTCACCAGCCAGTGTGCTTACCACCGGGGTCTGAGACCTCACCAGCTAGTGTGCTTACCACGGAGGTCTGTGACCTCACCAGCCAGTGTGCTTATCACGGAGGTCTGTGAACTCACCAGCTAGTGTGCTTACCACGGGGTCTGTGAACTCACCAGCTAGTGTGCTAACCCCCCTGGGTCAAACCCCACCAGTTCTGTGACTGGTTTGCAATCGTCATATTATGATCTCGTGAGTTTGAAGACGATCTACTGAAAGGTGTTGCCACCGTGGTTGATCGTGACAGCGAAGGTCGTTTGTAATATCTTACACAACTCACTTGACGGTATACAATTCCGACAGGTTGGTAAGACACATGTCGAACAGTCAGGTATCTTTATTCCGAAACGTTTCACCTACCCAGTAGGCTTCTTCAGTCGAGTACAGAAATGTTGGTAGAAGCAGAGTGCCTCATACACAAGGGTGCTACATAGACAAAGGTGCCACATACACAGGGGTGCCACATAACGAAAGGTGATGGACCCAGTACTGGAACACAGGACTGTGTCTTGTGTCCCAAGTGTACATTCTCAACCCCAGGAAGGTTTGTCCTTTGAAGCTGTTAAATGTGTTTTGACACAGTATGATTTACCTGTATATTGATGCTTGTGGATTGGTATACCCGTGTTCGGAATGTGGTATGGTATACCTGTGTTCGGGAGAGGTATGGTACATGTATACTGTGTTCGGGGCGAGGTATGGTACATGTATACCTGTGTTCGGGGAGAGGTATGGTACATGTATACCTGTGTTCGGGGCGAGGTATGGTACATGTATACCTTTGTTCGGGGCGAGGTATAGTACATGTATATCTGTGTTCGGGGCGAGGTATGGTACATGTATATCTGTGTTCGGTGTGTGGTATGGTATACCTGGATTCGGGGCAAAGTATGGTATATTTTTGTGCTGTGGACAATAAGTTTATGACTAACTGAGGCCAGATTGTATTCACGTGGCCACCCATCCAATTTTTAGCCAAACCTAGTGATGCTTAACCTGACTGAGCGAAGACATGTCATTTACAGGTCCGGGCCCACATCACATAAACAGACGTGGAGTAGGTGCAGGCGTTATGTGAGGAGTTTACGTAAGTCAGCTGATCTAAGGTGTCGGTTCCCGTTGGAGGTCTTGAAGAGTTGTTTACTCCTGATAGATAATCAAGCTTGTCAATAAGTTTGAAGG
Organism: Cherax quadricarinatus; assembly: GCF_026875155.1. Taxonomy (NCBI): domain Eukaryota; kingdom Metazoa; phylum Arthropoda; class Malacostraca; order Decapoda; family Parastacidae; genus Cherax; species Cherax quadricarinatus. The sequence continues at coordinate 32,396,867 of NC_069401.1, read as the reverse complement.
GTGTGGGACGTTGTGTTTGTGTCTGCCACCTGATCAAAGGTGTCTACGCTTGCCTCCAAATGCCGTGCTGGGCCCACGATAGTGAAAGACATAGGTGCAGATAGGCCTTTACTGGGCATTTCCCCCTGCGTAGAGGTTTATAAACTCTACATAGCTTGTTTTTGAAAGGTTACTTTCTCCCCGCTAGTTTGACCGGGAAAAATCTCCACGGGATTATCATTTTTTAAAAAAACAAAAAAA
>NC_069401.1:32370185-32396127 GCF_026875155.1 Cherax quadricarinatus | reverse complement strand
CACCACCCCCCTCACTACCCCACCACCACTACCACCACCATATACCACCACTATCACTACCCCACTACTACTTCCCATTACCACCACCACTACTACTACTCCCAAACTATCACTACCACCACCACCACTACTACCACTATCACTACCCACCACCACCAACTACTACTTCTACTATTACCACCACTACTGCAACTACTACCACCACTATCACTACCACCCCCACCACCACTACTACTAATATCACCACTACTGCTACCACCACCACCACTACTACCACCACCACCACCCACTACTACTAATATCCCACTACTGCTACCACCACCACCCACTACTACCACCACCACTACTACCCCCACCACTACTACTACTACTACTAATAGCATCACCACCACCACCACTACCCCCCAAACCCACCACCACCACAAACTACCACCACTACTGCCACCCCCACTACCACTACCACCACTACCACCACTACCACCACTACTAACTACTACTACCACACCAATACAACCAGGGTACCCTACCACTCCCACCACCACTACTACTATTTCTACTACACCACCACTAAAAACCAGGGTGCCCCTACCATACCACCACTACTACCACTATACCACCACCACCACTACCACCACCACCACTACCACCACCACCACCACTACAAAAACCATCACCACTCTACACTTTTTATAAACACAGGTAATAAATGACCTGTGAGACCTGGTCGAATGGGAGTTGGAACAAATGAACAGTAGACTATAATGTTTTATTTTGCCTTTACCCCACTATATACAGGTAAGTACACTATGTACAATATGTGTAGATAGAATAATAAGAGTAACACGGTGACAGAAGGCAAAGCAGAAGTCAAGAGAGTGCACCTATTCAACAGCAGGTAGGCAAGTCTGCCAGTGCTTACCGCAAGTGAACCACGTTGCTTCCAGCTTTGGCGGCAAGCCTGTGACTGGTTAAGAAAAAGGTACTGATTTAAGGGCGGGTACCCTATTGATCTTTAAACCCTTAGCACTCGGTTCGCTGGTTGGGAGGCAGCCTATAGGGGAGTGGACATACGCAGAATAAAATGTAACATAATCTTTGCATGTCACAATCACCACCTCCACCACCACCACCACCACCACCACCACTATTACCACCACCACCACCACCACCATTATTACCACCACCATCACCAACACCCGGTAATGTAGAGGTACATACAAGTCCGTAAGATTTTTCTGTCACCTGTATATGAGAGAGAGAAAAAAAGACCAGCAGTCCTGCAGAGTACAAACTTTTAACAGGAATCCGTTTCAAACTCATGTGGGAGAGGGGTTGGTACCTCCAGGATGGTTGTTGTCTACCTATGACAAGACGGTAGCATCTCCCAGGATATTTTGCTGTCTCCCCAAACCTACCTACATACAGTACCTATTTTTCACACTCGTACGAAGGGATGCTAGGTACCCCCAGGATGTTGCCCCAAAACACAGTTTGCCAGAAAATTATTCATCAGAGTAAAGTGTTCCCCTGATAAGAGAAATAAAAAAATTTTACCGGAGGATGATAGCCCAGGTGAAGAGTATTAGTACCCGTAGACGGCGATAAAAGTGAAAGTTTTTCTTGGTATTCTCGCTGCGACAACGATGACTGAACGAAACGACAACTGGACACAGTTAATTAAACAAGCTTTCAAGTTTTTGCTGAAAGTGAGGCTTAGATAAGCTGAAGTGTAGTTAACTTAGCAGATAATGGTTGGCTGCCACACTTTATGTCTTCATGTTGTGTCCTTCATGTTGTGTCCTCATGTTTTTGTCCTTCATGTTGTGTCCTTCCCTGTTGTGTCCTTCATGTTGTGTCTTCTTGTTGTGTCCTTTATGTTTTGTCCCTTCATGTTGTGACCTTCATGTTGTGTCCTTCAGTTGTGTCCTTCATGTTGTGTCCTTCTTTTTGTGTCCTCCATGTTGTGTCTCCATGTTGTGTCCTCCATGTTGTGTCCTCCATGTTGTGTCCTCCATGTTGGTCCTCCATGTTATGTCCTCCCATGTTGTTCCTCCTGTTGTGTCCTCCATGTCATGGCCCTCCATGTTGTTCCTCCATGTTGTGTCCTCCTTTTTGTGCCTCAAGTTGTGTCCTCCATGTTTTTGTCCTCCATGTTTTTGTCTCCATGTTGTGGGCCCATGTTGTGTCCTCCATGTTGTGTTCCTCCATGTTGTGTCCTCCATGTCTTCCTCCATGTTGTGTCCTCATGTATCCCTCTGTTGTGTCCTCATGTTGTGTCCTCATGTTGTGTCCTCCATGTTTTTGTCCCCCTTGTTGCTGCTTTACGCTGAGGAAAAATACGGGAAAATATATTTGATGTGACATTTTAAAAAAATGGGGAATAAAGGTGGATGGGGGAAGTGGGGGGAGGCGGGAGGGGCGGGTAGGAGGGATACACACTCGGGTAGGAGGTATACACCCCCGGGTAGAAGGATACCCCCCGGTAGGAGGTTATTCACTCCCGGGTAGGAGGGAAGGAACACCCGGTAGGAGGGATACACACCGGGTAGGAGGTATGCATCCGGGTAGGAGGGATACACACCCGGGTAGGAGGGATACACACCCAGGGGAGGAGGCATGCACCCCGGGTAGGAGGATACACCCCCCGGGTAGGAGGTATACACACCCGGGTAGGAGGGATACCCACCCGGGTAGGAGGTATTCACTCCCGGTAGGAGGGATACACACCCGGGTAGGAGGGATACACACCCGGGTTTGGAGGTATGCACTCCCGGGTAGGAGGGATACACACCCGGGTAGGAGGTATACCACACCCGGGTAGGAGGGATACCCCACCCGGGTAAAGGGGGTATACACCCCGGGTTTGGAGGGTACCCACCGGGTAGGAGGTATTCACTCCCGGGTAGGGGGATACACACCCGGGTAGGAGGGATACCACACCGGGGAGGAGGTATGCATCCCCCCCCGGGGAGGAGGTATGCACTCCCGGGTAGGTGGGATACACACCCGGGTAGGAGGTAATCACACCCGGGTAGGAGGGATACACACCCCGGGGAGGAGGGATACACACCCAGGATAGCCTTTACAAGTCAGTGTGTCACGAGAACTGTCTAAAACTTATTTCCACTTTGGGAATCTTTAATCGTGCCCTCCCTCCCCCGGAAAGCGGGCCAACCAGTCACCCCAACATCCAGGTGCTACTTATTGCTAGGTGAACAGGGACAGCAGGTGTAAAGTTTAAATTTCACCCCCGGGTACCTACTTACTGCTAGGTGAACAGGAACCACGGGTTTTAAATGACACACACCCAGGACCTACTTAATGCTAAGTGAAAAGGAACAGTAAGTATAAGGAAATATGCCCAACGTTCCCACCGTGCCGGGGATCGATCCCGGAGCCTCAGTGTGTGTGAGCACAATGCGCCTCTTCTGCCGTGACAAACTGAAAAAACTAAAAGGGAAACAAAAAAAAATCCAGGATACCGAAAGAAACCCCCAAAAAATTTTCCAAAAATGTGTAATATCTAAGCTTAAAAACTGCCTGTAGAGTTGGCCCATTATTAATAAAAGCTTCATACACAGACGATGAAAAAAAAAAGTTTTAAGAGAAATGAGCGAAATTCTATGAGAGGGAAAATAAGTCATTATTCAGCAATCGCTACAAGGAAACAGGTGGGGAAATACAGATTCTGTTTATTACCTCTTATTACAACCTAGGATTTCAAAGGCCTGTTATCCCAGGTGTAATGGGACAAAAGAAACACAGCAGAAAAAGTTTAGACTTATATTATCCTTCACCAATTTAGAACAGCATATGTACACTATGTACAGTAATATCATAGTTTCCCCTCCACGGTAAGCAAGGCAGAAATAGAAGCCACAAGATAGCAGACCGTGCTCAACCAGCTCTAGAATGGAATGACAAGGGCAGACAGGAAGCGGTACCCACAAACCTCTGCGATTGCCAAAACCATCTTCTTATTGGCTAGAACCTGGTCACTAGTTGAACGATGGGGCCCCATCATCAACTCTTAGCAACCTGGTTCGCTGGTTGGGGAGATAGCCTGTAAATGAGGGTGTGTCCATGCGCCGAATAAAGGTTACGTACTCTTTGCATGCCACACCTCTGAAAGGCATTAACGACGTAGAGTCGACACAGAGGTAGCAATCATTACCACTTATACAGCACCTGGACTCATTCGTGGTATTCCATATTTGTAAAGTGCAAAATACAACTAGCACGATCACTCAGCATACTGTGGAGAAACAGCCTGGCTCTAGGTGAAATGCCAGAGGCCTAAAGAGTGCACACACATAGCTGCTTTGTGTTAAGGAGGCAGTAGAGCACTGGCAGAAAAATTACAGAACATCAGCCCTAACAAAACCACACACCATAAAAGTCTTCAAAACGGGTTGAAACACCATTATTTCTAATTTTATGACAGAGCACAACCTAGACAAGCAATAATAATATATATTTAGAGCCTGAAAGAAACGGTTTTCATAGATTTTGTAAAGGCATTTGAGAAATGTGATCAAGGGGGTGATTTTATACTAACGAAGGCGATGGGCATAGCATGAGAAGCTGGCAAATGAATATTCAACTTTCCGACAAATATAACACGAAAAGTGGTAGAAAACAGAAAAAATTCTTAGCATTAGCAAAGCGAGAAACCTGAGTACCACAGAGCAAGGTTCTGGCACCTTTACGGATTCTAATCCTCATAGCGGACATGTATAGAAACACTCGCCACAGTTTTCTATCATAATTTGCTGATGGCACCAAAGTTAGCAAAAAAAAAAAAAACCATTCTCGGTGCAAGAAAATATAATCAAAGTCTAGCAGAGGCAGTGGTGAAGAAAATGATGTTCAGTGATGATAAGTTTGCTGCTGCTTACATATGGAAAGAATGAAGAACTTAAAGAGGACATTGTGTATGAAACACAAGAGTATCATGAAATAGAACAAAAGAAACATGTTGAAGACCTGGGAGTAATAATGTCGGCTGACATATCTTTCAAAGAATACAGTAAGGCCAATATCACGACAGCCAGGAAGATGATGGGTGGATAATGAGAACTTTCAAAATAAGGAAATAGTGGCAATGGTGACACTAAATCACTTGTGTTCTCACGTTTAGAGTTTTGTTCTGTGTTGACGACTCTGTTCAGGACAGAAGAAATATCCAAGTTGGAAAGATACAGAGATTATTTACAGCCGGAATGGAACCAATAAAGTATTTAAATTGCCGGGAACGCCTCAGAGTCCTGAGTGTTGGGAGTGGAGGAGAGAGAGAAAGAGAGGGAGAGAGAGAGAGAGAGAGAGAGAGAGAGAGAGAGAGAGAGAGAGAGAGAGAGAGAGAGAGAGAGAGAGAGAGAGAGAGGAGAGAGAGAGAGAAGAGAGAGAGCAAGACATCCTATTGGGGCAAGTGTTCCACAAGGAACGTGCTGGGTCCATTGTTATGGAATGTCTACTTCAACGACCTTCTTCATCTCATCCCAGAATCACATGCATATGCAGACGACTGTACACTGACATTCACTTATCCAAGAGAAGAAATGCCAGCTGCTCTAAGCTACATCAATCACCAGCTGAGAGCTATATCAGCTTGGGGAAATAGATGGCAAGTAACATTTGCACCTGAGAAAAAAGCAAATGATGATCGTCTCTAGGCACCATGATGGTAATGCTGGTGCAATAGTAAGGATGAATGGGAGGATGTTGGCACCTGGAGAAGAAGTTGATATCCTTGGGGTGAAATTTGACTCCAAACTAACCATGAAGAACCATGTTGTAAATCTTGCAAACAAGGCAGCAGGAAGCTTACAGCACTTCGCCGTATCTCCCATCTGCTTGACAGTAGGGGTTGCAAGATCCTGTAACGAAGCACAAGTACGCTCGCACCTTGAGTATGCTCCACTTCTTGGTTTGCCTGCCCCCCTCTCATCTGCGACTGCTGACAGAGTAGAGAACAGAGCAAGACGTCTCATCTCTCGCCTGGACCCATCCTGGATAGATCTGTCATTTCAGCAGAGCCTTCAACATAGGAGGATGTGGGTGCCTTACTGTTATGTACAAGGCCAATATTGTCAAAATACCACACTTGGATCCATTTTCGAGGACAGCGTGAAACAAGCTTTTATGCCACAAGACGGGGCAGAAAGCAGCAACTTCACTCTGGCTGTCCCCTTCTCCAGAACATCACTCCATCTGAGATCATACATACCCAGGATGACTAGAGTACGGAACACATTCGTACGCATAATAAATGTCAACGAGATAAAGTCAGTTGATCAAATGAAAATGCTGGCCCACAGATGGCTCCAACTTCATCCTGTTTCCTACTTGAAATATCTCATAACAATAAAAAGCTTTCAAATGAGCTGATGTAGGTAACAGCTCTTAGCTGCTGTAAATAAACCCTAGGGATCCTTTAAACCTTGTCAAAACCCTGTGTAAAAAAAAAAAAAAAAAAAAAAAAAAAAAAAGAGAGAGAGAGAGAGAGAGAGAGAGAGAGAGAGAGAGAGAGAGAGAGAGAGAGAGAGAGAGAGAGAGAGAGAGAGAGAGAGAAAGAGGATAATTTTACGTGCGAAAGTACTTAAAGGGCCCTGGTCCAAATCTGCACACTGCCATAAGTTTGCAACTATGGAAGTGTAGAATAAACCCAGCGAGGGGCTGGGACCTGTGGTACAATAAGAAAACATTTTTATCAACATCTATATTGTTTAACATCTTACCAGAAGATATTTAGAGACACTGCTGGGACAATTGTAGAAGTCTTCATGAGGAAACATGGGCAAGTGCTTTGACCTAGTGCCGGATCAACCAGGCTGTGATGGATTTTGTTTTTCCAGATGGGGGTTCCTTACGGGTGTTTCCCATACTTCCAAGATGGGCCTGGGGTGTGTGTACTCACCTGATTGTGGCGGCAGGGATCGAGACTCAACCTGCCCCGCCTCTTCACTGACCGATACTGGGTCCTCCCTTTCCCTGCTCCTTGAGCTTTATCATACCTCGTCTTAAAACTATGTATGGTTCCTCCCCTTCACTACTTCACTTGCCAGACTATTCCCCACTTCCTAGCAACTCTGGGGCTGAAGACATTACTTCCTAACATCCCTTTGGCTCATCTGAGTCTTCAACTCCAATTGTGACCCTTGTTTTCTGTGTCCCATCCTGGAACATCTTGTCTTTGTCTACCTTACCCCTTCCACGTAGTATTTTGTATGTCGTTATCATGTTACCCCTGACCCTCCTGTCCTCTAGTGTCGTCAGACCAATTTCCTTTAACCTTTCCCTTCGTAGGACATTCCCTTTAACTCTGGAACCAGCCTTGTACAAACCTTTGCACTCTTTTTATTTCTTGACGTGCTTGACCAAGTGTGCGTTCCAAACGGGTGCTGCGTACTCCAGAAAGGGCCTGACGTACACAGTGAATAGAGTCTTGAACGATTCTTATTGAGGTATGGGAACGCTATTCTCAGGTTTGCCAGGCGCCCATATGCTGCCGCATTTAAAACTGGTTAATGTGTGCTTCTGGCGACGTACTCGGTATTGTACTCACTCCAAGATCATACTCCTTGAGTGAGGTTTGCAGTCTTTGGCCTCTCTGTCTGGGGTCTTCTTTCCCCTTCCCCGATCTTCATGACTTTGTATTTTGGCGGGGTTGAATTCTAGGAGAGAATTGCTGACCACGCATCCAGCCTGTTCAAGTCTCTTTGTAGACCTGTAGACCTTTGTGTGTGTGTGTGTGTGTGTGTGTGTGTGTTTTGTGTGGTGTGTGTGGGGTGTGGTGTGTGTGGTGTGTGTGTGTTGTGGTGTGTGTTGTGTGAACACTTTGAATCAATGGGGACTCACTGACAGAGAGCTATCAGTGGAGACTCAGTGTCAGGGACGTTGATATCTTCTTGTTATGAATGGCAGCACTGGTGGCAGCACTGGTGAAGCACTGGTGGCAGCACTGGTGGCAGCACTGGTGGCAGCACTGGATTTACAGCACTGGTGACAGCACGGTGGCAGCACTGGTTGGCAGCACTGGTGGCAGCACTGGTGGCAGCACTGGTGACAGCACTGGTGGCAGCACTGGTGGCAGCACTGGTGCAGCATGATGACAGCAATGGGGACAGCAAAATGGTGACAGCACTGGTGGCAGCACTGGTGGCAGCACTGGTGACAGCACTGGTGGCAGCACTGGTGGCAAACACTGGTGCAGCACTGGTGACAGCACTGGTGGCAGCACTGGGCAGCACTGGGGGCAGCACTGATGACAGCACTGGTGGCAGCACTGGTGCAGCACTGGTGACAGCACTGATGACGCACTGGTGACAGCACTGGTGGCAGCACTGTGCAGCACTGGTGACAGCACTGGTGGCAGCACTGGTGGCAGCACTGGTGGCAGCACTGGTGGCAGCACTGGGGGGCAGCACTGGGGACAGCACTGGTGGAGCACTGGTGGCAGCACTGGTGACAGCACTGATGACAGCACTGGTGACAGCACTGGTGCAGCACTGGTGACAGCACTGGTGACAGCACTGGTGGCAGCACTGGTGGCAGCACTGTTTGGGAGCACTGGTGGCAGCACTGGTGACAGCCACTGGTGGCAGCACTGGTGGCAGCACTGGTGACAGCACTGATGACAGCACTGGTGACAGCACGGTGGCAGCACTGGTGGCAGCACTGGTGGCAGCACTGGTGGCAGCACTGGTGGCAGCACTGGTGGCAGCACTGGTGGCAGCACTGGTGGCAGCACTGGTGGCAGCACTGGTGGCAGCACTGGTGACAGCACTGGGGGCAGCACTGGTGACAGCACTGGTGACAGCACTGGGTGGCAGCACTGGTGGCACACTGGTGCAGCACTGGTGGCAGCACTGGTGGCAGAACGTGTATCATAATGGGTAGCAGCATGGGCAGCAGCATGGGCCCGCAGCATGGGCAGTAGCATGGCAGTAGCATGGGGAAAATCATGGCACGCATGGCAACACCATGGGTAAAATCATGGGGAGCACATGGGCAGCAGCATGGGCAAAAACCAAAGGGCAGCAGCATTTGGGAACACCATGGGCAGCAGCATGGCAGAAGCATGGCATCACCATGGGTAGCAGCATGGGGATCACCATGGGTAACACCATGGCATCAGCATGGCATCAGCATGGGGATCACCATGGGTATCACCATGGGCATCACCATGGGTAGCAGCATGGGCATCACCATGGGTAGCAGCAGGGCATCACCCTGGGTAGGAGCAGGGTATCACCATGGGAGTACCATGGACAGCAGTATGGGCTCACCATGGGCATCACCATGGGCATCAACATGGGCATCACCATGGGCATCACCATGGGCATCACCATGGGTAGCACCATGGGTAGCACCATGGGCATCACCTTGGGGATCAAACCCTGGGTACACCATGGACATCACCATGGGGATCACCATGGGCAAACACCATGGACATCACCATGGGCATCACCATGGGTAGCACCATGGGTAGCACCATGGGCAGCAGGAGAGACGTGCTGGTAGTCAGCTAGAGAGAGTGCCAGAGAGAGTGCCAGTATCACAGGAATCACCTTTTTTAGGTCCTTGAGAGTGACATTCGCCCACACCACTGATAATACTGATAACTCATGACTACCTCTAATTGGACCTAACTACTGCACACACTAACAGGGGTCATTGTTGCCTTAACATCTAGTTTACCGTCCAAGTGAGTAGTCTGTGTGTGTATGTGTGTGTGTGTGTGTACTCACCTAGTTGTACTCACCTAGTTGAACTCACCTAGTTGAGGTTGCGGGGGTCGAGTCCGAGCTCCTGGCCCCGCCTCTTCACTGATCGCTACTAGTGTTGTGTGTGTGTGTATATATGTACTCACCTAGTTGAGGTTGCAGGGGTCGAGTCCAAGCTCCTGGCCCCGCCTCTTCACTGGTCGCTACTAGGTCACTCTCCCTGAACCATGAGCTTTATCGTACCTCTGCTTAAAGCTATGTATGGATCCTGCCTCCACTACATCGCTTCCCAAACTATTCCACTTCCTGACTACTCTGTGGCTGAAGAAATACTTCCTAACATCCCTTTGATTCATCTGTGTCTTCAGCTTCCAACTGTGTCCCCGTGTTGCTGTGTCCAGTCTCTGGAACATCCTGTCCCTTTTTCCACCTTGTCAATTCCTCTCAGTATTTTGTAAGTCGTTATCATGTCCCCCCTATCTCTCCTGTCCTCCAGTGTCGTCAGATTTATTTCCCTTAACCTCTCCCCATAGGACATACCCTTTAAACTCTGGGACTAGTCTTGTTGCAAACCTTTGCACTTTCTCTAGTTTCTTTCCCATGCTTGGCTAGGTGTGGGTTCCAAACTGGTGCCGCATACTCCAATAGGGGCCTAACGTACCGGTGTACAGGGTCCTGAATGATTCCTTATTAAAAATGTCGGAATGCTTTTCTGAGGTTTGCCAGGCCCCCATATGCTGCGGCATTTTATTTGGTTGATGTGCGCTTCAGGGATGTGCCTGGTGTTATACTCACCCCAAGATTTTTTTCCCTTTGAGTGATGTTTGTAGTCTCTGGCCCCCTAGACTGTACCCGTCTGCAGTTTTCTTTGCCCTTCCCCAATCCTCATGACTTTGCACTTGGTGGGATTAAAACTCCAGGAGCCAGTTGCTGGACCAGGTCTGCAGCCTGTCCAGATCCCTTTGTAGTTCTGCCTGGTCTTCGATCGAATGAACTCTTCTCATCAACTTCACGTCATCTGCGAACAGGGACCTCGATTTTTTATTCCTTCCGTCATGTCTTCACAAATACCAGAAACAGCACTGGTCCTAGGACTGACCCTGTGGGACCCCGCTGGTTAAGGTGCCCACTCTGACCCCTCGCCACGTACCATTACTCGCTGCTGTCTTCCTGACAAGTATTCCCTGATCCATTGCAGTGCCTTTCCTGTTATCCCTGCTTGGTCCTCCAGTTTTTGCACTAATCTCTTGTATGGTACTGTGTCAAACGCCTTCTTGCAGTCCAAGAAAATGCAATCCACCCACCCCTATCTCTCTTGTCTTACTGCTGTCACCATGTCATAGAACTCCATTTAGGTTTGTGACACAGGATTTCCCGTCTCTGAAACCATGTTGGCTGTGGTGATGAGATCATTCCTTTCTAGATGTTCCCCCATTTTCTCCTGACAATCTTTTCCATGATTTTGCATGCTATACATGTCAGTGACACTGGTCTGTAGTTCAGTGCTTGATGTCTGTCCTTTTTTAAAGATTGGGACCACATTGCTGTCTTCCATGCCTCGGCAATCCCCGTTTCGATAGATGTATTGAATATTGTTGTTAGGGTACACATAGCGCCTCTGCTCCCTCTCTCAGGACCCATGGAGAGATGTTATCTGGCCCCATTGCCTTTGAGGTATCTAGCTCACTCAGAAGCCTCTTCACTTCTTCCCGTTGTGTGTACTGTGTCCAGCACATGGTGGTGTACCCCACCTCTCCGTCTTTCGGGAGCCCCTTCTGTCTCCTCTGTGAACACTTCTTTTGAATCTCTTGTTGAGTTCCTCACATACTTCACGTCATTCTTGTTGTCTCTCCTCCTTCCTTCCTTAGCCTGATGCCCTGGTCCTTGACGGTTGTTTTTTTCTTCCTGATGTGGCTGTATAACAGCTTTCGGGTCAGATTTGGCTTTTGCTGCTAGTCGTTTTCATATTGACGTTGGGCCTCCCTTCTTATTTTGTGCATTTTCATTTCTGGCTCTACACTGCTCTCCTTATTCTCCTGGTCCTTTGCCTTCTATATTTCTTCCATTCCCTAGCACATTTGGGTTTTTTGCCTCCTTGCATCTTTGGGTGAACCATGGGCTCATCCTGGCTTTTCCATTATTCCTGTTACCCTTGGGTACAAACTCTCCTCAGCCCCCTTGCACATTGTTGCTACATATTCCATCATCTCTTTAAATTTGGGCTTCCCTGCCAGTTCTCTGTCCCACTGAACTTCATTCAGGAATTCCTCATTCCTGTGTAGTCCCCTTTCCTGTAGTTTGGTTTCATTTGTCCTGGCCTTCCTGCTTCCCCCTCCACTTGTAGCTCTACTGTGTATTCGAAGCTCAAAACCACAGATCGCTGGCCCAAGGGGTCTTTCATATGTGATGTCCTCAATATCTGCACTACTCAAGGTGAATACTAAGTCCGTCTTGCGGGTTCATCCTCTCCTCTCTCTCTTGTAGTGTCCTTACGTGTTGGTACATGAAGTTTTCCGTACCACCTCCATCATTTTAGCCCTCCATGTATCTTGGCCCCCATGTGGCCCCAAAGTTCTCCCATTCGATCTCCTTGTGGTTAAAGTCGCCATGTCAGGAGCTTTGCCCTGCATGCATGAGCTCTTCTCGCCACTGCACCCAAATGTGTCAACCATCGCTCTATTGCTCTCGTCATACTCTTGCCTTGGCCTCCTGCTGTTCTGTGGTGGGTTATACATCACTGGAATTATCACCTTGGGACCAACCCGAGTGAAGCGTTCCCGCTATGTAATCACTTTCTTCTCCGCTGTCTCCTCTCTCCAGCTCATCAAAATTCCATCGGTGTTTGATCAGCAATGCCCCCTCCTCCACCCCCCACCCCTGTTCCTTCTGTCTTTTCTCAGGGGTCTGGGATCCCGCTGGAAAGATGGCATCTGTTATCATACCCGTAAGCTTGGTTTCTGTGATCGCTATGATGTCTGGGGATGCCTCTTTGACTCTTTCGTGCCACTCCTCCCCCTTGTTTGTTATTCCATCAGCATTTTGTGTACCCTACCTTCAGTTTCCTTTTCCCAACACTGGGTTGGGGGGCGTGTGGGGGTGGGGGACCTGGTAGATACTGTGGGATTTATGGTTGGGGGTTGGTGGAAGCTGTGGGTATGGATTGTATTGTGTGTTGGGATGGTGTGATAGGTTGGGGGGGTTTTTGAGGATACTTGTGTGTGTGCTTGCCCTTGCTGCTCTGTTCTGCTCTGACTGACCTCTGCTGGTTTCATCTTGTCTCCTTTCCTAGCTCCTTTCCCCTTTTTTGTCCTCTCCCTCAGCTGCTGACTCTCTGTTTTTAGTTCTGTCCTGTCTAGGAACACCTTCTTGTACTCTTCCGAGCTTTCAACCGTGGTTTCTCTTGGAGGATCCTGTTCCGCACTGTTCTGTCCCGAGAATCAGCTTTAAACGGTCGGTTTCTCCCCTTCAAGTAAACCCCCCTATTCTCTGAAAATTTACAATCTCATCCATGTCTTCTCCCCCTATTTCCGTGATGATTTTCTCAGTCTCCTTTCTTTCTTCCTGCCGTCTTTCAGTGTATGTCCTTTCCTCTCTCTCCCCAAGGCCATGGATAATCACTGATTTTGCCCTTTCCTTCTCCCCTTGCCTCTCCCTTGTGACTCTGGTTCCTGTCTGTATGTGGTTTATTTTCTCCCTTGATTTTTCCAGTGGCTCTTGGTAGCATGGTTGTGGCCTCAGCATTTGACCTATCTCCCTTCCATCTGCACCCATTTTGCTCTTCCCTTCCCCTCCCTGGCCCTTCTTTGCAGGCTGATATGACCTTAGCATAATTCATATCTCCTTCCTTCCTGTTCAGCCTCTCATCTTCGTATGGTGTGTCTTTTTCTGGTCATACCCCTGAGACTTGCTTCAGCCTGTTTACCTCAAATTCTAGGACCTTTACCCTGGCTACTGCAGTTTTTGACTTGTACCTCCAATTCTTCGTCTCCTTCTCCAACCTCTTTTCCCATTTCACAGAGAGCTCTTTCTCCATTTTTTCAGAAAGCTCTCCTAATTTTCTCTCCCATTCTTGCTCTATCCTTTTCCACTGTTCCTCCATCCATTCCTCCCTACCAGTACCATTGTCATCTGATCCCTGATTCCTGCGAGTCCCAACCATTTTTTTTTTTAATGAAAGAGAGAGAGAAAGAGAAAAGAAAAAGGGGGAGAGAGTGAGAGATAGGGAGAGAGAGAAGGGGAGCCTAGAAGGAGGGGACAAGAAGGGAAAAAGGGGGAGAAAGTGAGAGAGAGGGAAAAGGTAAGAGAGAGGGGGGAGTGACAAGGGAAGAGAGAGAGAGAGATAAAAGAAGAGGAAGAGAGAGAGTAAGAGAGGAAGAGAGAGAGGGAGAGGGAGAGAGAGAGGATGAGAGAAAGGGGAAGAGAGAAAGAGAGAGAAAAGAGAGAGAGAGGAGAGAGAGAGGAGAGAGAGGAGAGAGAGAGAGAGAGAGAGAAGAGGAGAGAGAGAGAGAAGAGAGAGAGGAGAGGAGAGGAGAGGGAGAGAGATGGGGGGGAAAGGAAGGTTATAGGGTCACTTCACAGGAAGGTGTAAAATCCTGTATATGGTGTGTGTCTGTATGTGTGTGTGTTGTGTGCGTGTGTGTGTGTGTGTGTGTGTTTTGTATGTGTGTGTGTGTGTGTGTGTGTGTGTGTGTGTGGTGTGTGTGTGTGTACTCACCTATTTGTACTCACCTATTTGTGGTTGCAGGGGTCGAGTCCTAGTCCTGGCCCCGCCTCTTCACCGGTTGCTACTAGGCCCTCTCTCTCCCCGCTCCATGAGCTTTATCAAACCTCGTCTTAAAACTATGTATGGTTTCCGCCTCCACTACTTCCTTTCTAGGCTATTCCCACGGCTTGACTACTCTATGACTGAAGAAATACTTCCTAACATCCCTTGATTCATCTGAGTCTTCAACTTCCAATTGTGACCTCTTGGGTCTGTGTCCCATCTCTGGAACTTCCTGTCTTTGTCCACCTCATCTATTCGTGCAGTATTTTATATGTCGTTATCATGTCTCCCCTGACCCTCCTGGCCTCCCGTGTCGTCAGGGCCGATTTCCCTCAACCTTTCTTCGTAGGACAATCCCCGTAGCTCTGGGACTTCTTGTTGCAAACCTTTGCACTTTCTCGTGTGTGTGTGGTGTGTGTTTTGTGTGTGTGTGTGTGTGTGGGGTGTGTGTGGTGTGGTGTGTGTGTGTGTGTTTTTTGGGGTGTGTGTGTGTGTGCGTTGCGTTTTGTGAGCAATGTACTCACCCATTTGTGGTTGAATGGGTCGATTCACGCACGCATACATAGTTTGTGTGTGTGTGTAAGCATGTATGTGTGTACGTGTACTCACATAGTTGTAGTTACCTAATTGTGGTTTCAGGGGTCGAGTCACAGCTCCTGGCCCCGCCTCTTCACTGGTCGCTACTACGTCACTCTTCCTGCTCCTTGAGCTTTATCATACCTCTTCTTAAAGCTATGTTTGGATCCTGCCTCCACTACATTACTTCCCAGACAATTCCGCTTCCTGACAATTCTGTGACTGAAGAAATACTTCCTGTCATCCCTGTGATTCATTTGAGTCTTCAACTTCCAATTGTGACTCCTTGTTACTGTGTCCCATCCCTGTCCACTTTGTCGATTCCTCTCAGTATTTCGTATTTTGTTATCATATCCCCCCTAACTCTCCTGTTCTCCAGTGTCGTCAGGTCGATTTCCCTTAACCTCTACTTGTAAGAGACGCCCCTAGCGCCAGAACTAATCTTGTTGCAAACCTTTGCACTTTCTCTAATTTCCTTACATGCTTGGCTAGGTGTGGGTTCCAAACTGGTGCCGCATACTCCAATATGGGCCTAACGTACACGGTGTACAGGGTCCTGAACGATTCCTTGTTGAGATGTCGGAATGCTGTTCTGAGGTTTGCTAGGCGCCCATATGCTGCAGCAGTTATTTGGTTGATGTGCGCTTCAGGAGATGTGCCTGGTGTTATACTCACCCCAAGATCTTTTTCCTTGAGTGAGGTTTGTAGTCTCTGACCCCCTAGACTGTACTCCGTCTGCGGCCTTCTTTGCCCTTCCCCAATCTTCATGACTTTGCACTTGGTGGGGTTGAACTCCAGGAGCCGGTTTCTGGAGCAGGCCTGCAGTCTGTCTAGATCCCTCTGTAGTTCTGCCTGGTCTTCGTCCGATTGAATTCTTCTCATCAACTTCACATCATCTGCATTCACTTCGGAGTCTATTCCTTCCGTTATGTCGTTCAAAAATACCAGAAACAGCACCGGTCCTAGGGCTGAGCCCTGTGGGACCCCACTCGTCACAGGTGCCCACTCTGATACCTCGCCACGTACCATGACTCGCTGTTGTCTTCCTGGTAAGTATTCCCTGATCCATTGTAGTGCCTTCCCCGTTATCTCTGCTTGGTCCTCCAGCTTTTGCATTAATCTTTTGCGTAAAACTGTGTTAAATGCCTTCTTACAGTCCAAGAAAACGCTATCTACTCACCTCTCTCTCTTGTCTTACTGCTGTCACACTGTCATGGAACTCCAGTAGGTTTGTGACACAGAATTTCCCGTCCCTGAAACCGTGCTGGTTGTCGTTGATAAGCTCATTCTATTCTAGATGCTCCACCACTCTTCTTCTGCTCCGTGGCCTGGTGGCTAAAGCTCTCGCTTCACACGGCGAGGGTCTGGGTTCGATTCCCAGCGAGGGTAGAAACACTGGGCGTATTTCTTTACACCGGTTATCCATGTTCATCCATCAGTAAAATGGGTACCTGGGAGTTAGTCGACTGGTGTGGGTCGCATCCTGGGACAAAACTGACTTAATTTGCCCGAAATGCTCTGCATAACAAGTGGCTTTCTATATGGTAATATGTCATTGATGTCAGGTAGTCCTTTATACCATGTACTTGTAGTAAATAAATTTATTATTATTAATATTATTATTATTATTATTATTATTTTTATTATTATTATTATTATTATTATTATTATTATTTTATTATTATTATTATGATATTCTTCTCCATGACTTTGCATACATGTCAGTGACACTGGTCTGTAGTTTAATGGTTTGTGTCTGTCTCTTTTTTTAAAAACTAGGACTATGTCTGCTGTCTTCCATACCCACGTAGTCGCCCTGTTTCGATAGATGTGTTGAAGATTGATGTTAGTGATAAACATAGTGTGTCTGCTCCCTCTCTCAGGACTCATGGAGAGATGTTATCCGGCCCCATCGCCTTTGAGGTATCTAGCTCGCTTAGCAGCCTCTTCACTTCTTCCTCGGTTGTATGTATTGTTTCCAACACTTGATGGTGTACCCCACCTCTCCATCTTTCTGAAGTTCCTTAATGATAATAATAATAATAATAATAATAATAATAATAATAATAATAATAATAATAATAATAATAATAATAATAATAATAATAACAATGTCTTTATTTCCTACAAGTACATGTACATGGTATACAGATCTAGCTGACATCAATAACATACTACTATATAGAAAGCCCCTTATGTTAAGCATTTCGGGCAAATTAAGTCAGTTTTGTCCCAGGATGCAACCCACACAAGTCTACTAACACCCAGGTACCCATTTTAAACTTATATGTGAACAGGGAGAGCAGGAGTCTTACAGAAACACGTCCCTAATGTTTTTCCCGCCATACTGGAGAAGATTCGAACTCCAGATTTTTCTGTTGGGTTTCAAGGCCACTGACAAACATACACCTTATCGAGCTGAATGCGCTGGCGATCAAACTATGCGGCACACGTCTTTGAATCTCATGTTGAGCCCCCCACGTTTCTTGTGATCTCCCCATCTTCCTTCGTCAGCCCGATTATCTGGTCCTTGACTATTGTTTTCCTCCTGATGTGACTGCACCACAGCCTCGGGTCAGATTTTGGGTTTCTTGCTATGTTGGGGTCTTCCCTTCTACCTGTGCATATTCATTTCTGGCTCAAAGACTGCTCTCCTTATTTTCCTGGGTCCTTTGCCAAACTATTCTTCTTCCATTCTCTAGCACACTTGGGTTTTTGGGCCCCTCTACAACTTTGAGTGAACCAAGGGCTCATCCTGGACTTCTCGTTATTTGTATAACCCTTCGGTACAAACCTCTCCTCAGTTTCCTTGCATATTGTTGTCACTTTTTCCATCATCTCATTTACTAACTTCCCTGCCCGTTCTCTGTCCCACTGAACCCTATATAGTAAATTCTTCATGCCTGTGTAGTCCCCTCTCGTGTAGTTTGGCGTCATTCGTCCTGCCCGTCCTGCTTCCTTCTCCACTTGTAACTCTACTATATAATCGAAACTCAGAATCATGTGGTCGCTGGCCTCGCGGGGGCTTTCATATGTGATGTCCCCAATATCTGCCTTACTCTCTCTCTCTGGTAGTGTCCCTTACGTGTTAGTACATGAGGTTTTCCATATCACCTCCATCATCTTAGCCGTCCACGTTTCTGGGCCCCCATGTGGCTCCAGGTTCTCCCAGTCGATTTCCTTGTGATTGAAGTCACCCACAAACAGCATGTTTGCCCTGCTCGCATGAGCCCTTCTGGCCACTTCAGCAAGTGTGTCAACCATCGCTCTATTACTCTCATCATGCTCTTGCCTTGGCCTCCTGCTGTTTTCTGTTGTGGGTTATACATCACTCCAATTACCACCTTGGGACCTCCAGACTAAAGTGTTCCTATTATGTAGTCTCTTGCTTCTCCTCTGTCACCTCTCTGCAGCTCATCAAAATCCCATTGGTTTCTGATGAGCAGTGCCACTCCTCCACCTCCTCTGTTCCCTCTGTCCTTCCTCAGGATCTGATATCCCATTGGAAAAATGGCATCCGTTATAATTCCTGTGAGCTTGGTTTCTGTGAGAGCTATGATGTCTGGTGATGCCTCTGACTCTTATGTGCCATACTCCCACTTATTCGTTATTCCATCGGCGTTGGTGCACCATATCTTCAGTTTCCTTACCTACACTGTGTTCTGAGGGTCTGTGGGGGTGGGGGACCAGGCAGTTTACCGTGGGATTTACTGTGGGGTGGGGGCTGTAAGTGTAGATTGTGGGTTGTGTTGGGAAAGCATGTTTGACTGTGGGGTTTTAGGGTGGTTCTGTGTGTGCTTGTGCTTGTTGCTCTGCCCTGCTGTGGTTGTTTTCTGCTGACTCTGCCCTTGTCTCTCTTCCTAGCCCCTTTCATTTCTGTGTCGTCTCCCTCAGCTGTTGTCATTTTGTTCTTGTTCTGTCGCCAGTCTATGAACACCATCTTGTATGTTGATGATTCCTTCAGCCATGGTTTCTCTTGCAGGGTCTGTTCTGCACCGTTTCTGTCTTGAAAATCAGTTTGATTGGCCGAGTTCTTCACTTCAAGTACCTCCCCTTTTCTCTGAAAATTTTCGATCTCAGTTATGTCCTCCTTGCCTATTTATTTGATGATGTTTTCAATCTCCTGTTTTTCTTTCTGCTGTCATTCATTGTGTGTCCTCCCCTCATTCTCCTGAAGCCCATGAATAAACACTGACTTCTCCCTCTCCTCCTCCCATTGCCTTTCCCTCTGCATCTCTGGGTTCCATTTGTCCACGGCCATTGTCTCCCTTATTTTTTCCCGTAACTCATGGTGGTACGATCGTGCCTCTGCATGGGACATGTTACTTTCTGGGGAAGGGGTGGGGATCTGGTGGTGAGTGGGGGTGGGGAGGGGGTGCAGAGGGGGTGGGGAGGTGGTGGTGGTGGGGTAGCAGTGGTGGGTAGTGGCTTTGGGGAGGGGTTGGGGGATATAGTGGGGAGGTGGTGTTGAGGGGTGGGGAGGTGGTGTTGAGGGAGTGGAGAGGTGGTGGGGAAGGGGTGGGGAAGAAGTGAGGAAAGGGTGAAGAGGGAGCAGGTACAGTGTAGGGGTAGTTGTTAGGTTAGCCGAAGGTTCCCTGAAGTCGCTTCCAGAAGTCACTGCCTCTGCGGCCAGGTCCCTACCTACCTACGTGGAGTCTACCTGGAGGGTATTCCGGGGATCAGCGCCCTCACTGCCCGGTCCATGACCAGGCCTTCCCGTGGATCAGGACCTAATCAACCAGGCTGTTACTGTTGGCTGCATGTAGTTCAACGTATGAACCACAGCCCGGCTGATCCAGCACCAACTTTAATTATCTGTCCAGTTCCTTCTTGAAGGCAGACAGGGACCTATTAGAATTTCCCTTATGCCTGGTGGGAGGCTGTTGAACAGTCTTGGGCCCAGTCACTTAGTGTACCAATGGTGCCACCTCCTTTTCACTGGGGGTATTTTGCTCTGCCTGCCCAGTCTTTTACTTTCGTCGGGAGTGATTTCTGTGTGCAGATTCGGGACCATTCCTTCTAGGATTTTCCAGGTGTAAATTATGATATATCACACTCGCCTCATTCCAACGAGTTCAAAGTCAAGTGTATCCAAGCATTTCCAGTAGTTGAGGTGTTTGATGGAACTTATATGTGCAGTAAAGGTTCTCTGTACATTCTCTAGATCTGCACTTTCACCTGCTTTGAATGGGGATGTTAATGTACAGTAATATTTCAGCCTAGAGAGAACAATAATTTGAATAGGATCATCATTGGCTTGGCATCTCTGTTTTGAACGTTCTCATTATCCATCCTATCATTTTCTTTGCAGTTGTGATCATGGCACTGTTGTGATCCTTGAAAGTGAGATCCTCAGACATTACCACACCCAGGTCCCTCACATTATTTTCTGCTCTATTGTATGATCAGAGTTTGTAGTATACTCAGTTCTAGTTATTATTTCCTCCAGTTTTTCGTAACGGAGTAGTTGGAATTTGTCTTCATTTTGAATATCATATTATTTTCCCTTGCCCATTGGAAAACTCGGTTTATATCTTCTTGAAGGTTAACTGTGTCCTCAATAGATGACATCTCATGCAGATCCTAGTAACGTCTGCAAAGGATGACACTGTGCTGTGAATTATATCTCTGTACATGTCTGATATGAGGATGAGGAACAGGATGGGGATGAGTACTGTGCCTTCTGCAACAGAGCTCTTCACTATTGTAGCTTCAGATTTAACTCTGTTGACCACTACTCTTTGTGTTCGATTGGTTAGGAAGTTGAAGATCCATCTCCCCACTTTGCCATTTATTCCTTTAGCACGTATTTTGTGCGCTGTTACGCCATGATCACACTTGTCAAACGCTTTTGCAAAGTCTTGGTATTACAGTTGCATTCTACTTTTCTTCCAGTGCATCCAAGACCATATCATAGTGATCCAGTAGTTGTGAGAGGCAGGGCGACCTGCCCTGAACCCATGTTGCCCTGGATTGTGCAGATTTGGGGAATCCAGGTGATTTGCAATCCTGCTTCTTAGCACTCTTTCAAATATTTTTATCATGTAGGACGTTAGAGCTATTGGTCTATAGTTCTTAGATAATGTTTTGCTGCCACCTTTATGGAGTGGGGCTATATCCATCGTTTTTTAGTGACTGGAATTTCACCCATGTCTCAGCTCCATCTCCATAGTATACTTAAGGCACACAAAGAGGTTTCTTGCAGTAATTTATGAACAGAGAGTTCCACGAGTCCGGCCCGGGGCTGAGTGCATGAGCATGTTGTCAATGGCTGTCTCAAAATACTGTCAGAGTTAAGGTACTGTTGGAAATATGGCTTACGTTGATGGAGTTTTGAGGCTCATTCTTGAAAAAATCATTTGGATTGTCGATCTTTAGACTGATTTGTGGCTTGCTAAACACAAAGTCATATTGGAATTTCAGTATTTCACGCATTTTCTTGTTTGTCACCTGTGTAAGTCCCGTCTTATCTGAGCAAGGGCCCGATATTTGCCTTGTTTTTTGGCATATGAAAAGAATCATTTCGAATTTCTTTCAATTTACACTGATCATTTTAGCTCCTCCTGTCCCTTCTGGGTCCTGTATGAGTCCTTTAACTTAAGTTCGATACTTTCCACTTCCCTGGTCAAGTGCTTCCTTCCGTGTATCAGATAATCTAGCATTCTTGAGGAGCTTAGTTACAAGTACTGTTTGGTAGTTTGACAGACACACACATGATGATCACACTAAAATACGAAACATGTTGTCATTCTTATGGTCATTGTCTTGATCACTGTATACCTCATTGTCCACTTATTGAGGAATGTAGCGGTGGACAGTATAATAACCTGTGATGTGTCATATTAAGTGAATATCTTAAATTTGCTTGCACCAGATAACAAATTGTAGATATATATCCAGATGTACTCCTGTTAGCTCTCCGGGGTCTAGCTCACAGGTCTTTCGTGTATTTATAGGCTCTTAGAGTGCACAAAAACTAGTCACATTGGCAACAATATCTAAATCTAAGACAGGCAGAGGCAGTTAATAATCCCATTGATGTATGAAAGGAGGGTGCTGAAGAGTCGTAGCCCCTTTACACTTACTGAATTAACTCTCCGTGTATTGAGCACTCTGTTTTTTCACCAGCGGTGTCTTGCACCGTCTGTCAAGCTTCTTGTCAACATTTTTAGTCATTTTGGTATGCAGGTTTGACAACAATCCCGCAAGAATCATCCGCGTATAGATTATCATGTATCTTTCTCGCCTACGTTCTAAGGAGTACAGTCCGAGGGACCTCGGGTGCTCCCAGTAATTTCCGATTGTTTAAGAGCTGTGAAAATTCTTTGTACATTTCCCAGTTTTGCAGCTCAGGAAGAAAGTATGACTTTAAAAGTCATCATTAACTTGCCACGTTTCATTTGAAAGTTATAGTTATCCAATATATCATTTTTTCTTTGCAGTTACAACAATAACATTGTTGTGCTCCTTGAATGTGGCTGAGGGACTGACCACCTCAAAACTCTCTTCAAAGGTGATGGACAGATTACATTGTCTTTAAATCACACTGCTTCTGCTGCCTTCCTGTAACTCGACTGAGGAAGACTACTGTGTAGGCAAAACGTTTCGGAATAAAGATAACTAGCTGTTTGCACATATTATTTACTTATCAGGATATGCCAAGCCATTGATGATACGTTTCTCTCTAGACCGGAATATTACGAAATTGTTGAGGTGAAAAATGTACAGAGAACCTTGACAATTAGTATAAAGTTAGCGAAGTACCTAATTTCCTGGGAGTGTTTGACGTCCCTAGAACTGTACTCCTTAGAACGTAGACGAGAAAGATACATCATAATGTACTCGTGAAAGATACTGGAGGGATTAATTCTAAACCTGTACACCGAAATTACTACTTATGAACACAAGAGGCTTGACAGTGTGGGATACTTCCAATGACAAGTAAGAGAGCAATGAAAGAAATCAATAAGTGTAAAAGGACCAAGACTCTTTAGCAGCCTCCCTTCAAACATAAGGGAAGGGGGGGGGATTACAACAACCCTTTAGCTATCTTCTAGGGAAAAATTGACACATTCCTGAAAAAGAATTCTTGATCAACAGGGTTATGGTGCATATGCTGAACTACGAGTGGCGGTCATTGATAGCTTTTTTGATCAGGCCAAAAACCAGGAGGCCTGGTCTGGGACCGGTCCGCAGGGGATGTGACTCCAGAAGCGAACTCCAGTAAGTTCTAAGTAACCTAACCATAAAACGAATTTATTGCAGTCTTAGTAGTTCAGTTGAGTGAGACTTTTCATCTGGACTGACTCCTGGAAGTCTCTCTGCTACGGTACTTCAGCTTTCGTTACAGTTTTCCATTTTAGGTGTCTTAAATTAAAGTCACCCAGCAAGAGAAAATTTTGGACTGGGTTTATAGGTTTTCAGAACAGTACTCGATTATCAGTAGTTGGTTTCTGAACTCCTGGAAGTAATACATGATGGTTTACATACAACTACGTTAAATAGATTTTGATTTTCTTCCCTGGTTGTTCTGTCCTCCAGTGTTATTACATTCAGCTCCTTTAACCTCTCGTCGCAGCCTACATCTCATTGCATACTTCTGAACTTTCTCCACGCTCTTCAGAGTGCAAACTCCATGCTGATGATGCATACTCCAAGATGGCATGAAGTATATTGTCATAGAGCCCGGAATGTGTCTTTGTTGAGACCCCTGAAGGCTCTCTTAGATTTGCCAGACGAGCATTGGCTGCAGAGATTATTCGGTTGGTGTGAGCCTCTGGTGATATAGCAGGTACTACGGTTACCTCTAGGTATTTCTCTCTGAGTGAGGTCAACAGCCTCTGTCACTCGAGTTCATACTCTGTGCCTGGTCTTCTTGCCCCTTCCTCAATCTTCATATCTTTGCATTTGCTGGGGTTTGAGTTCAAGCAGCCACTTACTATTTATTCTTCACCTATTCCTCCAGGGGAAATGAAACTTATGATTTGACTTAAGTTTCATTCTCTTGTGCTGATTATATATGTATTGTTCCAGTCACGTCATTCTGACTTTATTCTCTACTTCTCTCTGTGTGTACTTACTCTACTCAGTCTTCCATTCTCGTCACTTCTAAAAGTTTATCTTATGAGTTTGCATGAACATCCACGTCTCTTGTGAGTGAGAGAACTGGTTGTGTTATTGTCGACTTAACTCACCAGTATCTTGTTTAGCTGTCTTATGGACTGTTGACTTGGAGTTTACCTGGAGTCGCTTCCGGAGGTCACCGTTCGCGCTGCCCGGTCCCAGACCAAACCTCTTCGCTGTTGGCTGATCGATTAAGCTGTTAGTGCCCGCCTCGAACACACACACACACACACACACACACACACATAATATATATATATATATATATATATTATATATATATATATATATATATATATATATATATATATTATATATATATATATATATATATATAAATATATATTTATTACTTATATTACGTGTATTATATATGTGCTAACGTTGTGCAAATTTTAAGATCATTACACATAATAAGAGAAGCCTGCACATGTAAACAGACCTCAGGATATTTGAGAGCGAGTTGAGCAACACTATTAACAATTCGTTTAATGCAATTATGTAGGAATTTCCCCTAGACCAGTAAACCATTTACAATTAACTCGTTGTTTAGTGTGTCACCTGACCGGACATTATCGTGTTTGTCCTATTAATTAAATGATTCAGAGTGGCAAGTGTTCTGGTACAAGTGTGTAGTGGAAATGCAATGTTGGTGATGATATTACGACCTGCATTCACCTCTGTCATGGTGACACCAAATGTAGTGTCCCTTGCAACGCTACAGGTAGAAATTTGCAATGTACTCACCTAGTTGAGGCTGAGGTTGCAGGGGTCGAGTCCAAACTCTTGTGTGTTTGTGTGTGTGTGTGTGTACTCACCTAATTATACTCACCTAATTGTGGTTGCAGGGGTCGAGACTCAGCTCCTGGCCCTGCCTCTTCACTGATCGGTACTGGGTCCTCTCTCTCTCTGCTTCCTGAGCTTTGTCATACCTCTTCTTAAAACTATGTATGGTTCCTGCTCCACTACATCACTTGCTAGGCTATTCACTTGCTGACAACTCTATGACTGAAGAAATACTTCCTAACGTCCCTGTGACTCGTCTGAGTCTTCAGCTTCCAGTTGTGACCCCTTGTCCCTGTGTCCCCTCCTGGAACATCCTATCTCTGTCCACCTTGTCTATTCCCCGCAGTATCTTGTATGTCGTTATCATGTCTCCCTGACCCTTCTGTCCTCCAGTGTCGTCAGTCCGATTTCCCTTAACCTTTCCTCGTACGACATTCCCTTGAACTCTGGGACTAGCCTTGTTGCAAACCTTTGTACTTTCTCTAACTTCTTGACGTGCTTGACCAGGTGTGGGTTCCAGACTGGTGCTGCATACTCCAGTATGGGCCTAACATACACAGTGTACAGTGTCTTGAACGATTCCTTATTAAGTATCGAACGCTTCTCAGGTTTGCTAGGCGCCCATATGCTGCAGCAGTTATTTGGTTGATGTGTGCCTCCGGTGATGTGCTCGGTGTTATGGTCACCCAGGTCTTTCTCCCTGAGTGAGGTCTGTAGTCTTTGTCCACCTAGCCTATACTCTGTCTGCGGTCTTCTTTGCCCCTCCTCAATCTTCATGACTTTGCATTTGGCTGGATTGAATTTGAGAAGCCAGTTACTGGACCACATGTCCAGCCTGTCCAGGTCTCTTTGCGTCCTGCCTCTCCTCGTCCGATTAATTCTTCCATCAACTTCACGTTCCGGGAAAAACCCTTAAGTTTTTAAAATTTTTTTCCCCCAAACAATTTTGTGGCCCGGGACCCCCGGG
>NC_069401.1:32338840-32369685 GCF_026875155.1 Cherax quadricarinatus | reverse complement strand
ATTTATGGTCCCTGAATAACTTATGGTTGATGGATACATCGACACCATGCCCAGCCCTTCTAGGGTAGGGTAGGTGCCTGAGCCCGAGCCTTTAGCTCATAAGACTGTCATTCCCATTAGTCTCCTTGGGGCGGGGATGGCAGACCAGAGAGGCCTAGCTTGTGGCTAGGCCTGGGGACAGTTAGTCCCAAAGCTGAGGAGGTACTTGTGCCTCCTCCCATGGGAGACTTAGGTCTCAGACACTCCCTAAAGAGGGAGCCAAGGCCGGGCCACCACTTGGACAAGGCCCGGGCCGGGAGAATACCGGCTAATCTTTAATAATAATAATAATAAGTTGATGGATACGGATACTGACCCCGAGTTAAACCTTCTGTCTTAACACAAAGATAACACTGGTCAACAACCAAAATGTTTCCGAGACCAGAGTAACAATTTCCAACTAATTTTCAGTCACTGATAATGAATATCATGGTTAAAATTGTTTGTTATCTCTACTTTTCAATATAGACCAACGTGTGACAACAGTCTTGTGGCAGTGTGTTTCTTACCACACTCACAGTCTGACTGATCCTCATTATTGTTCCAGCAGTCATAGATGGTGGTTATTTCTTACCACACTCACAGTCTGACTGACCCTCATTATTGTTCCAGCAGTCATAGAAGGTGGTTGTTTCTTACCACACTCACAGTCTGACTGATCCTCATTATTGTTCCAGCAGTCATAGAAGGTGGTTGTTTCTTACCACACTCACAGTCTGACTGACCCTCATTATTGTTCCAGCAGTCATAGATGGTGGTTGTTTCTTACCACACTCACAGTCTGACTGACCTTCATTATTGTTCCAGCAGTCATAAATGGTGGTTGTTTCTTACCACACTCACAGTCTGACTGACCTTCATTATTGTTCCAGCAGTCATAGAAGGTGGTTGTTTCTTACCACACTCACAGTCTGACTGATCCTCATTATTGTTCCAGCAGTCATAGAAGGTGGTTAAACCATACCACGGGCGGGATTTGAACCCGCGGTCAGAGAGTCTCAAAACTCCAGACCGTCGCGTTAGCCACTGGACCAGCTAGCTACAATAAGATTCGTCCAACTAGGTATATTTCTACACCATAGGAAGGTTAGCATAGATACCACTGTGACCACAAATGTAAGTTTATGGTATGGTTTGTTTGCAATCGTGTCATTACGATTTCGTGAGTCATGTTGACGGCAGTGAGGGGACTTGAGCTAGAGTTCGTCACGGCCACGCTAGCTGGAGATTCGTCTGTAAAAACTTGCATTTGTGGTCACAGTGGTGCCTATGCTAGCCTTCCTATGGTGTAGAAATATACCTAGTTGGACGAATCTTATTGTGGCTAGCTGGTCCAGTGGCTAACACGACGGTCTGGAGTTTTGAGACTCTCTGACCGCGGGTTCAAATCCCGCCCGTGGTATGGTTTGTTTGCAATCGTGTCATTACG
This sequence comes from Cherax quadricarinatus, assembly GCF_026875155.1. NCBI lineage: Eukaryota > Metazoa > Arthropoda > Malacostraca > Decapoda > Parastacidae > Cherax > Cherax quadricarinatus. The sequence continues at coordinate 32,368,217 of NC_069401.1, read as the reverse complement.
ATTTCTTGAGTCATAGAAAGTGGTTGTTTCTTACCACAATCACAGTCTGACTGATCCTCATTATTGTTCCAGCAGTCATAGAAGGTGGTTGTGATGTCCAAGTTTATATTTTGAGGTGAAAGGTGTATGTGTGTGTATGTGTATGTGTGTGTGTGTGTGTGTGTGTGTGTGTGTGTGTGTGTGTGTGTTGTGTGTGTGTGTGTGTGTATGTGTGTGTGTGTGTGTGTGTGTGTGTGTGTGTTTGTTGGTGATTTTCTTAGACAAACACTTTTTAAACTTACAATAAATATTCTCTGAGGAAACTATTGATATATATGTGAGACATATTATATTAATTTTATTTTCCTACTGAATGATATAAATACTTCAGCTTAGCTGTCACGCTCTGTATTATAATGATAAATTAATGAATAAATTTTCTGTTTATCCTCTAATTGTTTGTTATTTTCTTCTTTCAGATGTCTCGTACTTGTGTGAATAATGCAGACAACTTCTGTTATACTTGTGGTGAGGTGACCTTTGTATCACAGAAGCGCCATACAACTGCTATGGTTAGAATGGCATATCACCTATATTTTGGAAGCAACATTGGTGACCAGGATAAGAACTGGACTTCACACATGTGCTGCAACAATTGTGCTACTAACCTTCGCCAATGGTTGAACAGGAAGAGGAAAGGAATGCCTTTTGCTGTGCCAATTACATGGCGGGAGCCAACAGACCATACCAACAATTGTTATTTCTTCATGGTACCTCCATGGGTCCATTGAATATCCAAACATTCCATCGGCTATTCGCTCAGTTCCACATGGAGAAGGTCTACCTGTTCCTGATGCACCAACTTCGGTATCCTTCGAGTCAGATGAAGAAAATGGTGAGGAGGAAAAAGAGAAGGATGACAGTGCTGGATTATAGTGACCGAAACTTTGATGAAGCACACTCCACTAGGCCACATCTCATAACAAAAGGGGAACTCCATGACCTTCTCAGGGATCTGCAACTACCCAAAAATAAGGCAGAGCTGCTAGGCTCTCGTCTTCAACAGTGAAATCTCCTAGCTGCCGATGCGAAGATTTCAAAACTTTGCGACCGTCAGCAGCGTACAAGAACATGGGATGTAACATGTCACTTAAAATCACTTTTTGGACTCACATTTAGATTTTTTCCAGCGAACTGAGGCAGTTAGTGACGAACATGGTGAAAGGTTTCACCAAGATATTACAACCATGGAAAAATGGTACCAGGCAAATGGGACAAAAGAATGCTTGCAGACTGTTGCTGGACATTGGCAAGAGATGATTCTTCAGCCCACTGTAAGTGTCAAGCAAAAAGGCAGAGAATATGTACGGATTAGAGTTTAAAACATACTGACACATATTGTACGTTATAATAATCAAATATTACATGTCTCGTAAATTTTAACCTATAACCAATAAGCATTTTTCAAGGTGATATTTGGATTCAGTACATGAAAATATATAAGAATTAACTAATCTCATTTAAGAAACATACAAATTTTCAAAAATTGTTGACCAGTGAATCAATATTCTGACCATAACCATCTTTATTACACAGGAAATATAGTATAGTGTGCATATTAATCGGGACAGTGATATTTATTTGGAAAATACACGGCAGTGATATGACAGACAATTGATTTTATAAGCATTGCTACATACTTTGGCATAAAATCGACCAATGTTGAACACATGTCCTGTTAACTGCAACAATATAGAAATTATTTCTATAACAGAGACCTGGTTCAGCTTGAAAGTTAGATAAATGCCTTCTGAATGCAACATACAGGGTTGCAAACTATTCCACACTGATAGGGTCAACAGGAAGGGTGGTGGAGTGGCGATGTATGTCAGAGATAATTTAAATTGTTTTGTTAGACAGATATAAGATTAGAAACATCGGACACAGAATCTGTTTGGCTACAGTTTCTCGAGGGTCGTGAAAAGTTAATTTTGGGTGTAATTTATAGGCCTCCAAACCTTGATAGAGAGTGCAGTAAGCTGTTATGGGACGAAGTTCATAAGGCATCTAGATATGAAAATGTTGTGATAATGGGAGATTTTAACTTTAGACAAATTGATTGGAACAATGTGACAGGAAATCTTGAGTCTAGTGACTTTCTTGATATGGTTCAGGATTGCTTTTTAGAACAGGGTGTGACAGAACCAACTAGAGGAAACAATCTACTTGACATGGTTCTTGCCAACAATGGCTTGATAAAGCTCCTGGAGAGCGAAACGTTGCCACAATGAATCACTAATTAATAATCTTGAGGTTAATGATGAGTTAGGGAAAAGCGATCACAAATCACTTAGTTTCAATATATCATGGAATTACCCGGATAACTGTAATCAAGCCTCTGTCCCAGACTTCCACTTGGCTGATTTCATGGCACTAAGAAATTACGTGGGTGGGCCCACTTAAAGAGTAACTCAGGTAAGATCACTGACAGTGATAAGGAAATGTGTGATTATAACCTAACAAATCCCCAGGTCTTGATGAACTGTTTGCAAGGGTGTTAAAGGAATGTAAAGATTAACTTAGCATACCTTCGGCTAATTTTTTCAACATATCACTACAAACTGGCATAGTGCTTGATAAGTGGAAAATGGCAAATGTAATACCTATTTACAGGCAGGTGACAGGTCCTTAGCTTTGAACTATGGACCAAAAAGTCTTACCTCCATAGTGGAAAATTTATGGAATCAGTAATTACAGAGGCAATTCGTGGCCATCTTGAAAGGCATAAATAGATTAATGAATCTCAACACGGTTTTACTAAGGGGCGTTCCTGTCTTACGAATTTACTAACTTTTTTTCACTAAGGTATTTGAGGAGGTAGATCATGGTATTGAATCTGATATTGTGTATAGGAGGAGAAATATTTTCCTGGGTAGAGGCATGGCTGACAAATAGGCAGCAGAGTGTTTGCATAAATGGGGAGAAATCAGAATGGGGCACATCACAAGCGGTGTTCCTCAGGGGTCAGTGTAGGGCCCGTTGTTGTTCACAATTTACATAAACGACATAGATGAGGGAATAAAAAACGACATAAACAAATTTGCTGATAACACCAAAATAGGCCGTCCAATTCATTCTAATGAGGACATTAGAGCACTCCAGGATGATTTGAACAGACTGATGCAATGGTCGGAGAAGTGGCAGATCAAGTTTAATATAGATAAATGCAAAGTTCTAAATGTTGGAAAGGATAATAACCATGCCACACATAAACTAAATAATGTAGATCTTAATATTACTGATTGCGAAAAGGATTTAGGAGTTCTGGTTAGCAGTAACTTGAAACCAGGACAATGGTGCACAAGCGTTCACAATAAAGTTAACAGAATCCTTGGCTTCACATCAAAAAGCATAAATAATAGAAATCCTCAGGTTGTTCTTCAACTCGATACATGTATATCCTTGGTTAGGCCTAATTTAGATTATGCTGCGCAGTTCTGGTCACCGTATTACAGAATGGATATAAATACACTGGAAAACGTACAGAGGAGGATGACAAAGTTGATCCCATGTATCAGAAATCTTCCCTATGAGGATAGACTGAGGGCCCTGAATCTGCACTCTCTAGAAAGGCGTAGAATTAGGGGGGATATGATTGAGGTGTATAAATTCAAAACTGGAATGAATAAAGGGGATGTAAATAGCGTGCTAAAAATAACTAGCCTAGACAGCACTCGCAGCAATGGAAAAATTCAGATTCAGGAAGGATATTGGAAAGTACTGGTTTGGTAATAGAGTTGTGGATGATTGGAACAAACTCCCGAGTACCGTCATAGAAGCTAAGACGTTGTGTAGTTTTAAAAATAGGTTAGTTAAATACATGAGTGGGTGTGGGTGGGTGTGAGTTGGACCTGACTAGCTGGTGCTTCTGGGTCAGATGCTGTGCTCCTTCCTTAAGTGGAGGTGACCTGACTGGTTGAGCCATTGGTCTAAGCCGAGGGTTGACATGGATCTGCCTCGCATGGGCCAGTAGGCCTGTTGCAGTGTTCCTTCTTTCTTATGTTCTTAACAATTAGCTTCTTCACAATTGAACAGTCGTGTTTCGCTATCCTGCGTTTGATTATTGCCCATATATTCTCAATTGGGGTGAGGTCAGGAGATTTTCCAGGCCAGTTTAGAATGCTTAGCTCACTCTCTTCGAAGAATGTCAGCATTTTTCTGGAAGTGTGGCATGGAGCAAGATCCTGCTGGAAAATGCCTTCTCTATCAGGAAAGTCTCTATCCACAATGGGAAGCAAACGAGTTGCCAGGATTGCTTTGTATTTGTCACTGTTCATCGTTCTCTCAACAATAACAAACCATCCAGGGCCTTTAGCAGTAAAACTACCCCAAAACATCTTAGGTGGGTGTTTTGGCGCTTGTTGAATGTGTCCATTCCATAGAGGTTCGCCTTTGCTGTCTCGCTACCATATAACTTTTCTCCATTCATCTGTTGTCCATCCCCTAAGATCAAGTGCCCACCGCAGCCGTTTTTCTTCATAGCAGCAGTCAATAATTGTTACTTTACCAGCTTTCTAGCAGTTCTGCCAACTTTAAGAAGTCTTCGTCCAACAGTTGAAGAATCAACATTTACGTCAGCTGAGGCCAAATCTCACTGTCGGTCTTTGCTGTTTTTCTTGGGATCCTTCACACTATTTTTTATTATAACCTTGTCATCCTCAGGTGTTGTCTTGCATTTTCTTTCGCATCTTCGACGCAGCTCACCACAGTTATCAGTGTCGTCAGTTTTCTTTAGAATCCGACCAACAGTTGACTTTGCTAGGCTCAAATTTTCGGCGGTCTGATACTCAAATCAGCATGTTATCTAAATGGTACAATACTTGCACACTTCCTAGGTGTAACATCCATCATGAATTTCAGCAGTAATCATGAACTGAAGGAGAAAGTTTGGCGAAATCACATTCACTTACAGACACTTGCAAGAACAGCCTTACAGACCAACAGCTGTTGATGTCAGAGGATCTCACTTGCAAAGAACACAACATGGTATCAATCGCATCTGCTAGAAAAATGATAGGATAGATAATGAGAGCCATCAAGACAAGGATGGCCAAGCCATGATAACACTCTGCAGGTCGCTTGTTCTGTCTAGGCTGGAATATTGCTGCACACACTAACAGCACCTTTCAAGGCAGGTGAAACTGCTGACCTAGAAAATGTACAGAGAACCTTCACGGCACATATAGTACAATACGACACCTAAATTACTGGGAAAGGTTGAAGTTCCTCTACCTGTACTCCCTGGAATGCAGGCGAGAGGGATACATGATTATATTCACTTGGGAAATCCTGGAGGGGTTAGTACCAAATTTGCACACGAAAATCACTCCCTATGAAATCAAAAGACTCGGCAGATGATGCAACATCCCCCCATTGAAAAGCAGGGGTTCCACTAGCACGATAAGAGACAACACAATAAGTGTCAGGGGCCCAAGACTGTTCAACTGCCTCCCAGCATACATAAGGGCGATTACCACTAGATCTCTGGCTGTCTTCAAGAAGGCTTTGGACATGCTCCTAAAGCCAGTACCTGATCAGCCAGGCTATGGTTCGTACGTCGGTTTACGTGCGGCCAACAGTAACAGCCTGGTTGATCAGGCCCTGATCCACCATGAGGCCTGGTCACAGACCGGGCCGGGGGGGCGTTGACCCCTGAAATCCTCTCCAGGTATACACTCCTGATAAAATGGGGAAGATTACCTGGAGGTTACCTGGAAGTTATTCCGGGGATCAACGCCCCCGCGGCCCGGTCCATGACCAGCCCTCCCGGTGGATCAGGGCCTGATCAACCAGGCTGTTACTGCTGGCCGCACGCAGTCCAACGTACGAGCCACAGCCTGGCTGATCCGGCACTGACTGCAATATAATACTCTAATCGTAGAGGTCTCCACCTTGTGGCCCGCGGGCCGCATGTGGCCCTTCTAGGAATTGAATGCGGCCCTCACATGAAATTATGAATTTACACTCCACAGTGTCAACAAAATCGTAAGACCCTCATCACACATTTAACCATCAAATGTGGCAGAATTTAATGAATTAATATGTAATAACCTACCTGTACCAGGGATGAACATACCTTCCCTCTTTGTAGATGAACCATTCATCTACAATCCTGTCAGACACTGCAACTTCTTGGGATCTTAATACTTGGGAATTCTTCGCTTGCCTAACTCTTGACCACGACCTACTTCCACACTGGACAAATGTGACACCACCTATGACTGCTGCACCTCTCCTGCCATACGGTTTATAAGCTGCTTCTCCGCTCCTATGTCGTATTCTATTCAAGATTGATGGACTGACCACATCGACTCAAGGTTGAGGGACTGATTACCTCATTCTCCCCCTGTTCTTCAAGTTTATCCTTTGTATGGACTGATGAAGCCACTGTGTGGCGAAACGTTTCCTCAGTAAAGATACCCAAGAGTTGCACATGTGTCTAATTTAACAACATACCTTCCCCTGGCTACACCAGGACAAAACTTTACATCTCAAAAAACTGACATAACCACTGATAATACTAGTGATCATTACTTAACCTTTCTGGTGACCAACAAATCCAGACTACCTATGGAACCTACAATATTACACTCAGACTCCAGTCAATAATTTAGTCATGTTGATAAATGCTACTAACTGCAGAGAGAATTCAACACCAATAATAATATCTATTCGTGTCCAAGCTTTCTTTTCAAAAATCCATTATGTCTTTTATAAATAATGTCAAGGTCAACCCCAAAAAATTTTAAATAGCCTTTGGTAATCAGCAGCACCCTCGACCCCACTAACAAAAGGCATTATATGAAAAAGGTGTAGAATGAGTTAAATTTAAAGGGAAAATAATTATTATGACCCTAATTTTTAAGGTTGGCCCGGTAAGCATGGGAAAGGCCTCGGTCAGATCCCAAAATTGTATCTGGGGTCATATATAACTAAGACCGCTCAGAAAACCTTGTCCGTTTCCTGACAAACTTTCCCAAACCTGGGGAACAAAACAAAACATATTTTAAACTTCCCCAAACTTATAAGAACAATCAAAACAATTGTTGCCTTGATTAAAAAGATCTTTATGTTACCTTGTTAAAGAATATGACTTATGTCCCTTGATTAAGAAGTATTATTATAAACCTTGATTAAGAATTCTACTTATGTTCCCTTTTTTTAAGAAATTTTTCTTCTGTTCCTTGATTAAGAAGTTTTTTTCGTTCCCTTGATTAAGAAGTATTACTTAGTTATTTTGATTAAAAAATATCTACTTACTGTTCCCTTAAATTAGAAAAATTACTTATTTTAATTTGATTAAGAAGTATTATTACTGTTCCTTGTTAAAAAGATCTATTACTTTTAACCTTGATTAAAAAGTATTCTTATGTTCCCTTGATTAAGGGTATTACTTACTGTTCCTTGTTTAAAAAGTATCTTTTACTGTTATTTGTTTAAAAAGTATCTACTTACTGTTCCTTGTTTAAAAATTATCTATTTATTTTTAATTAAAAATGTCTATTTTTAATTTAATTAAAAAAAATTATTATAAATTTATCTTAAGAAATTTATTTTTTTAATTAAGAATTACTACTATTTCTTAAGAATATCTAAAATATCTTAATAAGAACTATTACTATTATTTTAATTAAAACTATCTCTTTTTTAAATTGGGGAATATCTACTTTTATCTTAATAATTTATATCATTTTCTTAATTAAGAATGTTACTATTTTTAAAAAAAAAATATTTATTATTTATTAAGAATATTTTAATTTATTTAAATTTAAGAACTATTACTATTATTTAAATTTAAGAACTTCTAATTTTTTTAATTAAAAAAACTTCGACTATTATTTAATTAAGAACTGTTACTATTATTTAAATTAAAAATTTTATTATTTAATTAAAATATCTACTATTATCTTAATTAAGAACTATTCTTTATTTTTTTTAAGAATTATCAATTTTTATTTAAAGAATTCTATATTATCAAATTAAGAAATATTACATTATCTTAATTAAAAACTTCTTTTATTTTTAAATTTTATAACTATCTACTTTATCAAATTAAGAATATCTATATTATTTAATTAGAATTTCTATTTATTTTAAGAATATCTACTATTATTTTAAATTAAGAATTTCTTTTTTTAATTAAGAATATTACCATTTCTTAATTAAGAATTTATCTATTACAAATTTTGGATTATATATTATTTAAGAACTTTTCTATGTTTTTTAAATTAAGAATTCTATATTATCTTAATTAAGAATATTACATTATCTTTTTAAAAAACTATCTATATTTTTAATTAAGAATGTTTTATTTATTTTAATTAAGAATTATCTTATTATTTAAAGAATATTATTTTTTTTAAATTAAGAACTATCTATTTATTTTAAATTAGATTTATTACTTTTATTTAATTAAGAACTATTTTTATCTTAATTAAAAATGATATATTTCTTTTTAAGAACTTTTTAAATATTTTTTAATTGAATATCAAATATTTTTAAATTAAAGAACTATCTACTTTTATCTTTTTTTAAGAAACTATTACTATTATTTAAATTAAGGTTTGATTATTTATCTTAAGAATTCTACTTTATTTTTAAATTTAAAGAACTATTACTTTATTTAATTAAAAAAACTATCTACTTTATTTTAATTTAAAAAAATATTATTTTTTCTTAATTAAGAATATCTTTTTTATTTAATTAAGAACTATCTACTATTATTTTAATTTAAAAAACTATTACTTTTTTAATTAAGAACGTCCCTATTATCTTAATTAAAAATTATTCTATTATCTTAAAAACTATTTTTATTTAAATTTAAGAACTATCTACTTTTTTAATTAAGAATTATTACTATTATCTTAATTAAGAATTATCTACTTATCTTAATTAAAGAACTATCTACTATTATTTTAAATTTAAAGAATTTAAACTTTTTATTTAATAAGAATTATTATTTACTTAAGAACTATCTATATTTCAAATTAAAAGAAATATCTAGTTTTTTTAAATTAAGAACTATCTTATTTCTTATTAAAAAACTATTACTTTTTTATTAAGAACTATTCTATTATTTAATTAAGAATTTCACTTTTTATTTTAAGAACTATCTTTTTTTTAAATTAAAGAATTATTACTATTTTTTAATTAAGAACTATCTAATTTTTATCTTAATTAAAAATTTTTACTTTATTTTTTTAAGAATTATCTACCTTATTTTAAATTTAAAAAACTTCTATTATTTATTAAGAATATTTATATTATTTTAAATTTAAAATTATCTACTATTTTTTTAAGAATATTACTTTATTTTTAATTAAGAATTATTTTTATTATCTTAATTAAAAAATATTAATATTACTTATTAAAGAATTTATCTATATTATCTTAAATTAAGAACTTTATATTATTTTAATTAAGAGTTATCTATATTTTTTTAAAGAACTATTATTTATTTTAAATTAAAGTTATCTACTATTATTTTAATTAAAAATTATTATATTATTTTAAAATTAAGAATTATCTACTATTATTTAATTAAGAAACTATCTATATTTTTTAAAATTAAAAGAATATTACTTTTATCTTAATTAAAAATATTACTATTTTTTAAATTAAGTTTTATTCTTTTATTTTAAATTTAAGAATATCTACTATTATCTTAATTAAGAATTATTACTATTATTTAATTAAAAACTTTCTGTTATTTAATTAAAAAAATATTACTATTTTTTAAATTTAAAAATATATATTTTATTTTAAAATTAAAAGAACTTTACTATTATTTTAAATTTTAAGAATTGTCACTTTTTTTAATTAAAAACTATTATGTTATCTAATTAAGAATATTACTATTATCTTAATTAAGAACTATTACTATTATTTAATTTAAGAACTATTATATTATCTTAATTAAAGAATTGTTACTATTATCTTAATTAAGAATTATTATATTATTTAAAAAATTGTTATACATCTTATTTAAGAATTTTAAAATATTTTTTAATTAAGAATATCTACTATTTTTAATAAGAACTATTATTTTATTTTTAATTAAAAACTTTAACTTTATTTTAAATTAAAAAAACTATCTACAATTTCTTTATTAAGAACTATTACTATTTCTTAATTAAGAATTATCTACTATTATTTAAAAACTTTACTATTATTTTAAATTAAAAACTATTTTACTTTATTTTAAATTTAAAAGAATATCTATTTTATCTTAAATTAAAGAATATTCCCATTATTTAATTAAGAACATCTACTATTTTTAAGCTATTTATTTTTTTAATTAAGAACTTTTACTTTATTTAATTAAGAACTATCTATTTTTTAATTAAGAATATTTACTATTATTTAATTAAAAATTATCTACTATTTTTAAAGAACATTTATTATCTTAATTAAGAACTATCTACTATTACTTAATTAAGAACTTTTTCCCATTTCTTAATTAAGAACTTTTATATTTATCTTAATTTAAAGAACATCTTATTATTTTTTTAAAGAATATCTATTTTTCTTTTTTAAGAACTTGTACTATTATTTAATTAAAAAAAATATCCCCATTTTTAAAAAAAATTTATCTATTTATCTTAATTAAAAAACTATTACTTTATTTTTAATTAAAAAAAATTTACTATTTTTTAAATTTTAAGAATATCTATTTTATTTAAAATTAAAGAACTTCTTATTATTTTAAATTTAAAGAATTTCTATTTTATCTTTTTAGAACTATTTCTATTATCTTAATTAAGAACTGTCTATTTTTCTTAATAAAAACTATTATATTTTTAAAAGATCTATCTATATTATCTTAATTAAGAACTTTTAATTTATCTAATTAAGAACTATTTATTTTTTTATTAGAACTTAAACTTTATTTAAATTTAAAGAATATCTACTTTTATTTTTTTAAGATTTCTTATTATCTTAATTAAGAACTATTCTTTATTTTAAATTTAAATTATTACTATTATTTAATTAAAAAACTTTTAAATGTTATTTTAAATTATGTTAATTTTCGAAAAATTAATTAAAAAACGATCTACCCCTACCTATCTCCCAAAACATTCTAACCCCTCCCAAATTTTGGGTTTAGGCCCAAAAAAAATCTAATGATGCTTTTTAAAACCTGCTGAAATATTTACATGAATAGAGAAAAAAAGTTCCTCTGGGGTTTTTTATTGTTTACGAAAGCTTTGTTAATTGACCGACTTGCCCCACGTAAATTGTCCACTAGGGTATAAGAGGGAAATCCCCAACTACTAAGTCTTCCCTCAGCAACAAAAGCCAAATATGTGTACAAAAAGGGGAAAACTCTTTGCGCAACATTTACAGTTGGTGCCCCACAGGGAAGTGCCTTGGCCTTTTCCCTTTTCCCCTATACATAAATGCCCTTCCCAAAATGCTTGCAATTACTAAAAACCCACACTATTTGCAGAGACCTAATAGTCTTTTCTCACCGGCCCAGACGCTAGCCAATCTGTAAAACCCAATTACAGAAAATATTACCGGATGAGGACTAACAAATTACCTAAACATTGACAAAACCTACTTTATTGTTTGGGAAAAAGATTTCAGATGTCCTTTAAAAATAAGATAAAAGGATCACCTATCACCCAAAGTAACAGAGGGAAAATTCTTAGGAAACCCCTCGATAATAGACTCAATTTCATAAAAATATTCAACAAATTTTTTAAAAAAATTTCCAAGATGGGCAACTATCGAAGATTCGGTGCTATGTTCCCCAGTCAGCCTCCTGGCCTCTATCACTCTTTATTTACCCCCCATTACCCATGGAATTTGGCTTTTGGGGCTCAACAAAATTAAACCCTTCAGACCACTAATTACCACAGGGAAAGGGTTTGAATGATAACAAATTTACTACAGGCGCACATCCCAGTATTCAAAACACTCAAATACTCCCATACAAAAAACCTACTTTTATTGCATTATTCTTAAATAGAAACTTAACTTGATATTAACCCCCCCCTCAAACATCTCCTTTCCAACCCCAACAGAACACATGACCATAATACAAGGCACGATCCTCTTTGATGTTCCTGTGTCCTTCACGCTATCAAAATCAAGCCCTAAAAAACCCTAAAAAACTGGAATTCATTACCCGTAAAATAAAAGGAAAAAAATACCTGTTTTAAATTCAAGTCTCTTCTAAAGTTTACTTACTCACCCAAAACAAAAAAAATATGAATAATGACCTTTAAAAATTTTTATCCTAAATGTTTCTCACAATATATCACCAATGTTTTAAAATACTTTGTTATTTTTTTTTAAATACACTACCCAAAGAATACTAAATTTACTGAATGAACAGCAATGATGCAAACCCTTGACCTGTTTTGTAATACTTTTGTATTTTATGTTTCTGTTTACAATAATTTCTTATCACTGATTTTCTTGCTTTGTTAATCTTAAGTTAATTGAAGCCAGCCCGTAATGCTTGCATATAAATGGCTTTGGCATGCTGGTTTTACCGTATTTTTTGACCCCTGTATGTTGTTAATTTCTAATAAATAAAAAAAAATAAATAAATAAAATTAAGAACTCTTACTATTATTTAATTAAGGGGCTATCTACCATTATTTTTTAAATTAGAAATATCTACTTTATTTATTTAAAGAATTTTCTATTTTTTAAATTTAAAAACTATCTATATTATTTATTTAAAAATATCTCTATTATTTAATTTAAAAATTTCTACTATTATTTAATTTTAAAAACTATCTACTATTTCTTAATTAAAAATTATTATATTTTTTAATTAAATTTTTACTATTTTTAAGAACTATTACTGTTATTTAAATTTAAAAATATCTATATTATCTTAATTAAGAATATCTACTTTATCTTAAATAAGACTATCTATTTATCTTAATTAAGAATTCTCTTTTTTTTAAGAACTATCTACCTTATCTTAATTAAAAACTATTTCTTTTATCTTAATTAAGAAAATATTAATTATCTTTTTAAGAATATCTACTTTTATCTTAATTAAAAATTATCTCTATTATCTTAAGAACTATCATATTATCTTAATTAAACTTTCTATTTTTTTAATTTGAATTATCTATATTATCTTAAAAAACTATTATATTATCTTAATTAAAGAACTGTCTATATTATCTTTAAATTTAAAAATTATTTTTTATATTATCTTAAGAATATCTATTTATCTTAAATTTAAAAACTATCTTTTTATTTAAAAAAGAATTACTCTTTATTTAAATTTAAAAATATTATGTTATCTAATTAAGAAATTTACTATTATCTAATTAGGAATTATCTTTATTATTTAATTAAAAATATTTACTATTATTTAAATTTGAATTTTTACATTTTTTTAATTAAAAAATTATTTACATTTCTTAGAAAATATTGCTGTTTCTTAATAAGAATTTATATTATCTTTAAATTAAGAACTGTCACTTTATCTTAATTAAGAATTTTTCTATTATCTTAATTAAAACATCTTATTATTTAATTAAAAAAATTCTCCATTTTTTAATTAGAACTATTACTATTATTTAAATTAAAAATATCTACTATTTTCTTTATTAAGAACTATTATGTTATCTTAAATTTAAAAATTTTCTTTATTATCTTAAGAAATATTACTATTTCTTAATTTAAAAAATCTACTATTTTCTTATTAAGAATTATCTACTATTTCTTTGAACTATCTTATTTTCTTTAAATTTAAAAAATTATATTATTTAATTAAGATTATTCTTTATTTAATCAAGAAATTTTTACTATTTTTTAAATTTAAAAACTATCTATATTATTTAATTAAGAACTTTTTATATTATCTTAAATTTAAAAACTATCTACATTAAATTTAATTAAAAACTATTATTTTCTTAAATTAAGAACTACTACTATTATCTTAATTAAGAAACTTTTCTTTACTTAAATTTAAAAAAACTTTCTCTATTTTCTTAAATTCGAACTTTATATTATCTTTATTTAGAACTATTTCTTTTTTTTAATTAAAATTTATTTATTTATCTTAAAAAATTTCTACTTTATTTATTAAAAACTATCTATATTATCTTAATTAGAATATTTCTGTTATCTTTATTAAGAAATTACTATTATCTTTTAATTAAGAACTTTAGTATTTTTTAATTTTGAAAAAATTACTATTTTTTAAATTTAAAAATATCTACTATTTTTAATTGAAAATATTAGTATTTTCTTAAATTTAAAAATTATTACTATTATCTTTAATTTAAAAACTATGTATATTTTCTTAATTAAAAATTATTATTTATTTAATTTAAAAATTATCTACATTATTTAATTAAGAACTATTACATTATCTTAATTAAAAACTTCTATTTATCTTAATAAGAAAATAAAGTTATCCGGGCTCTCTCTTTCCCGTGTCATTAATGGACTCATGTGAAACTTGGCCTGGGAACTTGGCGTGAAACTGGCACGAAATTGGCATGGAACTTGGAAATGGAATTGGCATTGAAACTTGGGATTGAAACTTGGCATGAAACTTGCACGAAACTTGGCACTGAAACTTGGCACTGAAATTGGCAGTGAAAAAATTTGGCATTTTAAAATTAGACTGAAATTTGGGACTGAAATTTGGACTGGAACTTTTGGGAGTGAAAATTGGCAGTGAAACTTGGGACTGAACTTGGGACTGGAAAAATTGCCTGGGAAATTGGATTTAAAAATTTGGGTGAAATTGCACTGAACTTTGGGACTGAAACTTCACTGAAACTTGGGATGGAACTTGGACTGGAATTTGTTGAAATTTGGCCTGAAACTTGGCACTGAAAAATTGGCACTGAAACTTGGGATGAAAATTGGCATAAAATTTGGGACTGGGGAAATTGGCAGGGAAATTGGCATGGTCGGAGAACTGACAACATTTTGGGGTTTGGTAGGTAGGGGTTGAAAGTTTAAAGGGAGGCGGGGGGGGGGAAGGGAGGGGAGTTATGGGAGGGGGGGGGGATGTAGGGGGATGTAGGGGGGTGTGGGGGATGTAGGGGGGTGTAGGGGGGTTGGTAGGGGGGATGTAGGGGGAGAGATCGGAGTTGGTGGAGGTTGGGGATGGGAGGCAGGGGGGATTGGGATGGGGGGGGGGTAGGAGGAGTTGTGCCATGGACGAGCGGGGCTCTAACTACCATCACAAGACCCCAACCCACCCCGCCTCCCCCCCTCCCTTCTCAACCACCACTGCCGTAACTTTTATCCTCCCCCCCTCTCCCCGTCTCACCACTCTGATGCTGGCAAAGGGCTCTTGATTCCGGGAAGTGGAGCTATCTTCCTTTCCCTCCCCCCTCCTTCCAATCTCCCACCCCTCTCGCTCCTTCCACGGATAGTAATATGATAGTAATAATCACAATAATAATAATAATAATAATAATAATAATAATAATAATAATTAAATAATAATAGAAATAATAATAGTAAAATTAATAATGATAATAATAATTAAAATAATACAATTAATAATGATAATAATAATAATATAATAATAATAATAATAATAATAATAATAATAATAATAATAATAATAATAATAATAATAATTGAACGTGTTGAACAAGAGTACAGGCGGCAGTAACATGCGTGTACATGTGAACGTTGTGTACATGTACCCAGACACTCCGCTGCCAGACGTGTTGTTGCACTTTGTAATTTGCTTGTTTGTAGTTAAGTATTTTAACAAGTTACTGTAACCTGCTATAAACTTCAACCTAACTTAATCTGCATTACATCTTCCTTAGAGAACCCTAACCTAACATAACGTAACGTAACATAACGTAACGTAACGTAACAACGTAACATAACATAACGTAACGTAACGTAACATAACGTAACGTAACGTAACCTAACGTAACATAACCTAACCTAACATAACGTAACCTAACATGACGTAACCTAACCTAACCTAACATAACGTAACGTAACCTAACGTAACGTAACCTAACCTAACATAACGTAACCTAACCTAACATAACGTAACCTAACCAAACATAACGTAACCTAACCTAACATAACGTAACGTAACCTAACATAACGTAACGTAACCTAACACCAAAGACCTAGGAGTGATTATGTCGGAGGATCTCACCTTCAAGGACCATAACATTGTATCAATCGATCTGCTAGAAAAATGACAGGATGGATAATGAGAACCTTCAAAACTAGGGAGGCCAAGCCCATGATGACACTCTTCAGGTCACTTGTTCTATCTAGGCTGGAATATTGCTGCACTCTAACAGCACCTTTCAAGGCAGGTGAAATTGCCGACCTAGAAAATGTACAGAGAACTTTCACGGCGCGCATAACGGAGATAAAACACCTCAATTACTGGGAGCGCTTGAGGTTTCTAAACCTGTATTCCTGGAACGCAGGAGGGAGATACATGATTATATACACCTGGAAAATCCTAGAGGGACTAGTACCAAACTTGCACACGAAAATCACTCATACGAAAAGCAAAAGACTTGGCAGACGATGCACCATCCCCCAATGAAAAGCAGGGGTGTCACTAGCACGTTAAGAGACCATACAATAAGTGTCAGGGGCCCGAGACTGTTCAACTGCCTCCCAGCACACATAAGGGGGATTACCAACAGACCCCTGGCAGTCTTCAAGCTGGCACTGGACAAGCAACTAAAGTCAGTTCCTGATCAGCCGGGCTGTGGCTCGTACGTTGGTTTGCGTGCAGCCAGCAGCAACAGCCTGGTTGATCAGGCGTGATCCACCAGGAGGCCTGGTCACAGACCGGGCCGCGGGGGCGTTGACCCCCGAAACTCTCTCCAGGTAAACTCCAGGTAAACATAACGTAACGTAACCTAACGTAACGTAACCTAACCTAACATAACGTAACGTAACATAACGTAACGTAAACCTAACCTAACATAACGTAACGTAACCTAACGTAACGTAACCTAACATAACGTAACCTAACATAACGTAACGTAACCTAACATAACGTAACGTAACCTAACATAACGTAACGTAACCTAACATAACGTAGCCTAACCTAACATAACGTAACCTAACATAACGTAACCTAACCTAACATAACGTAACCTAACCTAACATAACGTAACCTAACCTAACATAACGTAACCTAACCAAACATAACGTAACCTAACCTAACATAACGTAACGTAACCTAACATAACGTAACGTAACCTAACATAACGTAACGTAACCTAACCTAACATAACGTAACGTAACATAACGTAACGTAAACCTAACCTAACATAACGTAACGTAACCTAACGTAACGTAACCTAACATAACGTAACCTAACATAATGTAACATAACCTAACATAACGTAACCTAACCTAACATACTGTAACGTAACCTAACATAACGTAACGTAACCTAACATAACGTAACCTAACATAACGTAACCTAACCTAACATAACGTAACCTAACCAAACATAACGTAACCTAACCTAACATAACGTAACGTAACCTAACATAACGTAACATAACCTAACATAACGTAACGTAACTAACCTAACATAACGTAACGTAACCTAACCTAACATAACGTAACGTAACCTAACATAACGTAACGTAACTTAACATAACGTAACGTAACCTAACCTAACATAACGTAACGTAACGTAACCTAACATAACGTAACGTAACATAACGTAACGTAAACCTAGCCTAACATAACGTAACGTAACCTAACGTAACGTAACCTAGCATAACGTAACCTAACATAACGTAACGTAACTTAACATAACGTAACCTAACCTAACATAACGTAACGTAACCTAACATAACGTAACGTAACCTAACATAACGTAAAGTAACCTAACATAACGTAACGTAACCTAACATAACGTAACCTAACCTAACGTAACGTAACCTAACCTAACATAACGTAACGTAACCTAACATAACGTAACCTAACCTAACATAACGTAACGTAACCTAACATAAAGTAACCTAAACTAACATAACGTAACCTAACCTAACATAACGTAACCTAACCTAACATAACATAACATAACCTAACCTAACATAACGTAACCTAACATAACGTAACCTAACCTAACATAACGTAACGTAACCTAACATAACGTAACCTAACCTAACATAACGTAACGTAACCTAACATAACGTAATGTAACCTAACATAACGTAACGTAACCTAACATAACGTAACGTAACCTAACATAACGTAACCTAACCAAACATAACGTAACCTAACCTAACATAACGTAACGTAACCTAACATAATGTAACGTAACCTAACATAACGTAACGTAACCTAACATAATGTAACCTAACCTAACATAACGTAACGTAACCTAACATAACGTAACGTTAACCTAACATAACGTAACAGTAACCTAACATAAACGTAACATAACTAACATAACGTAACGTAACCTAACATAACGTAACCTAACCTAACATAACGTAACCTAACCTAACATAACGTAACCTAACCTAACATAACGTAACCTAACCAAACATAAAACATAACTAACCTAACATAACGTAACCTAACCTAACATAACGTAACCTAACCTAACATAACGTAACGTAACCTAACATAACGTAACCTAACCTAACATAACGTAACGTAACCTAACATAACGTAACGTAATCTAACATAACGTAACGTAACCTAACATAACGTAACGTAACCTAACATAACGTAACCTAATCTAACATAACATAACCTAACCTAACATAACGTAACCTAACCTAACATAACGTAACCTAACCTAACATAACGTAACCTAACTAACTAAACGTAACCTAACCAAACATAACGTAACCTAAACCTAACATAATGTAACCTAACCTACATAACGTAACCTAACCTATATAACGTAACGTAACCTAACATAACGTAACCTAACCTAACATAACGTAACGTAACCTAACATAACGTAACCTAACCTAACATAACGTAACCTAACCTAACATAACGTAACCTAACCTAACATTACGTAACCCTAAACCTAACATAACGTAACCTAACCAAACATAACGTAACCTAACCTAACATAACGTAACCTAACCTAACATAACGTAACGTAACCTAACATAACGTAACATAACCTAACATAACGTAACGTAACCTAACATAACGTAACGTAACCTAACACAACGTAACCTAACCTAACATAACGTAACTCTAACCTAACATAACGTAACGTAACCTAACATAACGTAAGTAACCTAACATAATGTAACGTAACCTAACATAACGTAACGTAACCTAACATAACGTAACGTAACCTAACATAACGTAACCTAACCTAACATAACATAACCTAACCAAACATAACAGCAGCCACTGTGTTAACCTCAGCAGCCAGTGTGTTAACCTCAGCAGCCACTGTGTTAACCTCAGTAGCCAGTGTGTTAACCTCAGCAGCCAGTGTGTTAACCTCAGCAGCCAGTGTGTTAACCTCAGCAGCCAGTGTGTTAACCTCAGCAGCCAGTGTGTTAACCTCAGCAGCCACTGTGTTAATCTCAGCAGCCAGTGTGTTAACCTCAGTAGCCAGTGTGTTAACCTCAGCAGCCAGTGTGTTACTCAGCAGCCAGTGTGTTAACCTCAGCAGCAGTGTGTTAACTCAGAGCCAGTGTGTTAACCTCAGCAGCCAGTGTGTTAACCTCAGCAGCCAGTGTGTTAACCTCAGTAGCCAGTGTGTTAACTTCAGCAGCCAGTGTGTTAACTTCAGCAGCCAGTGTGTTAACCTCACCAACCAGTGTGCTTACCACGGGGGTCTGTGACCTCACCAGCTAGTGTGCTTACCACGGGGGTCTCTGACCTCACCAGCTAGTGTGCTTACCACGGGGGTCTGTGACCTCACCAGCTAGTGTGCTTACCACGGGGGTCTGTGACCTCACCAATCCAGTGTGCTTTACCACGGGGGTCTGTGACCTCACCAGCTAGTGTGCTTACCACGGGGGGTCTGTGACTTCACCAACCAGTGTGCTTACCACCCGGGTCTGTGACCTCACCAGCCAGTGTGCTTTTCCACCGGGGTCTGTGACCTCACCAGCCCGTGTGCCTTTACCCCCGGGTCTGTGACCTCACCAACCAGTGTGCTTGCCACCGGGGGTCTGTGACCTCACCCGCCAGTGTGCTTTCCCGGGGTCTGTGACCTCACCAGCCGTGTGCTTACCAAACCCGGGGTCTGTGACCTCACCAACCAGTGTGCTTACCACCGGGGTCTGTGACCTCACCAGCAGTGTGCCTTCCACGGGGTCTGTGACCTCACCAACCAGTGTGCTTACCACCGGGGTCTGTGACCTCACCAGCCAGTGTGCTTACCACGGGGTCTGTGACCTCACCAGCCAGTGTGCTTACCACTGGGGTCTGTGACCTCACCAGCTAGTGTGCTTACCACCGGGGTCTGTGACCTCACCAGCTAGTGTGCTTACCACGGGGTTCTGGGACTTCACCAGCTAGTGTGCTTACCACGGGGTCTGTGACCTCACCAACCAGTGTGCTTACCACCGGGGTCTGTGACCTCACCAGCCAGTGTGCTTACCACCGGGGTCTGTGACCTCACCAGCCAGTGTGCTTACCACTGGGGTCTGTGACCTCACCAGCTAGTGTGCTTACCACGGGGTCTGTGAACTCACCAGCTAGTGTGCTTACCACGGAGGTCTGTGACCTCACCAGCTAGTGTGCTTACCACGGAGGTCTGTGACCTCACCAGCTAGTGTGCTAACCCCCCTGGGTCAAACCCCACCAGTTCTGTGACTGGTTTGCAATCGTCATATTATGATCTCGTGAGTTTGAAGACGATCTACTGATCGTGACAGCGAAGGTCGTTTGTAATATCTTACACAACTCACTTGACGGTATACAATTCCGACAGGTTGGTAAGACACATGTCGAACAGTCAGGTATCTTTATTCCGAAACGTTTCACCTACCCAGTAGGCTTCTTCAGTCGAGTACAGAAATGTTGGTAGAAGCAGAGTGCCTCATACACAAGGGTGCTACATAGACAAAGGTGCCACATACACAGGGGTGCCACATAACGAAAGGTGATGGACCCAGTACTGGAACACAGGACTGTGTCTTGTGTCCCAAGTGTACATTCTCAACCCCAGGAAGGTTTGTCCTTTGAAGCTGTTAAATGTGTTTTGACACAGTATGATTTACCTGTATATTGATGCTTGTGGATTGGTATACCCGTGTTCGGAATGTGGTATGGTATACCTGTGTTCGGGGAGAGGTATGGTACATGTATACCTGTGTTCGGGGCGAGGTATGGTACATGTATACCTGTGTTCGGGGAGAGGTATGGTACATGTATACCTGTGTTCGGGGCGAGGTATGGTACATGTATACCTTTGTTCGGGGCGAGGTATAGTACATGTATATCTGTGTTCGGGGCGAGGTATGGTACATGTATATCTGTGTTCGGTGTGTGGTATGGTATACCTGGATTCGGGGCAAAGTATGGTATATTTTTGTGCTGTGGACAATAAGTTTATGACTAACTGAGGCCAGATTGTATTCACGTGGCCACCCATCCAATTTTTAGCCAAACCTAGTGATGCTTAACCTGACTGAGCGAAGACATGTCATTTACAGGTCCGGGCCCACATCACATAAACAGACGTGGAGTAGGTGCAGGCGTTATGTGAGGAGTTTACGTAAGTCAGCTGATCTAAGGTGTCGGTTCCCGTTGGAGGTCTTGAAGAGTTGTTTACTCCTGATAGATAATCAAGCTTGTCAATAAGTTTGAAGGGTGTGGGACGTTGTGTTTGTGTCTGCCACCTGATCAAAGGTGTCTACGCTTGCCTCCAAATGCCGTGCTGCCGACGATAGTGAAAGACATAGGCTGCAGATAGAGCCTTTACTGGGACATTTCCCTCTGCGTAGAGCTTTATAAACTCTACATAGCTTGTTGTGAAAGGTGTACTTTCTCTTCGCTAGTTTAGACTCGGAGAATATCTCACACTGTATTATCATTTTAAAACAATAAAGGAAAAAAAATCTTAAAGTAAGTGGAGCCTGAACCTTTTTTCGTCTTATCTGGCAAAGTGTTTGTCAACTTAACAAACCTGTCAACACGACAAGTATACATGTAATGAGGACTTCATAATTTCGTGAAGACATTATGTAGAGGTACTGGGGACCTGTATGGCGCCGTGACCCTCACGGGGACACCAGGTGTGATGCTGGACTTCCTGTAGGTTGACAGAGAGGCAGGCAGATGAAGTCACCATACAGGTACGTACTTGCACCTGCAATCTATCTACCCATGGTGTTCTCCGGGTATCATCGCTCCCACTGCCCTATCCTAGTCCAGGTCTAGCAGTACAACGGCACCTCAGCCTGGTTCAAGAGGAACAAATTAAACAGATTCCCGTTTGATAAGCACGAGGGTTCGATATAATGTTTGAAAAAGCTGGTAGTGACCTGTAAACGTAGAAACAATAGTGCCGGGTCGAGAAGGGTGTTTCCCTTTCTTTTTTTTTTAATGAAATTGGTTAGACGAATAGGTGGGTAGGAATGGTTAGTTATGAAAAGACTTGCCTAGTATGGGTCAGTAGGCCTGCTGCAGTGCTTCTCTAATCTTATGTTCCTGTCAGCATTGTGCTATGATAGTTATGTAATGGAAACAATAGCTAGATATTTCTCGAAACACGAAATCGTAATGACACGATTGCGACGGTCTGGAGTTTTGAGACTCTCTGACCGCGGGCTCAAATCCCGCCCGTGGTATGGTTTCGGACCGAAAGATCGTCGTGAGTTTCATCCTCCGTGAACAGGTTAAGATAAGAAAGATAAGATAAGATTTTCTCCGGATTTTTAACCCTGGAGAGTTAGCCACCCAGGATAACCCAAGAAAGTCAGTGCGTCATCGAGGACTGTCTAACTTATTTCCATTTGGGTCCTCAATCTTGTCTCCCAGGATGCGACCCACACCAGTCGACTAACACCCAGGTACCTATTTGCAGCTAGGTGAACAGGACAATTGTGCTTCTTTATTCTTTTCAGCAAGGCATTGAGGATATCATCTGGTGGTCCATCATCTACAGCAGCCTCACAAGTTTCGTTCCAGCAGAACTGGAGTTACTATTACTTGGAAACTCCCATCTCCCATACACACCAGAAATGTAAATTTTATGAAGATAACTTCGCCATTACAGAGCGAGGCAAGACAAAAGAAGTATATCAAGAGAACAGGAAAAAAAGAAAAAAAAGGGAGAGGGGGAGAATTGAGACCAAATTTGTAAGAATTGATGGTGAGAGGGAAGGATAACTATGGTAGACTAATTGGGCTTTAAGATTACCAGTTACTCAAGGAATTTTTAAGGCTGAATGTCACATGTTCACCTCCAGTCGGGAATACTTAATCCTCAAAATGAGAATGAAATAAAACTGTGTTTATATAGTGAGAAACATACGCATCAGGATGTGTATGATGTGGAAGGTTAAGTGACGGTGGAGGAGGTGATGGGGCCGGCACCAGGAGACTGCTTCCTGATTCCTGTACCATAACATGAAGCAGTGTAGATCCCGAGCAGGGGCGAGTGTTGAGAGGGAGACGGCAGTGTTGAGAGGGAGACGGCAGTTTTGAGAGGGAGACGGCAATGTTGAGAGGGAGACGGCAGTGTTGAGAGGGAGACGGCAGTTTTGAGAGGGAGACGGCAGTGCTGAGAGGGAGACGGCAGTCCTGAGAGGGAGACGGCAGTGTTGAGAGGGAGACGGCAGTGTTGAGAGGGAAACGGCAGTGCTGAGAGGGAGATGGCAGTGTTGAGAGGGAGACGGCAGTGTTGAGAGGGAGACGGCAGTGTTGAGAGGGAGACGGCAGTTTTGAGAGGGAGACGGCAGTGCTGAGAGGGAGACGGCAGTGTTGAGAGGGAGACGGCAGTGTTGAGAGGGAGACGGCAGTGTTGAGAGGGAGGCAGCACTGCTGAGAGGGAAACGGCAGTGCTGAGAGGGAGACGGCAGTGTTGAGAGGGAGACGGCAGTGCTGAGAGGGAGACGGCAGTGTTGAGAGGGAGACGGCAATGTTGAGAGGGAGACGGAAGGAAGGATGGAAAGAAGGTGGTTGAGGAAGACAGCAACATGAAGAGATGAGAAACGAGGTGTGGGGAAGGAAGCAAGAGAAAGGAGAGGAAATGGGGAGGGTGGAGGGGTGATCGTGGAGGGGTGAGGGGTGCAGGGGTGAGGGGTGGAGGGGTGAGGGGATACCAAGACCAGTACAGTAGACGGACATCCTTCATGTCTTAAGATTTATGATACCATAGTAACACTTAGTTTATCCCCTGCCACCCTCCCTTCCCCTGCCACCCTGCCTTCCTCTTCCATCCTGCCTTTCCTTACCACCCTGCCTTCCCTGACAACCTTCCTTCTCCTGCTACCGTTCCATCCCTTCCGCCATGCCTTCCCTGCCACCATGTCTTTCTTCTGCTATCATGCCTTCCCTGCCACTATGCCTTCCCCTGCCAGCATGAATTCCCTGCCACTATGCCTTCCTCTGCCACCATGCCTTCCTCCTGCTACCATGCCTTCCCCTGCCACTATACCTTCACTTGTCACCTTGCCTCTCCCTGTCACCATGCCACTCCCTGCCACCATGCCTTTCCTTGCCACCATGCCAGTCCCTGCCACCCTGCCTTGTCCTGCCACTGTGCCTTCCCTGCCACCATGCCTTCCCCTGCCACCATGCCTTTCTCTGCCACCATGCCTTCCCCTGCCACCATGCCTCTCCCTGCCACCATGCCTCTCCCTGCCACCATGCCTTCCCCTGCCACCTTGCCTCTCCCTGCCACCATGCCTTTCCTTGCCACCATGCCAGTCCCTGCCACCCTGCCTTGTCCTGCCACTGTGCCTTCCCTGCCACCATGCCTTCCCCTGCCACCATGCCTTTCTCTGCCACCATGCCTTCCCCTGCCACCATGCCTCTCCCTGCCACCATGCCTCTCCCTGCCACCATGCCTTCCCCTGCCACCTTGCCTCTCCCTGCCACCATGCCTTTCCTTGCCACCATGCCAGTCCCTGCCACCCTGCCTTGTCCTGCCACTGTGCCTTCCCTGCCACCATGCCTCTCCCTACTGCCATGCCTCTCCATGCCACCATGCCTCTCCCTGCCACCATGCCTCTCCCTACTGCCATGCCTTCCTCTGCCACCATGCCTCTCCCTGCCACTGCTAGTCATAAGTTGGCCTGTGATACTCCAATACTGGAACTATGTACTGTGTCAAAACAAAAGCATTCACATTGCTAAACTCACAAACTAGTATTTAGTCACTTAGCCATAATACCAACTTACCTCATAATTTTGTAATATTTTAAACTTAAGATTTAATCTAAGTCTGCCCGAAATGCCTAGCCATGCTAGGTGTTCTAGTGGTACACTCTGTAATGCCTAGCCATGCTAGATGTTCTAGTGGTACACTCTGTAATACCTAGCCATGCTAGATGTTCTAGTGGTACACTCTGTAATACCTAGCCATGCTAGATGTTCTAGTGGTACACTCTGTAATGCCTAGCCATGCTAGGTGTTCTAGTGGTACACTCTGTAATGCCTAGCCATGCAGATGTTCTAGTGGAAACACTCTGTAATGCCTAGCCATGCTAGAGTTCTAGTGGTACACTCTGTAATGCCTAGCCATGCTAGATGTTTTTAGTGGTACACCTGTAATGCCTAGCCATGCTAGATGTTCTATTTGGTACACTCTGTAATGCCAAAGCCATGCTAGTGTTCTAGTGGTACACTCTGTAATGCCTAGCCATGCTAGATTTTTCTAGGGGTACACTCTGTAATGCCTAGCCATGCTAGATGTTCTAGTGGTACACTCGTAATGCCTAGCCATGCTAGATGTTCTAGTGTACACTCTGTAATGCCTAGCCATGCTAGGTGTTCTAGTGGTGCACTCTGTAATGCCTACCCAGGGCTAGATGTTCTAGTGTACACTCTGTAATCCCTACCATGCTAGGTGTTCTAGTGGTACCCCTCTGTAATGCCTAGCCATGCTAGGTGTTTCTAGTGGGTACACTCTGTAATGCCTAGCCATGCTGGGTTGTTCTAGTGGTACACTCTGTAATGCCTAGCCATGCTAGATGTTTTAGTGGTACACTCTGTAATGCCTAGCCATGCTAGATGTTCCTAGTGGTACACTCTGAAATTTGCCTAGCCATGTTAGGTGTTCTAGTGGTACACTCTGTAATGCCACCATGCTAGGTGTTCTAGTGGTACACTCTGTAATGCCTAGCCATGCTAGTGTTCTAGGGGTACACTCTGTAATGCCTAGCCATGCTAGTGTTCTAGGGGTTTACACTCTGTAATCCTAGCCATGCTAGATTTTTAGTGGTACACTCTGTAATGCCTAGCCATGCTAGATGTTCTATGGTACACTCTGAAAATGCCTAGCCATGTTAGGTGTTCTAGTGGTACACTCTGTAATGCCTAGCCATGCTAGGTGTTCTAGTGGTACACTCTGTAATGCCTAGCCATGCTAGGTGTTCTAGTGGTACATCTGTAATGCCTAGCCAGCTAGGTGTTCTAGTGGTACACTCTGTAATCCTAGCCATGCTAGATTTTTAGTGGTACACTCTGTAATGCCTAGCCATGCTAGATGTTCTAGTGGTACACTCTGTAATGCCTAGCCATGCAAAGGTGTTCTAGTGGTACACTCTGTAATGCCTAGCCATGCTAGGTGTTCTGGGTGAACACTCTGTAATCCCTTTAGCCATGCTAGGTGTTCTAGTGGTACACTCTGTAATCCCTAGCCATGCTAGTTTTTCTAGTAGTACACTCTGTAATGCCTACCCCCTGCTAGATGTTCAGTGGTACACTCTGTAATGCCTAGCCATGCTAGGTGTTCTAGTGGTACACTCTGTAATGCCTAGCCATGCTAGATGTTCTAGTGGTACACTCTGTAATGCCAAAGGCCATGCTAGGTGTTCTAGTGGTACACTTGTAATGCCTAGCCATGCAAATGTTCTAGTGGTACCCTCTGTAATCCCTTTAGCCAGCTAGATGTTCTAGTGGTACACTCTGTAATCCCCTAGCCATGCTAGGTGTTCTAGTGGTACACTCTGTAATGCCTAGCCATGCTAGGTGTTCTAGTGGTACACTCTGTAATGCCTAGCCATGCTAGGTGTTCTAGTGGTACACTCTGTAATGCCTAGCCATGCTAGATGTTCTAGGGTACACTCTGTAATGCCTGGGCCATGCTAGATGTTCTAGTGGTACACTCTGTAATGCCTAGCCATTCTAGGTGTTCTAGTGGTACACTCTGTAATGCCTACCCCATGCTAGGTGTTCTAGTGGTACACTCTGTAATGCCTAGCCATGCTAGATGTTCTAGTGGTACACTCTGTAATGCCTACCATGCTAGATGTTCTAGGGGTACACTCTGTAATGCCTAGCCATGCTAGGTGTTTTAGTGGTAAAACTCTGTAATGCCTAGCCATGCTAGGTGTTTCTAGTGGTACACTCTGTAATGCCTAGCCATGCTAGATGTTTAGTGGTACACTCTGTAATGCCTAGCCTTTGCTAGTGTGTCTAGTGGTACACTCTGTAATGCCTAGCCATGCTGGGTGTTCTATGGTACACTCTCTAATGCCTAGCCATGCTAGGTGTTCTAGTGGTACACTCTGTAATGCCTAGCCATGCTAGGTGTTCTAGTGGTACACGTAATGCCTAGCCATGCTAGGTTTCTAGTGGTACACTCTGTAATGCCTAGCCATGTTAGGTGTTCTAGTGGTACACTCTGTAATGCCACCATGCAGATGTTCTAGTGGTACACTCTGTAATGCCTAGATATGCTAGATGTTCCTAGTGGTACACTCTGTAATGCCTAGCCATGCTAGATGTTCTAGTGGTACACTCTGTAATCCCCTAGCCATGCTAGGTGTTCTAGTGGTACACTCGTAATGCTAGCCATGCTAGATGTTCTAGTGTACACTCTGTAATGCCTAGCATGCTAGGTGTTCTAGTGGTACACTCTGTAATGCCTAGCCATGCTAGAGTTCTAGTGGTACACTCTGTAATGCCTAGCCATGCTAGATGTTCTAGTAGTACACTCTGTAATGCCTAGCCATGCTAGAATGTTCTAGTGTACACTCTGTAATGCCTAGCCATGCTAGGTGTTCAGTGTACACTCTGTAATGCCTAGCCATGCTAGATGTTCTAGTGGTACACTCTGTAATGCCTAGCCATCTAGGTGTTCTAGTGGTACACCTCTGTGATGCCTAGCCCATGCTAGATGTTCTAGTGGTACACTCTGTAATGCCTAGCCATGCTAGATGTTCTAGTGGTACACTCTGTAATGCTAGCCATGACTAGATGTTCTAGTGGTACACTCTGTAATGCCTAGCCCAAGCTAGGTGTTCTAGTGGTACACTCTGTAATACTAGCCATGCTAGGTGTTCTAGTGGTACACTCTGTAATACCTAGCCTGCTAGATGTTCTAGTGGTACACTCTGTAATGCCTAGCCATGCTAGGTGTTCTAGTGGTAACTCTGTAATGCCTAGCCATGCTAGATGTTCTAGTGGTACACTCTGTAATGCCTAGCCATGCTAGATGTTCTAGTGGTACACTCTGTAATGCCTAGCCATGCTAGGTGTTCTAGTGGTACACTCTGTAATGCCTAGCCATGCTAGATGTTCTAGTGGTACACTCTGTAATGCCTAGCCATGCTAGATGTTCTAGTGGTACACTCTGTAATGCCTAGCCATGCTAGGTGTTCTAGTGGTACACTCTGTAATGCCTAGCCATGCTAGATGTTCTAGTGGTACACTCTGTAATGCCTAGCCATGCTAGATGTTCTAGTGGTACACTCTGTAATGCCTAGCCATGCTAGATGTTCTAGTGGTACACTCTGTAATGCCTAGCCATGCTAGGTGTTCTAGTGGTACACTCTGTAATACCTAGCCATGCTAGGTGTTCTAGTGGTACACTCTGTAATACCTAGCCATGCTAGGTGTTCTAGTGGTACACTCTGTAATTATTATTTTACTACATTTAAACCACACAATAACCAAATTCTGTAAACTCAGCATTGTAATCCTTATAGAGAATAAACTTTGAATTGAATTGAATTGAACAATGTCTTCCCCTGCCACCATGCATCTTCCTGCCACCATGCCTCTCCCTGCCACCATGCCTCTCCCTGCCACCATGTCTTTCCCTGCCATCACGCCTCTCCCTGCCACCATGCCTCTCCCTGCCACCATGCCTCTCCCTGCCACCATGTCTTTCCCTGCCATCACGCCTCTCCCTGCCACCATGCCTCTCCCTGCCACCATGCCTCTCCCTGCACCATGTCTTCCCCTGCCATCACGCCTCTCCCTGCCACCATGCCTC
>NC_069401.1:32306340-32333840 GCF_026875155.1 Cherax quadricarinatus | reverse complement strand
CGTATGGAGCTTGAAAACTGATCATTTTAAAGAAATACTTCCTAACAGCTCCGTGACTCATCTATGTACTGAGCTACCAGATGAGCCCCCGAGATCTCATTGTTCTCCTTCCAAGCAGCCTGTCCCCATATGAATTTACCTGAGTATTTTGTATGTTATTATCAAATCTTCGTTACATTCTCCAATACTGTTAGCTTCACTTCCAAAGTCTTTCGTCGCTGTTCATGTCCTTCAGTTCAGGAACAAGCCTCGGTGCACACTTCTGCACTGTCTCCAGTTTCATAACTCATTTTTCTGAGATGTAGGTTCCATACTGGTGCTGCGTACTCCAAAATGGGCCTAACATATGTTTTATAACGTACCCAGAAAAACCAATTGCTGAGATTTCTGAAGGCCACTCTTGTATTTACCAGTCGAGCATTGCCTGCAAAGGTTACTGGGCTGATGTGAGCCGTTGGCAATATAGCAGCAGGCACTATGTTCACCTCTACGTCTATCTCTCTGAGTGAAGTCTGCAGGCTGTTCCCATAGTCTATACCCCGTTTCCGATCTTCTTCCTTTCTCCCAGATCTTCTCGGCTTTTCATTTCCTGGGGCTGATTAAAACAACCACTTTTCTGACTACTTTTGCAGTTTGTCCAGATCATTTGTTCTCATTTTGTTCTATCCCTCGCCCGTGGTATGGTTTCTCCTCATCAGATTTACATAACAGGGCTCTATCGCAATGAATCCTCCCTGGAATGCCATTCGCATGAGCCAGAAACAGTTTTGGTCCCACTAGAGATCCTTGCAGAACCCCGCTTGTTACTTTTCCCCATTCTGACGTCTTTTCTTATAATCATTCTTTGCTTCCTTCCACTAAGATTCTTATTGATCCACCGAAATACATTCCCAGTTATTCCCGCCAGTACTTCAAGTTTTTGGTCCAGCCTCCTGTGGAATACAGTATCAAATACCTTCTTGCATTCTAGAAAGACAAAAAAGCAAACCACTCGACCTTGTATTTTCTGCCGCATACATGTAACTTCGTCCCAGAACTCCAACAAGTCAGTAGATAAGATCTACCATTTCTAAACCTATGCTGGTTATTGCTTATGATACAACTTCTCTCCAAGTGTTCTGCCACTCCCACCTGATGATTTTCTGAATTACCTTGAAAGGTATACATGCTAGAGCAACTGGTCTGCCTCATTTCTTAAATATAAGGACTACATTAACTGCCTTCCAGAGTTCAAGCAACTGTCCCGTAGCCATTGACTTGTAGATCATAGTTAGTTATTCAGACAATGTCACTGCTCCTTCTTGCAGAATCCATGGTGACACGTTGTCAGGTCCTATTGCTTTTGAAGTATCCAGGTCAATCCAAGTTTCTTCACCTCTCTCCCTTGCTGTGTAGATGACTTTCAGCACTCGTCAGTACATGGTTTTCCTAAGTCTGTCTGGTACTGCCTCAGTTTCCACTGAGAAAACCTATTGAAAATCATTTTAACACTTTCTTCTTATTGCATGTTAGTTCTCCCCCTTTCTTCTCAGTCGGATTATCTGGTCCTTTAGTGTTATCTTTCTTCTGATGTGTCTGTGAAGCAATTTTGGATCAGATTTGGCCTTTGCAGCTGTCAATCTCAAATTTTCACTCAACCTCTCTCCTCCTCACTCTGGCATATTCATTTCCGGCCAATTTGCTCACTTCTGTGTTCTCTTCTGTTCTTCATTTTCTGTACTTTTTCGATTTACATTTTTTTTTGTCTCTCTACATATCTGGTAAACCAATGGTTCTCTTTGTCTTTGTTGTTTCCAGATCTTCTTGGAGTAAAGGTCTCAGCTTTCCTGGATTTTCCAGCTAGGTATGCCATCTCTCTCTGCTGACTCTCTTCTCAGTTCTCTATTTCATTTCAGTGCATTCAATTACTCTTTCAGCCCTTGAGAGTTCACCCTTCTTACGTTCCTCCACCTGCCATACCTTCCTCCACCGTTAGTTCCACTAAGTGCTCGAAGTTCAGGACTGAATAGCCACTAGCACCCAGAGGGCTTTCTTATTCTATATCAGCTATGTCAGATAAACCTCTGGTAAATACTAGGTCCACCAGTCTAACTTCCTAATCTTCTCTCTCCCTTGTTGTATCCTTAACATATTAACACGTTGACTCCCAAAAAATTCTCCGATCACCTCAATCAACTTAACCCTCCACATTCTGGTCCTATGTGGGTCCCAGTTTTCCCACTATAAGCAGTCCTGGATGTTTCTGCTATGATAACAACCATCACTGTGTTGTTGTCTACGTATCCTGCGTTAGTCTTCTGTTATTAGGTTGCGGGTTGTATATCGCCACAACTAGGTACTGTGAGTACCCAAGTCTTAACTCTATTCTGTTTATCCTTCTTCTCTCATTAAAACTTTACTGATTTCTTATTAACAGTGCCCACTTCTCCCCTTCGAAAGTTCTTTTCTGTCTTCCTTTATCACTTGGTATCCTGCTCGAAATATGACATCTGATATCAAATCAATCGGCTTTGTCTCAGTGATAGCTCTTATGTCTGGTCTGTCATGTCTACTTCCTCTTCATTTTGCCCATCCAACAGGAGTGGGAGAGGTAGGGCTAGTGTGAGCCTCACTACCTGGGGAGGGGTCAGGGATTGGGTTAATGGCAGGGAAGAGGAAGGGAATGGGGAATCGATATTATCTCATGCTCTCCATCTTCCCACTTCTTACCTACACCACCATCAGTTTCCTGGAGCTCATGGATCATCACTGACGCAGCTGTTTTATCCCTTGCATTGCCTCACCTTCCAGACCACCATTTCCCTTATGATCAAGACTTAAAATCTTGTCAATATCTCTAAAATTTCTGGCATAACCCTAACACCACTTGACTTTGAAAAAAGTTATTGGTGACATGCCCATGCACTCTGTCCAAGGTCCAGACGCGTGGAACTCCGTTTTAATCAAGAATTGCAGCAAACCCCTTTCATGTGCCTTAAGCATTCCATGGAGAGGAAGCCAAAACACGGGGGTCATCCTACAGTCATTAAAAACAACGGATGTAGTCCTATCCTATGAAGGTAGTAGCAAAGCAGTAGCAAAGAAATACAGACCGATAGCAATGACGTCCCACATCATAAAAACTTTGAAAGGGTTCTGAGAAGCAAGATCGTTAACTACTTGGTTACCCAACAATTGCACAACACAGGGCAGCACGGGTTTAAAGCAGGTCGCTCCTGCCTCTCACAACCACTGGATCATTATGAAATGGAGTTGGATGCACTAGAGGAAAACCAGAATGCAGATGTAGTACACACAGATTTTGCCAAAGCCTTCGACAAGTGCGATCATTGTGTAATAAAGCAAACGATGTGTGCTAAAGAAATAACTGGAGTGGGCAAATGGATTTTTAATTTTCAAACCGATAGAACACAAACAGTAAAAGTAAACAGATTAAAGTCAGAGGCGGCTATAGTGAAAAGTTCTGTTCTACAAGGTAACGTTCTCGCCCCCATCCTGTTCCTCACCTTCATATCTGATACAGACAAATTTCAATTACTCCGCTATGAAAAACTTGAGGAAATAAAAGCTAGATCGGAATATAAAACGAATTCTAACCACACAACAGAGCGAAAAACTAAAGTGAAGAACTTAGGAGTGATAATGTCAGAGGATCTCACCTTCAAAGATCACAACAGCATTGTTATCGCCATAGTGAGGAAAATGGTAGGATGGATAATGAGAACCTTCAGAAGAATGGAGGCCAAGCCAATGATGATGATCCTCTTTAAGTCACTTTGTGAGGGAAAAGTTCATTAGATAGGAGGGAAAGTATGAATGAGTGTTGGTAGTTTGTCGGACAGTCTGCTTGTTCTGTGAGAGTTGTGACCGGGTGTGGAGGTGTGAATGGTTCATTACTTTGTAATTTATCCAAGACTGTAACCATGTATAGACGCGTAGATGATTCATTACCTTTGTAACTTGGTCATGATTGTGACCAGATCTACCTGGAGTTCATTACCTTTGTAACTTGTTCGGCTATCAAAACTTTGGGGGTCGAGTCCCTGGACCCATTATGTACCTCTGTAATCTTTTGACTACCGCCCACAGGATGGGTATGGTGTGCACAATAAGCATATTAAACTATACTAAAACTATTAGATGTGTGCATCGTTACCGCTACTCCCCCCTTCCCTTTAGAGTAACGTAATCATTTTTGTCCTCACCATTTCTATTAAAGGCTATCATGTGAGTTATTTCTCGAATGGTTTGTAATTTTCTGATTCTTTATTTTAGTCTTGACTATCGGCTCGGGTCGTCAGACACAGGTGAGATAAGAGGGACAACAACGATCTTGGCATAGATCTGAGACTTATTCTGGCATCTGTACTTAAATTGACCCCTTTCCACTGGTAGCTGACTCGCAGCTACACACCATACTAAAGCCGTTCTCCACCTGTCACCCCGCCAACATTCTGGTTCACGACTGGCGACTCTACTACTTCGGAAGGGTTGTCAGAGGATCCCAGTTCCTCGGCTCTTCAGAATCCCTACTCATGTTGGGGTCACTCTCTATATACTTCAAGTGTCACAACAGTCGTTCACCAGTGACATCCCCATCACCCCCCTCGACATCAACAATGGCTCAGCCTTCCAAACTACGATTCAGAACTACGTGCCCAGAACATTGGCACGACACCACTATATTATTCACATATTAATTGTGTACATATTAGCTTTGAGTCACTAATTATTTATATATTTCATTTTTCATTCTTTGCTTTACGAAGGATTAATTTCATGTTTGTTTTATATTTTATACACTGGCATGGCAGAAAGCATGCGTAGTTCCTTTGTACAAAGGCAAAGGGGACAAAAAGGAGTGCAAAAATTATAGGGGAATAAGTCTATTGAGTATACCTGGTAAAGTGTATGGTAGAGTTATTATTGAAAGAATTCAGAGTAAGACGGAGAGTAGGATAGCAGATGAACAGGGAGGCTTTAGGAAAGGTAGGGGGTGTGTGGACCAGGTGTTTACAGTGAAACATATAAGTGAACAGTATTTGGATAAGGGTAAAGAAGTTTTTGTGGCATTTATGGATTTGGAAAAGGCGTGTGATAGGGTGGATAGGGGGGCAATGTGGCAGATGCTCCTAATGTATGGAATAGGAGGTAGGTTATCGAAAGCAGTGAAAACTTTTTACGAGGATAGTGAGGCTCAGGTTAGAGTATGTAGGAGAGAGGGAGATTATTTCCCAGTAAAAGTAGGTCTTAGACAAGGATGTGTGATGTCACCATGGTTGTTCAATATATTTATAGATGGGGTTGTAAGAGAAGTGAATGCGAGGGTCTTGGCAAGAGGTGTGGAGTTAAAAGATAAAGAATCTATCACAAAGTCTGAGTTGTCACAGTTGCTCTTTGCTGATGACACTGTGTTTTTGGGAGATTCTGAAGAGAAGTTGCAGAGGTTGGTGAATGAGTTTGGTAGGGTATGTAAAAAGAAAGAAATTAAAAGTAAATACAGGAAAGAGTAAGGTTATGAGGATAACAAAAAAATTAGGTAACAGAAGATTGGATATCAGATTGGAGGGAGAGAGTATGGAGGAGGTGAATGTATTCAGACATTTGGGAGTGGACGTGTCAGCGGATGGGTCTATGAAAGATGAGGTGAATCATAGAATTGATGAGGGGAAAAAGTGAATGGTGCACTGAGGAGTCTGTGGAGACGAAGAACTTTGTCCTTGGAAGCAAAGAGGGGAATGTATGAGAGTATAGTTTTACCAAAACTCTTATATGGGTGTGAAGCATGGGTGATGAATGTTGCAACAAGGAGAAGGCTGGAGGCAGTGGAGATGTCATGTCTGAGGGCAATGTGTGGTGTGAATATAATGCAGAGAATTCGTAGTTTGGAAATTAGGAGGAAGTGAGGGATTACCAAAACTATTATCCAGAGGGCTGAGGAGGGGTTGTTGAGGTGGTTCGGACATGTAGAGAGGTTGGAACAAAATAGAATGACTTGGAGAGTGTATAAATCTGTAGTGGAGGGAAGGTGGAGTAGGGGTCGGCCTAGGAAAGGTTGGAGGGAGGGGGTCAAGGAGGTTGTGTGTGCGAGGGGCTTGGACTTCCAGCAAGCGTGCGTAAGTGTGTTAGACAGGAGCAGATGGAGACAAATGGTTTTAGGACCTGATATGCTGTTGGAGTGTGAAGAAAGTAACATTTATGAAGGGGTTCAGGGAAACCGGCAGGCCGGACTTGAGTCCTGGAGATGGGAAGTACAGTGTCTGCACTCTGAAGGAGGGGTGTTAATGTTGCAGTTTTATAACTGTAGTGTAGGAATGCCTCTGGCAAGACAGTGATGGAGTGAATGATGATGAAAGTTTTTCTTTTTCGGGCCACCCTGCCTTGGTGGGAGACGGCCCATGTGGCAACAAAAAAATTCTACGAATTAATAAAATTGTTTATCTTATTATGTTATCACTGATTTTTTCTATCTTTTCATTTCATAAGAAAAAACCAACCTTGTCAAATACTCTTTGAGGTTCTGATGATAATTCTGATGAACCTTCACACACTTGCTGCTCACTAACAGATCGAAAGACTTCAAACATTCCCAGTAATTAAGGTGCTTAAGTGTACTTATACTTGCAGTGAAAGTTCTCTGTACATTTTCTAGATCATGGCAGGTGAAAATTCAGATCTAGAGAATGTACAGAGAACTTTCACTGCACGTGTTAAGTACAGTCAACCACCTTAATTACTGGGAACGTTTGAAGTCCCTTGATCTGTACTCCTTGGAACTCAGGCGAGAAAGATATGTCATAATTTACAACTGGAAAATTCTAGAAGGACTGGTCCTAAATCGGCACACAAAAATCACTCCCTGCGAAAGCAAAACACAATATGTGTCAGGGACCCAAGACTGTTCAACAGCCTCTCAGCATACTTAAGGGGGATTACCAATAGACCCCTGGATATCTTCAAGATGGAGCTACACATATACCTACAGTCAGTACCTGACGATCCGGGCTGTATTCCGTACGTTGGATTGCGTGCAGCCAGCAGTAACAGCGTGGTTGATCAGGTCCTGATCCACCATGAGTTCTGGTCACGGACCGGGTGTTGACCCCCTGGAACACCCTCCAGGTAGACTCCCCAGCATTAGAAAGTATCACTGTCAAAGACTTACCTTCATTATTTTCTCTGAACCTCTGTGATCCTTCTCATTACTTCATTAATTTTGGCCCAACTAATCTCCCTCTCACTTCACATTTAACAATACCTTCCATAACTCATTTACAAAGAAATTTCTGTGTTAATTGTAATCACATACACTGATGGATGTAAGAGTTTACTGGCAGGGTTGCCTCTGCTCTTGTTGTCACCTCCCTGGTTAACAACGATAGTAACCAAGTTGCGTTAGACATAAGAATTAATAAGTGGTCGTCTACACTGCAAACGTAATTATTTATCATCCCAACGACGGTAAAATTTACTTCTGATACTGTTTATCTGTCCTACTTCCTCTTCCCTGATTTTGCTGCTTTGTCTTTCCTCCCGGAGAGAAATAAACTGTTTGTTAATTAAAAACCTTTCTCAGTATTACTTCTTCTATAGCCGTGTTGTGTGTGTGTGTGTGTGTGTGTGTGTGTGTGTGTGTGTGTGTGTGTGTGTGTGTGTGTGTGTGTGTGTGTGTGTGTGTGTTTATGTGTATGTGTGTGTGTGTGTGTGTGTGTGTGTGTGTGTGTGTGTGTGTGTGTGTGTGTGTGTGTGTGTGTGTTTATGTGTATGTGTGTGTGTGTGTGTGTGTGTGTGTGTGTGTGTGTGTGTGTGTGTGTGTGTGTGTGTGTGTGTGTGTGTGTGTGTGTTTATGTGTATGTGTGTGTGTGTGTGTGTGTGTGTGTGTGTGTGTGTGTGTGTGTGTGTGTGTGTGTGTGTGTGTGTGTGTGTGTGTTGTGTGTGTGTTTATGTGTATGTGTGTGTGTGTGTGTGGTGTGTGTGTGTGTGTGTGTGTGTGTGTGTGTGTGTGTGTGTGTGTTTATGTGTATGTGTGTGTGTGTGTGTGTGTGTGTGTGTGTGTGTGTGTGTGTGTGTGTGTGTGTGTGTGTGTGTGTGTGTGTGTGTGTTTATGTGTATGTATGTGTGTGTGTGTGTGTGTGTGTGTGTGTGTGTGTGTGTGTGTGTGTGTGTGTGTGTGTGTTTATGTGTATGTGTGTGTGTGTGTGTGTGTGTGTGTGTGTGTGTGTGTGTGTGTGTGTGTGGTGTGTGTGTGTGTGTGTGTGTGTGTTTTGTGTATGTGTGTGTGTGGTGTGGTGTGTGTGTGTGTACTCACCTATTTGTGGTTGCAGGGGTCGAGTCACAGCTCCTGGCCCCGCCTCTTCGCTGATTGCTACTAGGTCCTCTCTCTCCCTGCCCATGAGCTCTATCATACCTCGCCTTAAAAACTATGTATGGTTCCTGCCTCCACCACATCACTTTCTAGGCTATTCCATGGCCTGACTACTCTATGACTGAAGAAATACTTCCTAACATCCCTTTGATTCATCTGAGTCTTCAACTTCCAATTGTGACCTCTTGTGTCTGTGTCCCATCTCTGGAACATCCCGTCTTTGTCCACCTCGTCTATTCCGCGCAGTATTTTATATGTCGTTATCATGTCTCCCCTGACCCTCCTGGCCTCCAGTGTCGTCAGGCCGATTTCCCTCAACCTTTCTTCATAGGACAATCCCCGTAGCTCTGGGACTAGTCTTGTTGCAAACCTTTGCACTTTCTCTAATTTCTTGACGTGCTTGACTAGGTGTGGATTCCAAACTGGTGCTGCATACTCCAGTATGGGCCTGACGTAGATGGTGTACAGAGTCTTAAACGAATCCTTACTGAGGTATCGGAACGCTATCCGTAGGTTTGCCAGTGTGTGTGTGTGAGCGTGTGTGTGTGTGTACTCACCTAGTTGTACTCACCTAGTTGAGGTTGCGGGGGTCGAGTCCGAGCTCCTGGCCCCGCCTCTTCACTGATCGCTACTAGGTCACTCTCCCTGAGCCGTGAGCTTTATCATACCTCTGCTTAAAGCTATGTATGGATCCTGCCTCCACTACATCGCTTCCCAAACTATTCCACTTACTGACTACTCTGTGGCTGAAGAAATACTTCCTAACATCCCTGTGATTCATCTGTGTCTTCAGCTTCCAACTGTGCCCCCTTGTTACTGTGTCCAATCTCTGGAACATCCTGTCTTTGTCCACCTTGTCAATTCCTCTCAGTATTTTGTATGTCGTTATCATGTCCCCCCTATCTCTCCTGTCCTCCAGTGTCGTCAGGTTGATTTCCATTAACCTCTCCTCGTAGGACATACCTCTTAGCTCTGGGACTAGTCTTGTTGCAAACCTTTGCACTTTCTCTAGTTTCTTCACGTGCTTGGCTAGGTGTGGGTTCCAAACTGGTGCCGCATACTCCAATATGGGCCTAACGTACACGGTGTACAGGGTTCTGAATGATTCCTTATTAAGATGTCGGAATGCTGTTCTGAGGTTTGCTAGGCGCCCATATGCTGCAGCAGTTATTTGGTTGATGTGCGCTTCAGGAGATGTGCCTGGTGTTATACTCACCCCAAGATCTTTTTCCTTGAGTGAGGTTTGTAGTCTCTGACCCCTAGACTGTACTCCGTCTGCGGCCTTCTTTGCCCTTCCCCAATCTTCATGACTTTGCACTTGGTGGGATTGAACTCCAGGAGCCAATTGCTGGACCAGGTCTGCAGCCTGTCCAGATCCCTTTGTAGTTCTGCCTGGTCTTCGATCGAGTGAATTCTTCTCATCAACTTCACGTCATCTGCAAACAGGGACACCTCAGAGTCTATTCCTTCCGTCATGTCGTTCACAAATACCAGAAACAGCACTGGTCCTAGGACTGACCCCTGCGGGACCCCGCTGGTCACAGGTGCCCACTCTGACACCTCGCCACGTACCATGACTCGCTGCTGTCTTCCTGACAAGTATTCCCTGATCCATTGTAGTGCCTTCCCTGTTATCCCTGCTTGGTCCTCCAGTTTTAGCACCAATCTCTTGTGTGGAACTGTGTCAAACGCCTTCTTGCAGTCCAAGAAAATGCAATCCACCCACCCCTCTCTCTCTTGTCTTACTGCTGTCACTATGTCATAGAACTCCAGTAGGTTTGTGACACAGGATTTCCCGTCCCTGAAACCATGTTGGCTGCTGTTGATGAGATCGTTCCTTTCTAGGTGTTCCACCACTCTTCTCCTGATAATCTTCTCCATGATTTTGCATACTATACATGTCAGTGACACTGGTCTGTAGTTTAATGCTTCATGTCTGTCTCCTTTTTTAAAGATTGGGACTACATTTGCTGTCTTCCATGCCTCAGGCAATCTTCCTGTTTCGATAGATGTATTGAATATTGTTGTTAGGGGTACACATAGCGCCTCTGCTCCCTCTCTCAACACCCATGGGGAGATGTTATCTGGCCCATTGCCTTTGAGGTATCTAGCTCACTCAGAAGCCTCTTCACTTCTTCCTCGGTTGTGTGCACTGTGTCCAGCACTTGGTGGTGTGCCCCACCTCTCCGTCTTTCTGGAGTCCCTTCTGTCTCCTCTGTGAACACTTCTTTGAATCTCTTGTTGAGTTCTTCACATACTTCACGGTCATTTCTTGTTGTCTCTCCTCCTTCCTTCCTTAGCCTGATTACCTGGTCCTTGACTGTTGTTTTCCTCCTGATGTGGCTGTACAACAGTTTCGGGTCAGATTTGGCTTTCGCTGCTATGTCATTTTCATATTGTCTTTGGGCCTCCCTTCTTATCTGTGCATATCGTTTCTGGCTCTACGACTGTTCTCCTTATTCTCCTGGGTCCTTTGCCTTCTATATTTCTTCCATTCCCTAGCACACTTGGTTTTTGCCTCCCTGCACCTTTGGGTAAACCATGGGCTCATCCTGGCTTTTTCATTATTCCTGTTACCCTTGGGTACAAACCTCTCCTCAGCCTCCTTGCATTTTTGTTGCTACATATTCCATCATCTCATTAACTGGCTTCCCTGCCAGTTCTCTGTCCCACTGAACCCCGTTCAGGTAGTTCCTCATTCCTGTGTAGTCCCCTTTCTTGTAGTTTGGCTTCATTCGTCCTGGCCTTCCTGCTTCTCCTCCACTTGTAGCTCTACTGTGTATTCGAAGCTTAAAAACCACATGGTCACTGGCCCCAGGGGTCTTTCATATGTGATGTCCTCGATATCTGCACTACTCAAGGTGAATACTAAGTCCAGCCTTGCTGGTTTCATCCTCTCCTCTCTCTCTTGTAGTGTCCCTTACGTGTTGGCACATGAAGTTTTCCAGTACCACCTCCATCATCTTAGCCCTCCATGTATCTTGGCCCCCATGCGGGTCCAAGTTCTCCCAATCGATCTCCTTGTGGTTAAAGTCACCCATGATCAGGAGCTTTGCCCTGCATGCATGAGCTCTTCTGGCCACTCTAGCCAGTGTGTCAACCATCGCTCTATTGCTCTCGTCGTACTCTTGCCTTGGCCTCCTGCTGTTCTGTGGTGGGTTATACATCACTGCTATTACCACCTTGGGACCTCCAGAGTGAAGTGTTCCCGCTATGTAATCACTTTCTTCTCCGCTGTCTCCTCTCTCCAGCTCATCAAATTCCAGCGATTTTTGATCAGCAATGCCACTCCTCCACCCCCCCTGTTCCCTCTGTCTTTCCTCGGATTTGGTATCCCATTGGAAAGATGGCATCTGTTATCATACCTGTAAGCTTGGTTTCTGTGAGAGCTATGATGTCCGGTGATGCTTCTTTGTCTCTTTCATGCCACTCCTCCCACTTATTTGTTATTCCATCAGCGTTTGTGTACCATACCTTCAGTTTCCTTTCCAACACTGTGGTTTGGGGGGCCTGTGAGGGTGGGAGACCTGGTGGCATACTGTGGGATTCTATAGCTCGGTGTTGGGTGGAGGCTGTGGGTATGGATTGTAGTGTGTGTTGGGATGGTGTGATAGGTTGTATGGTTCTGAGAATAGTTGTGTGTGTGCTTGCCCTTGCTGTTCTGTTCTGCTCTGACTGACCTCTGCTGGTTCCATCCTTGTCTCTTTTCCTAGCTCCTTTCGCTTTTTTGTCCTCTCCCTCAGCTGCTGTCGTTCTGATTTTGTTCTGTCTCTGTCTAGG
The DNA here is from genome assembly GCF_026875155.1 of Cherax quadricarinatus. NCBI lineage: Eukaryota > Metazoa > Arthropoda > Malacostraca > Decapoda > Parastacidae > Cherax > Cherax quadricarinatus. The sequence goes on along the minus strand of NC_069401.1, from coordinate 32,321,695 downwards.
AACACCCTCTTGTACTCTTCCGAGTATTTCAATCGTGGTTTCTCTTGGAGGATCCTGTTCCGCACTGTTTCCGTCCTGAGAATCAGCTTGATTGGTCGGTTTCTCCCCTTTGAGTACCCCCCTATTCTCTGAAAATTTACAATCTCGTCCATCTCTTCACCTATTTCCGTGATGATTTTCTCAATCTCCTTTCTTCTTCCTGCTGCCTTTCAGTGTGTGTCCTTTCCTCTCTCTCCTGAAGCCCATGGATAAACACTGATTTTGCCCTTTCTTCCTCCCATTGCCTCACCCTCTGTGACTCTGGATCCTGCCTGTATGTGGTCAGTTTCTCCCTTGATTTTTTCCAGTGGCTCTTGATAGCCTGGTTGTGCCTCAGCATTCGACCTATCACCCTCTCCATCTGTGTGTGTGTGTGTGTGTGTGTGTGTGTGTGTGTGTGTGTGTGTGTGTGTGTGTGTGTGTGTGTGAGCGTGTGTTTATGTGTGTGTGTGCGAGAGTGGGAAAGTGGTTGGTGTTGTGGGTAAGTGACCTCGTAAGGTACGAGGCTTATTGATACATACCACGACCAATACTATCCAGTGTCCACACTTACGCACACACACACACACATACACACACACACACACGCAAACAGGGAGGGGACACAGAAACAAGAGGTCACAATTGTAAGTTGAAGACTCAGATGAGTCAAAAGGATGTTAGGAAGTATTTCTTCAGTCATAGAGTAGTCAGGCCGTGGAATAGCCTAGAAAGTGACGTAGTGGAGGCGGGAACCAGACATAGTTTTAAGACGAGGTTTGATAAAGCTCATGGGGCAGGGAGAGAGAGGACCCAGTAGCAACCAGTGAAGAGGCGGGGCCAGGAGCTAGGACTCGACCCCTGCAACCATAAATAGGTGAGTACAAATAGGTGAGTGACACACACCCCTGACGGGAAGGCATCAGCGAATCATGGTAAGTGATGAGGTGTCAGAGTGGCGCCGGTGACTCCAAGAACCGGCGCTGTTTCTGGTATATGTGAATGACATGACGGAAGGAATAGACTTAGAAATGTCCCTGTTTGCAGATGATGTGAATTTAATGAGGAGAATTCAGCCAGAGGAGGATAAGGCAGGATTACAGAGGGACCTGCAAAGGCTGCAGGCCTGGTCCAGCAAATGGCTCCTGGAGTTCAACCCTGCCAAATACAAAGTCATGAAGATCGGGGAAGGGCAAAGAAGACCGCAGACAGAGTACAGTCTAAAGGGCCAAAGACTACAAACCTCACTCAAGGAAAAGGATCTTGGAGTGTGTATAATACCGAGCACATCTTTTGAGGCGCACATCAACCAAATAACTGCTGCAGCATATGGGCGCCTAGCAAACCTAAGAATAGCATTCCGACATCTCGGTAAGGAGTCGTTCCGGGCCCTGAACACCATGTACGTAAGGCACATACTGGAGTATGAGGCTCTAGTTTGGAATCCACTCCTGGCCAAGTACGTCAGGAAACTAGAGAAAGTGCAAAAGTTTGCAAAGAGACTAGTCCCGGAGCTAAGGGGCATGTCCCACGAGGATAGGTTAAGGGAGCTCGACCTGACGACATTGGAGGACAGGAGGGAGAGGGAGGACATGATAACAACGTATAAAATACTGAGAAGAATCGACAAGGTGGATGGACAAAGACAGGATGTTCCAGAGATGGGGCACAGCAACAAGGGGTCACAGTTGGAAGATGAAGACTCAGATGAGTCACAGGGATGTTAGTAAGTATTTTTTCAGTCATAGAGTTGTCAGGAAGTACAATAGTTTCGAAGGTGAGGTAGTGGAGGCAAGTACCATACACAGCTTTAAGAAGAGGTATGATAAAGCTCATGGAGCAGGGGCAGAGTGGATGTAGTGGCGACCAGTGTAGAGGCTGGGCCAGGAGCTATGAATCAACCCCCGCAACCACAATTAGGTGAGTACACATGCAACAAAGTACAGTGCCTTAAACCCCATCAAATTCTCCACTGACTCCTGACTTGGATGAATGGCGGAGACAGTGACCCACGAGTTAACTTTCCCTCGTCATCAGATACATCCTTCCCATCTAAACCACAGGAATGGTTATCGTGGTCACTAGCACCTGTCTACCTTGTTAGACAGGCCAGCCTACTGGTTGTCTTCTAGAGGAAACCGGACGGATACCTCAAGTCAGTTCCTGGCCAGCCGGGCTGTGGTTCGTTCGTTAGATTTAGTGAGACCAGCAGTAACAGCCTGGTTAATCAGCCCTTGATCCTTCGGGAGGCCTGGTCATGGACCGGGCCGCGGGGGCGTTGACCCCCGGAACACCCTGCAAGTAAACACCCTCCAGGTAGACTCCAGGTAGGTAGGTAGACTGAACTCTTCACTGTAGTAGCCTCTGACTTAATTATCTCTGTTCACTATTTTTATTTTATTGGTTAGAATGTTAAAGATCCTTCTATTCATTTGGTGACCTTGCTGGGCTGGGTGACCTTACTGGGGCTTGGTGACCTTTCTGGGGTACTCTGGGACTGGGTGACCTTGCTGGGGACGCTGGGGCTGGATGACCTTTCTGGGGTGCTCTGAGGCTGGGTGAGCTTGCTGGGGTATTCTTGGGCTGGGTGACCTTGCTGGGGTGCTCTGGGGCTGAGTGACCTTGCTGGGGTACTCTGGGGCTGGGTGACCTTACAGGGGACGCTGTGCTGGGTGACCTTTCTGGGGTGCTCTGGGGCTGGGTGACCTTGCTGGGGACGCTAGGGCTGGGTGACCTTGCTAGGGATGCTGGGACTGGTCACGTGCGGACGAGCAAGGCGTACCTGCACGTGTTGTGGGTGTTAAGTCTCTCTCGCCCAGAGCACCACAACACCACATCCTGGTCTGGCTACACCACACTACACACACTACACTACATCACACCACACTACTACACCAATATGGTTTTAAAACAGGATGATTATGCTTGTCGCAGCTCCTGAACTACTGTGACAGAATTACGGAGGCTTTGGAAAGCAACCAAAACGCAAATGTGATACACACATTTTGGAAAGGTCTTTGACAAATGCCATCATGGAGTGATTGCACACAAATTGAGGGCCATAGGCAATACGGGGAAGGTAGGTAGATGGTTGGATACTCGGGCTCTAATACACATAATACAAAAAGAGTATTAGTAAACAGAGGAAAATCTATCATCAGTGAGGTAAAAGCCTGCAGACAACACTAAAATATAAGCAGTGTTTTCCAGTGGGCAGCGGAGAACAAGATGATGTTCAGTGGTAATAAGTTCCAGCTGCTTAGGTATGGAAAGAATGAAGAACTCAAAAGGAACACTACATACAAAACTCAAGAGGATTATCATATAGAACGAGAGGAGCACATGGAAGACTTGGGGATAATTATGTAAGCTGACCTTTCTTTCAGAGAACATAATAAGTTAATTAAAGATCACGACAGCCAGGAGAATGACAGAGTGGATATTGAGAACTTTCAGAACATAATGCCAATGGCGACACTTTTCAAAATGCTAGTGCTCCCTCGTTTGCAATATTGCTCAGTGTTGAGGCCCCGTTCAAGGCAGGGAAAATATCAGAGCTGGAACAAATAGAGAGATCGTTTATGGCCCTCATAGAGCCAGTACAGTATTCAAATTACTGGGAACGCCTTAAACTCTTGAATATGTACTCACTGGAGCAGAGAAGAGAGATATACGTGATAATATATACCTGGAAGGTACTCGAGGGCCTGGTCCTAAATCTGCACACTGCCATAACAACATACTGGAGTGAGAGATATGGAAGTACAAAATAAACTCAGTGAAAAGCAGGGGTGTGGTGGGCACAGTAAGGGATCACTGGATCAACATTCATGGCCCCAGATTATTCAACATCTTTCCAGAAGATATCAGAAACACTACTGGAAAAGTGTAGAAATCTTCAAGCGAGAACGGAATAAGTATCTTTACCAGGTGCCAGATCAGCCAGGCTGTGATGGATATGTGGGGCAGTGGGACTCCAGCAGCAACAACCTGATTGATCAGGCTAGTACCAGTAGAAAGACTCTCGAAACTCATCAAAGGTACAACAAGGATATACACTATGCCACACTACACCATACTATACTAAACCACACTCCACGTCACACTACACCACACATCACTACATTACACTACACTGCACTACACCACACTACACCACACTACACCACACTACACTGTATTATATGACTCTACACTACACATTACTCTACACCACATTTCCCTACACTACACTACACTACACTACAGTATACCACACTACACACTACACTACACTACACTACACTACACTACACTACACTACACTACACTACACTACACTATACTACACTACACTACACTACACTACACTGCACTACAAAATTTTACTCGATAATTTATAGATCAATACAGTAGTTGTCACTGACAGAGGTGATGCAGGTCTAGTTCAGGCAGAATTACATTTTTTAATTGTGCTGCTGAAGCAGCCTCTTTGTTATACACATGCGATATCTCTCCTATGGACGGCAGTGGATAGTTTATTATACACTCCATAGCCATCCTGTGGAAGATAGCGTAACTGCACGTGGATTTACAAAAGGCCTAGGGACTGGTCCCGGAAGTGTTAATATCTGATAGATATTGACTACACCCAGGAGATATGTTTCAGCTGGAAAATCAAAACTAATTGAAACCCTCGAAGTACTTAGAATATACCTTGTGGAGCATAACTGGAATATATATTTGAAGTTCAGGTTCTCAAATTTGCATTCTACCATAAGAACTTAGTGGAGTTAGATACGGGAAGAAGTGATGAATAAACTTAGTGGAAAGCAAATGTGCACAGGAACAATGAGAGAATTCTCTCTTTGGTTCAAGGCTGATCACTCTGCTGTCAGTAGGTACCACACATGATGTAACAAGGAAAGCAGAGGTCTTTAAGGGTAAGCTGAACCGCTATGTCCTATAAATGCCGGATGAGCCTGGTTGTGATACCTGGGGTGTCCCCTGCAGGCCGCTAGCACAAATAACCTGATTGGCCAGGAAGTAAGCAAGGAATCCTGGAGTCAGGATGGACTGCCTGGGTAAGAGAACTGTGGAGATCGGTCACAAGATGACACAAGTATTGACTCAGCTCATATTCTAGTGTCCCTGGTGATATATACAACATTCCATTTCAGTAACAAACACATACAATGGGATCAAGTAAACCAGGTCCTAAATGAAACAACCTGGGAAGATATCCTGAACAACTTGGATCCGAACCTTTGCCTAGAAAAAATAAATTCTGTGGTTCTTGAAATCTGATCAAGACACATTCCATTAAGAAAAAGAAAGAGAAGATGTAAATTAGAAAGAGAGAGATGTTTCCTATACAGACGAAGGCGAAGAGTCACAGAGCTGCTGAGTGGGGTCAATATATCTGAAATATGAAGGGAAGCACTAGTGACTAGTCAGTGAAACTGCAAATATCGAACTTAAGCTGAAGGAATCTTACAGGAGACAAGAATCACAGGAAGAACTAAAAGCCATAAAGGAAATTAAAAAAAATACTTCTTCTCTTATGCCAAATCTAAGGGAAAAACAACATCCAGTATTGGGGCCCTGGTTAGGTGGGATGGGACATACACAGATGACAGCCAAGAAATGAGTCAGATACTAAAGTCCCAATACAACTCAGTGTTCAGTGAGCCGCTGCCCAGACTAAGGGTTGACAACCTAAATGAATTCTTTATGAACGAGAACCAAAATTTGGTCATCTCGAAAATCTCGGATATTATCCTAACATCACAAGACTTTGAAAAGGCAATAAATGACATGCCCATGCACTCTGCCCCAGGCCCAGACTCATGGAACTCCGGGCTCATCAAAAACTGCAAGAAGCCCCTGTCACGTGCCTTCAGCATTTTATGGAGAGAGAGCGTGTACACAGGGGTCATCCCACACTCACTGAAAACAACAGACTTAGTCCCACTCTACAAAGGTTGCAGTAAAGCAATTGCAATAACAACAGACCGATAGCACTAACATCCCATATCATAAAAATCTTTGAGAGGGTTCTAAGAAGCAAGATCGCCAGCCACCTAGATACGCATCAGTTACACAACCCAGGGCAACACGGGTTTAGAGCAGGTCGCTCCTGCCTGTCTCAGCTACTGGACCACTATGACAAGGTCCTGGATGCTGTAGAGGATAAACAAAATACAGATGTAGTATACACAGACTTTGCAAAAGCTCTCGACAAGTGTGACCATGGTGTAATAGCGCACCAAATGCGTGAAAAAAGAATAACGGGAAAAGTTGGTAGATGGATCTATAACTTCCTGGCAAATAGAACACAAAGAGTAATAGTAAAGAAAGTAAAGTTTGAGGCAGCTACGGTGAAAAGCTCTGTTCCACAAGGCACAGTACTTGCTCCCATCCTATTCCTCATCCTCATTTCTGACAGACAGAGATGTAAGCCATAGCTCCGTGTGTTCCTTTGTGGATAACATCTGGATGGCTATGGCAGTGACCTCCACTGAAGACACCACAAGACTCCAAGCGGATATCAACCAAATCTTCAAATAGGCCACTCAAAACAATATGAACTTCAGTGAAGAGAAATTTCAACTACTCAGATATGGAAAATTTGAGGAAATTAAAACTGTATCGGGTATACAACAAATTCTAAACATACAACAGAGCGAAAAAGAGCAAAAGGCTCTGGAGCAAGAGGACCTGGGAGTGATAATGTCAGAGGATCTCGCCTTCAAAGACCACAACAATGTATCTACCGCATCTGCTAGAATAATGACAAGATGGATAACAAGAACCTTCAAAACAAGGGATGCCAAGCTCATGATGATTCTCTTCAAATCGTTTGTTATCTCTAGGCTGGAATATTTCTGTACACTAACTGCTTCCTTCAAGGCAGCGAAAATGCTGACCTGGAGAGTGTACAAATAACTTTCACGGCATACGTAAGTACGATAAAGCACCTAAATTACTGGGAACGGTTGAAGTTCCTTGATTTGTATTCCCTGGAACGTAGGCGAGAGAGATACATGATAATATACATTTGGAAAATTCTAGGGAGATTAGTACCAAACTTGCACATGAAAAATCACTCCCTATGAAAGCAAAAAAACTCGGCAGGAGATGCATCATTTCCCCAATGAAAATCAGGGGCGAAACGAGTACACTGAGAAACAACACAGTAAGTGTCCGGGGCCCAAGACTGCTCAACTGCCTCCCAGCATATATGCGGGAGATTACCAATGGACACCTGGGTGTCTTCAAGAAGGCGCTGGACAGGCACCTAAAGTCAGTACCTGACCAGCCGGGCTGTGGTTCGTACGTCAGTTTGCGTGCAGTCAGCAGTAACAGCCTGGTTGATTAGACTCTGATCCACCACGAGGCCTAGTTTCAGACCAAGCAGCGGGAGCGTTGATCCCCGAAACCCTCTCCAGGTATACTCCAGTTATACCTGCACAAGAGGCGTTTTCAGTCGCATACAAGACTGGAGATGAATAGTTATGAAGTAATCAACCCGTCCTCAGTCCCTCAGTCCCTCAGTCCCTCAGTCCCTCAGTCCCCCAGTCCCTCAGTCCCTCAGTCCCTCAGTCCCTCAGTCCCTCAGTCTCTCAGTCCCTCAGTCTCTCAGTCCCTCAGTCCCCCAGTCCCTCAGTCTCTCAGTCCCTCAGTCCCTCAGTCCCTCAGTCCCTCAGTCCCTCAGTCTCTCAGTCCCTCAGTCCCTCAGTCCCTCAGTCCCTCAGTCCCTCAGTCCCTCAGTCCCTCAGTCTCTCAGTCCCTCAGTCCCTCAGTCCCTCAGGGACTCCATCTACTACTCTTTAAATAAAAGAGGCAATAATAGTCAAAAACAAGACAAAGGTTCTCTCCCTACCCTTCACTCCTGGAAGGAAAGAAGAGAAGAGAAGGGGGGTAGGGAAGAATGGGATGGAGAAGTATGGAAAATGACAGGGGAAAGGGAGGGAAATGAGGAGAAAGGGAGGGTAGGGAAGAATGGGATGGAGAAGTATGGAAAATGACAGGGGAAAGGGAGGGGAAGGAGGAGAAAGGGAGGGTAGGGAAGAATGGGATGGAGAAGTATGGAAAATGACAGGGGAAAGGGAGGGGAAGGAGGAGAAAAGGGAGGGTAGGGAAGAATGGGATGGAGAAGTATGGAAAATGACAGGGGAAAGGGAGAGGAAGGAGGAGAAAAGGGAGGGTAGGATGAATGGGATGGAGAAGTATGGAAAATGACAGGGGAAAGGGAGGGGAAGGAGGAGAAAAGGGAGGGTAGGGAAGAATGGGATGGAGAAGTATGGAAAATGACAGGGGAAGGGAGGGAAGGAGGAGAAAAGGGAGGGTAGGGAAGAATGGGATGGAGAAGTATGGAAAATGACAGGGGAAAGGGAGAGGAAGGAGGAGAAAAGGGAGGGTAGGGAAGAATGGGATGGAGAAGTATGGAAAATGACAGGGGAAAGGGAGGGGAGAGGAGGAGAAAAGGGAGGGTAGGGAAGAATGGGATGGAGAAGTATGGAAAATGACAGGGGAAAAGGAGGGGAAGGAGGAGAAAAGGGGAGGGTAGGGAAGAATGGGATGGAGAAGTATGGAAAATGACAGGGGAAAGGAGGGGAAGGAGGAGAAAAAGGGAGGGTAGGGAAGAAATGGGATGGAGAAGTATGGAAAATGACAGGGGAAAGGGAGGGGAAGGAGGAGAAAAGGGAGGGTAGGGAAGAATGGGATGGAGAAGTATGGAAAATGACAGGGGAAAAGGGAGGGGAAGGAGGAGAAAAGGGAGGGTAGGGAAGAATGGGATGGAGAAGTATGGAAAATGACAGGGGGAAAGGGAGGGGAAGGAGGAGAAAAGGGAGGGTAGGGAAGAATGGGATGGAGAAGTATGGAAAATGACAGGGGAAAGGGAGGGGAAGGAGGAGAAAAGGAGGGTAGGGAAGAATGGTATGGAGAAGTATGGAAAATGACAGGGGAAAGGGAGGGGAAGGAGGAGAAAAGGGAGGGTAGGGAGGTTATCAACAGTACCACACCTGCACCGTAAGATAATACACAAGTTTATCACTTGTAGGCACTCCACTAAGACCTTCCTCCACCACCACTACTACCACCACCACCACTACTACCACTACTACCCCCACACCCACTACTACCACTACTCCCACCCCCACCCCACCCCCACACACCACCACCACCCTACTACCACTACTACACCACCACCACCATACTACCACTACTACCACCACCACCACCACTAACCACCTACTACCACCCCCAACCACTCTACTCTACTACACCACCACTACTCCAACTACCACCACATCACCACTCCCCCACCACTATCCTACCCACCACCACACCACCACCACCACATCACCCCCATATCACCCCCCACACTACTTCCACTATACCACCCCACTACTACTATCCCACCACTACACTACCACCACACCACTACTACCCACTATCACTACCACCACCACCACTACTACTTCTACTATTACCCCACTACTGCAACTACTACCACCTATTCACTACCACCACACCACCACTACTACTAATATCACCACTACTGCTACCACCACCCCCCACTACTACCACCACCACCACCACTACTACTAATATCACCACTACTGCTACCACCACCACCACTACTACCACCACCACTACTACCCCCACCACTAACTACTACTACTACTAATAGCATCACCACCACCACCACTACCACCCACCACCACCACAACTACCACCACTACTGCCACCACCACTACCACTACCACCACTCCACCACTACCACCACTACTACTACTACTACCACCACCAATACAACCAGGGTACCCTACCACTACCACCACCACTACTACTACTACTACTACCACCACCACTACAACCAGGGTGCCCCTACCACTACCACCACTACTACCACTACTAACCACCACCACCACTACCACCACCACCACTACCACCACCACCACCACTACAAAAACCATCACCACTACTATCACTATTATAAACACAGGTAATAAATGACCTGTGAGACCTGGTCGTAATGGGAGTTGGAACAAACTGAACAGTAGACTATAATGTATATTTTGCCTTTATCCACTATATACAGGTAAGTACACTATGTACAATATGTGTAGATAGAATAATAAGAGTACACGGTGACAGAAGGCAAAGCAGAAGTCAGAGAGAGTGCACCATATTCAACCAGCAGGTAGGCAAGTCTGCCAGTGCTTACCGCAAGTGAACCACGTTGCTTCAGCTTTGGCGGGCAAGCCTGTGACTGGTTAATGAAAAAAGGTACTGATTTAAGGGCGGGTACCCTATTGATCATTAAACCCTTAGCACTCGGTTCGCTGGTTGGGAGGCAGCCTATATGGGAGTGTGACATACGCAGAATAAAATGTAACATAATCTTTGCATGTCACAATCACCACCTCCACCACCACCACCACCACTATTACCACCACCACCACCACCACCATTATTACCACCACCATCACCAACACCCGGTAATGTAGAGGTACATACAAGTCCGTAAGATTTTTCTGTCACCTGTATATGAGAGAGAGAAAAAAAGACCAGCAGTCCTGCCAGAGTACAAAACTTTTAACAGGAATCCGTTTCAAACTCATGTGGGAGAGAGTTGGTACCTCCCAGGATGGTTGTTGTCTACCTATGACAAGACGGTAGCATCTCCCAGGATAGTTGCTGTCTACCCACCTACCTACATACAGTACCTATTTTTCACACTCGTACGAGAGGATGCTAGGTACCTCCCAGGATGTTGCTCAAAACACAGTTTGCCAGAAAATATTCATCAGAGTAAAGTGTTCCCCTGATAAGAGAAATACAAAAATTACCGGAGGATGATAGCCCAGGTGAAGAGTATTAGTACCGGTAGACGGCGATAACGTGAAAGTTATCTTGGTATTCTCGCTGCGACAACGATGACTGAACGAAACCGACAACTGGACACAGTTAATTAAACAAGCTTTCAAGTTTATGCTGTATGTGAGGCTTAGATAAGCTGAAGTGTAGTTAACTTTAGCAGATAATGGTTGGCTGCCACACTTTATGTCCTTCATGTTGTGTCCTTCATGTTGTGTCCTTCATGTTGTGTCCTTCATGTTGTGTCCTTCATGTTGTGTCCTTCATGTTGTGTCCTTCATGTTGTGTCCTTCATGTTGTGTCCTTCATGTTGTGTCCTTCATGTTGTGTCCTTCATGTTGTGTCCTTCATGTTGTGTCCTTCATGTTGTGTCCTCCATGTTGTGTCCTCCATGTTGTGTCCTCCATGTTGTGTCCTCCATGTTGTGTCCTCCATGTTGTGTCCTCCATGTTATGTCCTCCATGTTGTGTCCTCCATGTTGTGTCCTCCATGTCATGCCCTCCATGTTGTGTCCTCCATGTTGTGTCCTCCATGTTGTGTCCTCCATGTTGTGTCCTCCATGTTGTGTCCTCCATGTTGTGTCCTCCATGTTGTGTCCTCCATGTTGTGTCCCCCATGTTGTGTCCTCCATGTTGTGTCCTCCATGTCATGCCCTCCATGTTGTGTCCTCCATGTCATGCCCTCCATGTTGTGTCCTCCATGTTGTGTCCTCCATGTTGTGTCCTCCATGTTGTGTCCTCCATGTTGCTGCTTTACCGCTGAGGAAACCTACGGTAAAATAATATTTGATGTGACATTGTTAAACAATGGGGATAATGGGTGGATGGGGGAGTGGGGGGGAGGCGGGAGGGGGCGGGTAGGAGGGATACACACTCGGGTAGGAGGTATACACCCCCGGGTAGGAGGGATACCCACCCGGGTAGGAGGTATTCACTCCCGGTAGGAGGGATACACACCCGGGTAGGAGGGATACACACCCGGGTAGGAGGTATGCACTCCCGGGTAGGAGGGATACACACCCGGGTAGGAGGGATACACACCCAGGTAGGAGGCATGCACTCCCGGGTAGGAGGGATACACACCCGGGTAGGAGGTATACACACCCGGGTAGGAGGGATACCCACCCGGGTAGGAGGTATTCACTCCCGGGTAGGAGGGATACACACCCGGGTAGGAGGGATACACACCCGGGTAGGAGGTATGCACTCCCGGGTAGGAGGGATACACACCCGGGTAGGAGGTATACACACCCGGGTAGGAGGGATACACACCCGGGTAGGAGGTATACACCCCCGGGTAGGAGGGATACCCACCCGGGTAGGAGGTATTCACTCCCGGGTAGGAGGGATACACACCCGGGTAGGAGGGATACACACCCGGGTAGGAGGTATGCACTCCCGGGTAGGAGGTATGCACTCCCGGGTAGGTGGGATACACACCCGGGTAGGAGGTATACACACCCGGGTAGGAGGGATACACACCCGGGTAGGAGGGATACACACCCAGGATAGCCTTTACAAAGTCAGTGTGTCATCGAGAACTGTCTAACTTATTTCCACTTTGGGAATCTTTAATCGTGCCCTTCCCCTCCCCCGGAATGCGACCCACACCAGTCACCTAACATCCAGGTGCTACTTATTGCTAGGTGAACAGGGACAGCAGGTGTAAAGTAATTGACACCCAGGTACCTACTTACTGCTAGGTGAACAGGAACCACGGGTGTAAAGTGACACACACCCAGGTACCTACTTACTGCTAAGTGAAAAGGAACAGTAAGTATAAGGAAATATGCCCAACGTTCCCACCCGTGCCGGGGATCGATCCCGGAGCCTCAGTGTGTGTGAGCACAATGCGCCTCTTCTGCCGTGACAAACTGAAAAAACTTAAAGGAAACAAAAAAAAATCCAGGATACCGAAAGAAACCCCAAAAATTTCCAAAAATGTGTAATATCTAAGCTTAAAAACTGCCTGTAGAGTTGGCCCATTATTAATAAAAGCTTCATACACAGACGATGAAAAAAAAAGTGTAAGAGAAATGAGCGAAATTCTATGAGAGGAATATAAGTCATTATTCAGCAATCTGCTACAAGAAAGCAGGGTGGGAAATACAGATTCTGTTTATTACCTCTTATTACAACCTAGGATTTCAAAGGCCTGTTATCCCAGGTGTAATGGGAGCAAAAGAAACACAGCAGAAAAAGTTTAGACTTATATTATCCTTCACCAATTTAGAACAGCAATATGTACACTATGTACAGTAATAAGTATAGTGCACTCCACGGTAAGCAAGGCAGAAATAGAAGCCACAAGATAGCAGACCGTGCTCAACCAGCTCTAGAATGGGAATGACAAGGGCAGACAGGAGAGCGGTACCCACATAACCTCTGCGATTGCCAAAACCATCTTCTTATTGGCTAGAACCTGGTCACTAGTTGAACGATGGGGCCCCATCATCAACTCTTAGCAACCTGGTTCGCTGGTTGGGGGAGATAGCCTGTAAATGAGGGTGTGTCCATGCGCCGAATAAAGGTTACGTACTCTTTGCATGCCACACCTCTGAAAGGCATTAACGACGTAGAGTCGACACAGAGGTAGCAATCATTACCACTTATACAGCACCTGGACTCATTCGTGGTATTCCATATTTGTAAAGTGCAAAATACAACTAGCACGATCACTCAGCATACTGTGGAGAAACAGCCTGGCTCTAGGTGAAATGCCAGAGGCCTAAAGAGTGCACACACATAGCTGCTTTGTGTTAAGGAGGCAGTAGAGCACTGGCAGAAAAATTACAGAACATCAGCCCTAACACCACACACCATAAAAGTCTTCAGAAACGGGTTGAAACACCATTATTTCTAATTTTATGACAGAGCACAACCTAGACAAGCAATAATAATATATATTTAGAGCCTGAAAGAAACGGTATTCATAGATTTTGTAAAGGCATTTGAGAAATGTGATCAAGGGGGTGATTTTATACTAACGAAGGCGATGGGCATAGCATGAGAAGCTGGCAAATGAATATTCAACTTTCCGACAAATATAACACGAAAAGTGGTAGAAAACAGAAAATTCTTAGCATTAGCAAAGCGAGAAACCTGAGTACCACAGAGCAAGGTTCTGGCACCTTTACGGATTCTAATCCTCATAGCGGACATGTATAGAAACACTCGCCACAGTTTTCTATCATAATTTGCTGATGGCACCAAAGTTAGCAAAAAAAAAAAAAACCATTCTCGGTGCAAGAAAATATAATCAAAGTCTAGCAGAGGCAGTGGTGAAGAAAATGATGTTCAGTGATGATAAGTTGCTGCTGCTTACATATGGAAAGAATGAAGAACTTAAAGAGGACATTGTGTATGAAACACAAGAGTATCAAGAAATAGAACAAAAGAAACATGTTGAAGACCTGGGAGTAATAATGTCGGCTGACATATCTTTCAAAGAATACAGTAAGGCCAATATCACGACAGCCAGGAAGATGATGGGTGGATAATGAGAACTTTCAAAATAAAGGAAATAGTGGCAATGGTGACACTAAATCACTTGTGTTCTCACGTTTAGAGTTTTGTTCTGTGTTGACGACTCTGTTCAGGACAGAAGAAATATCCAAGTTGGAAAGATACAGAGATTATTTACAGCCGGAATGGAACCAATAAAGTATTTAAATTGCCGGGAACGCCTCAGAGTCCTGAGTGTTGGAGTGGAGGAGAGAGAGAAAGAGAGGGAGAGAGAGAGAGAGAGAGAGAGAGAGAGAGAGAGAGAGAGAGAGAGAGAGAGAGAGAGAGAGAGAGAGAGAGAGAGAGAGAGAGAGAGAGAGAGAGAGAGAGAGAGAGCAAGACATCCTATTGGGGCAAGTGTTCCACAAGGAAGCGTGCTGGGTCCATTGTTATGGAATGTCTACTTCAACGACCTTCTTCATCTCATCCCAGAATCACATGCATATGCAGACGACTGTACACTGACATTCACTTATCCAAGAGAAGAAATGCCAGCTGCTCTAAGCTACATCAATCACCAGCTGAGAGCTATATCAGCTTGGGGAAATAGATGGCAAGTAACATTTGCACCTGAGAAAACGCAAATGATGATCGTCTCTAGGCACCATGATGGTAATGCTGGTGCAATAGTAAGGATGAATGGGAGGATGTTGGCACCTGGAGAAGAAGTTGATATCCTTGGGGTGAAATTTGACTCCAAACTAACCATGAAGAACCATGTTGTAAATCTTGCAAACAAGGCAGCCAGGAAGCTTACAGCACTTCGCCGTATCTCCCATCTGCTTGACAGTAGGGGTTGCAAGATCCTGTACGAAGCACAAGTACGCTCGCACCTTGAGTATGCTCCACTTTCTTGGTTTGCCTGCCCCCCTCTCATCTGCGACTGCTTGACAGAGTAGAGAACAGAGCAAGACGTCTCATCTCTCGCCTGGACCCATCCTGGATAGATCTGTCATTTCAGCAGA
>NC_069401.1:32176340-32303840 GCF_026875155.1 Cherax quadricarinatus | reverse complement strand
GTGGCAGCACTGGTGACAGCACTGATGACAGCACTGGTGACAGCACTGGTGGCAGCACTGGTGGCAGCACTGGTGACAGCACTGGTGGCAGCACTGGTGGCAGCACTGGTGGCAGCACTGGTGGCAGCACTGGTGGCAGCACTGGTGGCAGCACTGGTGGCAGCACTGGTGACAGCACTGGTGGCAGCACTGGTGACAGCACTGGTGACAGCACTGGTGGCAGCACTGGTGGCAGCACTGGTGGCAGCACTGGTGGCAGCACTGGTGGCAGAACGTGTATCATAATGGGTAGCAGCATGGGCAGCAGCATGGGCAGCAGCATGGGCAGTAGCATGGGCAGTAGCATGGGTAAAATCATGGGCAGCAGCATGGGCAACACCATGGGTAAAATCATGGGAGCAGCATGGGCAGCAGCATGGGCAACACCATGGGCAGCAGCATTGGCAACACCATGGGCAGCAGCATGGCAGAAGCATGGGCATCACCATGGGTAGCAGCATGGGGATCACCATGGGTAACACCATGGCATCAGCATGGGCATCAGCATGGGTATCACCATGGGTATCACCATGGGCATCACCATGGGTAGCAGCATGGGCATCACCATGGGTAGCAGCATGGGCATCACATGGGTAGGAGCATGGGTATCACCATGGGAGTACCATGGACAGCAGTATGGACATCACCATGGGCATCACCATGGGCATCAACATGGGCATCACCATGGGCATCACCATGGGCATCACCATGGGTAGCACCATGGGTAGCACCATGGGCATCACCTTGGGCATCACCATGGGTAGCACCATGGACATCACCATGGGCATCACCATGGGCATCACCATGGACATCACCATGGGCATCACCATGGGTAGCACCATGGGTAGCACCATGGGCAGCAGGAGAGACGTGCTGGTAGTCAGCTAGAGAGAGTGCCAGAGAGAGTGCCAGTATCACAGGAATCACCTTTTTTAGGTCCTTGAGAGTGACATTCGCCCACACCACTGATAATACTGATAACTCATGACTACCTCTAATTGGACCTAACTACTGCACACACTAACAGGGGTCATTGTTGCTTAACATTAGTTTACCGTCAAGGGGTGTGTAGTTTTGTGTGTGTTGTGTGTGTGTGTGTGTACTCCCCTTAGTTGTACTCACCTAGTTGAATCCCTAGTTGGGTTGCGGGGGTCGAGTCCGAGCTCCTGGCCCCGCCTCTTCACTGATCGCTACTGGTGTGTGTGTGTTGTATTTATGTACTCACCTAGTTGAGGTTGCAGGGGTCGAGTCCAAGCTCTGGCCCCGCCTCTTCACTGGGCTACTAGGTCTCTCTCCTGAACCTTGAGCTTTATCGTACCTCTGCTTAAAGCTATGTATGGATCCTGCCTCCACTACATCGCTTCCCAAACTATTCCACTTCCTGACTACTCTGTGGCTGAAGAAATACTTCCTAACATCCCTTTGATTCATCTGTGTCTTCAGCTTCCAAACTGTGTCCCGTGTTGCTGTGCCCAGTCTCTGGAAAAATCCTGTCTTTGTCCCCCTTGTAAATTCCTCTCAGTTTTTTTGTAAGTCGTTATCATGCCCCCCTATCTCCCCTGTCCTCAGTGTCGTCAGATTTATTTCCTTAACCTCTCCTAATAGGACATCCCTCTTAACTCTGGGACTGTCTTGTTGCAACCTTTGCACTTTCTCTAGTTTCTTTACATGCTTGGCTAGGTGGGGGTTCCAAACTGGTGCCGCTTTCCTCCAATATGGGCCTAACGTACACGGTTTTACAGGGCCCTGAATGATTCCTTATTAAGATGTCGGAATGCTGTTCTGAGGTTTCCCAGGCCCCCCATTTTGCTGCGGCAGTTATTTGGTTGATGTGCGCTTCGGGAGATGTGCCTGGTGTTATACTCACCAAGATCTTTTTCCTTGAGTGATGTTTGTAGTCTCTGGCCCCCTAGACTGTACTCCGTCTGCAGTTTCTTTGCCCTTCCCCAATCCCTCATGATTTTGGGCATTTGGTGGGATTAAAACTCCAGGGCAGTTGCTGGACCAGGTCTGCGGGCCTGTCCAGATCCCTTTGTAGTTCTGCCTGGTCTTCGATCGAATGAACTCTTCTCATCAACTTCACGTCATCTGCGAACAGGGACACCTCGGAGTTTATTCCTTCCGTCATGTCGTTCACAAATACCAGAAACAGCACTGGTCCTGGGACTGACCCTGGGGGACCCGCTGGTTACAGGTGCCAACTCTGACCCCTCGCCACGTACCATTACTCGCTGCTGTCTTCCTGACAGTATTCCCTGATCATTGCAGTGCCTTTCCTGTTATCCCTGCTTGGTCCTCCAGTTTTTGCACTTATTCTCTTGTATGGTACTGTGTCAACGCCTTCTTGCAGCCCAAAGAAAATGCAATCCACCCACCCTTCTCTCTTGTCTTACTGCTGTCACCATGTCTTAAAAACTCCAGTGGTTTGTGACACAGGATTTCCCGTCTCTGAAACCATGTTGGTGTGGTGTTGAGAGATCATTCCTTTCTAGATGTTCCACCATTTTCTCCTGACAACTTTTCCATGATTTTGCATGCTATACATGTCAGTGACACTGGTCTGTGTTCGTGCTTGATGTCTGTCTCCTTTTTAAAGTTTGGGGACCAATTTGCTGTCTTCCATGCCTCGGGCAATCTCCCTGTTTCGATAGTTTATTGAATATTGTTGTTAGGGGTTAAACATAGCGCCTCTGCCCCCTCTCTCAGGACCATGGAGAGATGTTATCTGGCCCCATTGCCTTTGAGGTATCTAGTCATCAGAAGCTCTTCACTTTTTCCCTCGGTTGTTTTGTACTGTGTCCAGCACATGGTGGTGTACCCCACCTCTCCGTTTTTTCTGGACCCCCTTCTGTTCCTCTGTGAACACTTTTTGATCTCTTGTTGATTTCCCTCACATACTTCACAGTCATTTCTTGTTGTCTTTTCCCCCTTTCCTTCCTTACCCTGATGACCTGGTCCTTGACGGTTTTTTTCTTCCTGATGTGGCTGTATAAACTGCTTCGGGTCGATTTGGCTTTTGCTGCTATGTCGTTTTCATATTGACGTTGGGCCTCCCTTTTATCTGTGCAATATTCATTTCGGGCTCTACGACTGTTTCCCCTTTTTTCCCCTGGGTCCTTTGCCTTCTATATTTTTCCATTCCCTAGCACACTTGGTTTTTGCTCCTTGCATCTTTGGGTGAACCATGGGCTCATCCTGGCTTTTCCATTATTCCTGTTACCCTTGGGTACAAACCTCTCCTCAGCCTCCTTGCACATTGTTGCTACATATTCCATCATTCATTAATTGGCTTCCCTGCCAGTTCTCTGTCCACTGAACTTCATTCAGGAAGTTCCTCATTCCTGTGTAGTCCCCTTTCCTGTAGTTTGGTTTCTTTTGGTCCTGGCCCTTTCCCTGCTTCCCCTCCACTTGTAGCTCTACTGTGTATTCGAAGCTCAAAACCACATGATCGCTGGCCCAAGGGGTCTTTCATATTTGATGTCCTAATTCTGCATATCAAGGTGAATACTAGTCAGTCTTGCTGGTTCATCCTCTCCTCTTCTCTTGTAGTGTCCCTTACGTGTTGGTACATGAAGTTTTCGTTACCCCTCCATCATTTTAGCCCCCATGTATCTTGGCCCCCATGTGGCCCAAAGTTCTCCCTTTTCGATCTCCTTGTGGTTAAAGTCCCCCATGTTCAGGAGCTTTGCCTGCTTTGCATGAGCTCTTCTCGCCACTGCAGCCAATGTGTCAACCATCGCTCTATTGCTTCGTCATACTCTTGCCTTGGCCTCCTGCTGTTCTGTGGTGGGTTATACATCACTGGAATTATCACCTTGGGACCCCCCAGAGTGAAGCGTTCCCCTATGTAATCACTTTCTTCTCCGCTGTCTCCTCTCTCCAGCTCATAAAAATTTCCCATCGGTGTTTGATCAGCAATGCCACTCCTCCACCCCACCCCTGTTCCTTTGTCTTTTCTCAGGATCTGGTATCCCGCTGGAAAGATGGCATCTGTTATCATACCTGTAAGCTTGGTTTCTGTGATCGCTATGATGTCTGGTGATGCCTCTTTGACTCTTTCGTGCCACTCCTCCACTTGTTTGTTATTCCATCAGCATTTGTGTACCTACCTTCAGTTTCCTTTCCAAACCACTGTGGTTTGGGGGGGTGTGGGGGTGGGAGACTGGTAGCATACTGTGGGATTTATGGTTGGGGGTTGGGTGGAAGCTGGGGGTTATGGTTTGTATTGTGTGTTGGGATGGTGTGATTAGGTTGTGGGGTTCTGAGGATACTTGTGTGTGTGCTTGCCCTTGCTGCTCTGTTCTGCTTGATGACCTCTGCTGGTTTCTTTCCTTGTCCCCTTTCCTAGGCTCCTTTCGCTTTTTTGTCCTCTCCCTCAGCTGCTGACTCTCTGTTTGAGTTCTGTCTCTGTCTAGGAACACCTTCTTGTCTCTTCCGAGCTTTTCAACCGTGGTTTCTCTTGGAGGATCCTGTTTCGCACTGTTTCTGTCCTGAGAATCAGCTTGATCGGTCGGTTTCTCCCTTCAAGTACCCCCTATTCTCTGAAAATTTACAAACTCATCCATGTCTTCTCCCCTATTTCCCTGTGATTTTCTCAGTTCCTTTCTTTCTTCCTGCCGTCTTTCAGTGTTGTCCTTTCCTCTCTCTCCGAAGGCCATGGATTTAAACACTGATTTTGCCTTTCCTTCTCCCCTTTCCTTCCCTCTGTGACTCTGGTTCCCGTCTGTATGTGGTCATTTTCTCCCCTTTATTTTTCAGTGGCTCTTGGTGCATGGTTGTGCCTCAGCATTTGACCTATCTCCCTTTCCTCTGCACCCATCTGCTCTTCCCTTCCACTCCTGGCCCTTCTTTGCAGGTGATATGAAACCTTGATAATTCATATCTCCTTCCTTCCCGTTCGCCTCTCTTCGTATTTGGGGTGTCTTTCTTGGTCACTACCCTGAGGGCTTGTTCAGCCTGTTTACCTCAAATTCTAGGACCTTTACCCTGGCTACTGCAGTTTCGACTTGTTCCTCCCAATTCTTCGTCTCTTCTCCAACCTCTTTTCCAAATTTTACAGAGAGCTCTTTCTCCATTTTTTCAGAAAGCTCTCCTAATTTTCTCTCCCATTCTTGCTCTATCCTTTTCCACTGTTCCTCCATCCATTCCTCCCTACCAGTACCATTGTCATCTGATCCTGATTCTGCGAAATCCCAACCCATTTTTTTTTTAATGAAAGAGAGAGAGAAAGAGAAAAAAAAAGGGGGGGAGAGAGTGAGAGATAGGAGAGAGAGAAGGGGAGCCTTTGAAGGAGGGGACAAGAAGGGAAAAAGGGGGAGAAAGTGAGAGAGAGGGAAAAGGTAAGAGAGAGGGGGGAGTGTGACAAGGAAGAAAGGGGAGAGAGATAAAGAAGAGGAAGGAGAGAGTAAGAGGAAGAGAGGAGGAGAGGGAGAGAGAGAGGATGAGGGGAAAGGGGAAGAGAGAAGAGAGAGAAAAAGAGAGAGAGAGAGGGAAAAGAGAGAGAGAGAGAGAGAGAGAGAGAGAGAGAGAGATGGGGAGAGAGAGAGAGAGATGAGGAGAGAGAGGAGAGAAGAGGAGAGGGGGAGGGAAGGAGGGGGAGGGGATGGGGGGAAAGGAAGGGTTATAGGGTCACTTCACAGGAAGGGTTTAAAATCTGTATATGTGTGTGTGTTGTATGTGTGTGTGTGTGTGTTTCGTGGGTGGTGTGTTGGGGTGTGTGTGTGTAGTGTGTGTGTGTGTGTGTGTGGGTGTGTGTGTAGTGTGTGTGTGTGTACTCACCTATTTGTATCAACCCATTTGTGGTTGCAGGGGTCGAGTCCTAGCTCCTGGCCCGCCTCTTCACCGTTGCTACTAGGCCCTCTCTCCCCGCTCCTGAGCTTTATCAAACCTCTCTTAAAACTATTGTATGGTTTCCGCCTCCACTACTTCACTTTCTAGGCTATTCACGGCTTTGACTACTTATGACTGAAGAAATACTTCCTAACATCCCTTTGATTCATCTGAGTCTTCAACTTCCCAAATTTTGACCCTTTGGGTCTGTGTCCCATCTCTGGAACTTCTGTCTTGTCACCTCATCTTTTTCCGTGCAGGGATTTTATATGTCGTTTCTGTCTCCCCCGACCCTCTGGCCTCCCCGTGTCGTCAGGCGATTTCCCTCAACCTTTCTTGTAGGACATCCCCGTAGCTCTGGGACTAGTCTTGTTGCAAACCCTTTTCACTTTCTGTGTTGGTGTGTGGGGTTGGTTTTGTTGTGTTGTGTGTGTGTGTGTTGTGTGTTGTTGTGTGTGTGTGTGTGTGTGTGTGTGTGTGTGTGTGTGCGGTGCGTTGTGAGCATATGTCTCACCTATTTGTTTTGGGTTGAATGGGTCGATTCACGCACGCATACTTGTTTGGTGTGTGTGTAAGCATGTATGTGTTTAGTGTACTACATAGTTGTAGTTAAACCCAATTGTGGTTTCAGGGGTCGAGTACAGCTCCTGGCCCGCCTTTCACTGGTCGCACTACGTCACTCTTCCTGCTCCATGAGCTTTTCAAATTACCCCTTCTTAAAAGCTATGTTGGATCCTGCCTTTCCACCTACATTATTCCCAGACAATTCCGCTTCCCGACATTCTGTGACGAAGAAATACTTCCTGTCATCCGTGATTCTTTGAGTCTTCAATTCCAATTGTGCTCCTTGTTACTGTGTTCATCCGTCACTTTGTCGATTTCCGTATTTCGTAAATTTTGTTATCATATCCCCCTAACTCTCCTGTTCTCCAGTGTCGTCAGGTCCCATTTCCTTAAACCCCTAATTGTAAGAGAACGCCCCTTAGCGCCGAATAATCTTGTTGCAAAACCCTTTGCACTTTCTCTATTTCCCTTACATGCCCTTTGGGGTAGGTGTGGGTTCCAAAACTGGTGCCCCATTCTCCAATATGGGCCTAACGTACACGGTTTGTTAAGGGTCCTGAACGATTCCTTGTTTAGTGTCGGGAAAGCTGTTTCTGAGGTTTGCTAGGCGCCCATATGCTGCAGCAGTTATTTGGTTGATGTGCGCTTCAGGAGATGTGCCTGGTTTTTATATCACCCCAAGATCTTTTTTCCTTGAGTGAGTTTGTTGTCTCTGACCCTAGACTGTTTCTCGTCTGCGGCTTCTTTGCCCTTCCCAATCTTATGACTTTGACTTGGTGGGGTTGAACTCAGGGGCGGTTTCTGGGCAGGCTGCAGTCTGTCTAATCCCTGTAGTTTGCTGGTCTTCGTCCGATTGATTCTTTCATCAACTTAAAATCATCTTTCATTCACTTCGGGTCTATTTCTTCGTTATGTCGTTCAAAAATACAGAACAGCACCGGTCCTAGGGCTGAGCCTGTGGGACCCCCACTCGTCACAGGTGCCACTCTTGATACCTCGCCCGTACCTTACTCGTGTTGTTTCTGGTAAATTTTCCCTGATCCATTGTAGTGTTCCCGTTACTCTGCTTGTCCCCCAGCTTTTGCATTAATCTTTTGCGTAAAACTGTGTTAAAGCTTCTTACAGTCAAGAAAACGCTATCTACTCACCTCTCTCTTGTCTTACTGCTGTCACATGTCATGGACTCCCGTAGGTTTGTGACACAGAAAATTCCCGTCCCTGAAACCGTGATGGTTGTCGTTTGATAAGTCATTCTATTATAGTTTCTCCACACTCTTCTTCTGCTCCGTGCCTGGTGGTAAAGCTCTCGCTTCACACGGGCGGAGGGTCTGGGTTCGATTCCCAGCGAGGGTAGAAACACTGGGCGTATTTCTTTCACGGTTATCCATGGTTCATTCATCAGTAAAATGGGTACCTGGGAGTTGTCGACTGGTTGGGTCGCTCCTGGGACAAAATGACTTAATTTGCCCCAAAGCTTGCATAACAAATGGCTTTCTTATGGGAAAATGTCATTTTTGTAGGTAGTCCTTTATACCCTGTATTGTAGTAAATAAATATATTTTTTTTATTATTTTTATTATTATTATTATTATTATTTATTATTATTATTATTATTATTATTTTTATTATTTTTATTTTAAATTTTATATTTTCTTTATGACTTTGATACAGTCAGTGACATGGTCTGTGTTTTAAAGGTTTGTGTCTGTTTTTTTTTTAAAAAATAGGACATGTCTGCTGCTTCCCTACCCCGTAGTCGCCCCGTTTCGTGGTGTTGGATTGATGTTGTGATAAAATGTGTGTTGCTCCCCCCTCAGGACTCATGGAGAGATGTTATGGCCCATCGCCCTTTTGGGGATTAGCTGTTAGCCCGCCCCTTCACTTCTTTCGGTTGTATGTATTGTTTCCAAACTTGTGGTGTACCCCCCCTCTCCCTCTTTCTGAAGTTCCCTTTAAAGATAATAAAAAATTAAAATAATAATAATAATAATAATAATAATAATAATAATAATAATAATAATAATAATAATAATAATAACAATGTCTTTATTTCCTACAAGTACATGTACATGGTATACAGATCTAGCTGACATCAATAACATACTACTATATAGAAAGCCCCTTATGTTAAGCATTTCGGGCAAATTAAGTCAGTTTTGTCCCAGGATGCAACCCACACAAGTCTACTAACACCCAGGTACCCATTTTAAACTTATATGTGAACAGGGAGAGCAGGAGTCTTACAGAAACACGTCCCTAATGTTTTCCAGCCATACTGGAGAAGATTCGAACTCCAGATTTCTTCTGTTGGGTTTCAAGGCCACTGACAGCATACACCTTATCGAGCTGAATGCGCTGGCGATCAAACTATGCGGCACACGTCTTTGAATCTCATGTTGAGCCCCTCACGTTTCTTGTGATCTCCCCATCTTCCTTCGTCAGCCTGATTATCTGGTCCTTGACTATTGTTTTCCTCCTGATGTGACTGCACAACAGCCTCGGGTCAGATTTGGCTTTCTCTGCTATGTTGGGTCTTCCTTCTTACCTGTGCATATTCATTTCTGGCTCTACGACTGCTCTCCTTATTTTCCTGGGTCCTTTGCCATCTATTCTTCTTCCATTCTCTAGCACACTTGGTTTTGGCCTCTCTACAACTTTGAGTGAACCAAGGGCTCATCCTGGACTTCTCGTTATTTGTATAACCCTTCGGTACAAACCTCTCCTCAGTTTCCTTGCATATTGTTGTCACATATTCCATCATCTCATTTACTAACTTCCCTGCCAGTTCTCTGTCCCACTGAACCCTATATAGTAAATTCTTCATGCCTGTGTAGTCCCCTCTCGTGTAGTTTGGCGTCATTCGTCCTGCCCGTCCTGCTTCCTTCTCCACTTGTAACTCTACTATATAATCGAAACTCAGAATCATGTGGTCGCTGGCCTCGCGGGGGCTTTCATATGTGATGTCCCCAATATCTGCCTTACTCTCTCTCTCTCTGGTAGTGTCCCTTACGTGTTAGTACATGAGGTTTTCCAGTATCACCTCCATCATCTTAGCCGTCCACGTTTCTGGGCCCCCATGTGGCTCCAGGTTCTCCCAGTCGATTTCCTTGTGATTGAAGTCACCCACAAACAGCATGTTTGCCCTGCTCGCATGAGCCCTTCTGGCCACTTCAGCAAGTGTGTCAACCATCGCTCTATTACTCTCATCATGCTCTTGCCTTGGCCTCCTGCTGTTTTCTGTTGTGGGTTATACATCACTCCAATTACCACCTTGGGACCTCCAGACTAAAGTGTTCCTATTATGTAGTCTCTTGCTTCTCCTCTGTCACCTCTCTGCAGCTCATCAAAATCCCATTGGTTTCTGATGAGCAGTGCCACTCCTCCACCTCCTCTGTTCCCTCTGTCCTTCCTCAGGATCTGATATCCCATTGGAAAAATGGCATCCGTTATAATTCCTATGAGCTTGGTTTCTGTGAGAGCTATGATGTCTGGTGATGCCTCTGACTCTTATGTGCCACTACTCCCACTTATTCGTTATTCCATCGGCGTTGGTGCACCATATCTTCAGTTTCCTTACCTACACTGTGTTCTGAGGGTCTGTGGGGGTGGGGGACCAGGCAGTTTACCGTGGGATTCTACTGTGGGGTGGGGGCTGTAAGTGTAGATTGTGGGTTGTGTTGGGAAAGCATGTTTGACTGTGGGGTTTTAGGGGTGGTTCTGTGTGTGCTTGTGCTTGTTGCTCTGCCCTGCTGTGGTTGTTTTCTGCTGACTCTGCCCTTGTCTCTCTTCCTAGCCCCTTTCATTTCTGTGTCGTCTCCCTCAGCTGTTGTCATTTTGTTCTTGTTCTGTCGCAGTCTATGAACACCATCTTGTATGTTGATGATTCCTTCAGCCATGGTTTCTCTTGCAGGGTCTGTTCTGCACCGTTTCTGTCTTGAAAATCAGTTTGATTGGCCGAGTTCTTCACTTCAAGTACCTCCCCTTTTCTCTGAAAATTTTCGATCTCAGTTATGTCCTCCTTGCCTATTTATTTGATGATGTTTTCAATCTCCTGTTTTTCTTTCTGCTGTCATTCATTGTGTGTCCTCCCCTCATTCTCCTGAAGCCCATGAATAAACACTGACTTCTCCCTCTCCTCCTCCCATTGCCTTTCCCTCTGCATCTCTGGGTTCCATTTGTCCACGGCATTGTCTCCCTTATTTTTTCCCGTAACTCATGGTGGTACGATCGTGCCTCTGCATGGGACATGTTACTTTCTGGGGAAGGGGTGGGGATCTGGTGGTGAGTTGGGGTGGGGAGGGGGTGCAAGAGGGGGTGGGGAGGTGTGGTGGTGGTGGGGTAGCAGTGGTGGGTAGTGGCTTTGGGGAGGGGTTGGGGGATATAGTGGGGAGGTGGTGTTGAGGGGTGGGGAGGTGGTGTTGAGGGAGTGGAGAGGTGGTGGGGAAGGGGTGGGGAAGAAGTGAGGGAAAAGGGTGAAGAGGGAGCAGGTACAGTGTAGGGGTAGTTGTTAGGTTAGCCGAAGGTTCCCTGAAGTCGCTTCCAGAAGTCACTGCCTCTGCGGCCAGGTCCCTACCTACCTACGTGGAGTCTACCTGGAGGGTATTCCGGGGATCAGCGCCCTCACTGCCCGGTCCATGACCAGGCCTTCCCGTGGATCAGGACCTAATCAACCAGGCTGTTACTGTTGGCTGCATGTAGTTCAACGTATGAACCACAGCCCGGCTGATCCAGCACCAACTTTAATTATCTGTCCAGTTCCTTCTTGAAGGCAGACAGGGACCTATTAGAAATTTCCCTTATGCCTGGTGGGAGGCTGTTGAACAGTCTTGGGCCCCAGTCACTTAGTGTACCAATGGTGCCCCTCCTTTTCACTGGGGGTATTTTGCTCTGCCTGCCCAGTCTTTTACTTTCGTCGGGAGTGATTTCTGTGTGCAGATTCGGGACCATTCCTTCTAGGATTTTCCAGGTGTAAATTATGATATATCACACTCGCCTCATTCCAACGAGTTCAAGTCAAGTGTATCCAAGCATTTCCAGTAGTTGAGGTGTTTGATGGAACTTATATGTGCAGTAAAGGTTCTCTGTACATTCTCTAGATCTGCACTTTCACCTGCTTTGAATGGGGATGTTAATGTACAGTAATATTTCAGCCTAGAGAGAACAATAATTTGAATAGGATCATCATTGGCTTGGCATCTCTTGTTTTGAACGTTCTCATTATCCATCCTATCATTTTCTTTGCAGTTGTGATCATGGCACTGTTGTGATCCTTGAAAGTGAGATCCTCAGACATTACCACACCCAGGTCCCTTACATTATTTTTCTGCTCTATTGTATGATCAGAGTTTGTAGTATACTCAGTTCTAGTTATTATTTCCTCCAGTTTTTCGTAACGGAGTAGTTGGAATTTGTCTTCATTGAATATCATATTATTTTCCCTTGCCCATTGGAAAACTCGGTTTATATCTTCTTGAAGGTTAACTGTGTCCTCAATAGATGACAGTCTCATGCAGATCCTAGTAACGTCTGCAAAGGATGACACTGTGCTGTGAATTATATCTCTGTACATGTCTGATATGAGGATGAGGAACAGGATGGGGATGAGTACTGTGCCTTCTGCAACAGAGCTCTTCACTATTGTAGCTTCAGATTTAACTCTGTTGACCACTACTCTTTGTGTTCGATTGGTTAGGAAGTTGAAGATCCATCTCCCCACTTTGCCATTTATTCCTTTAGCACGTATTTTGTGCGCTGTTACGCCATGATCACACTTGTCAAACGCTTTTGCAAAGTCTTGGTATTACAGTTGCATTCTACTTTTCTTCCAGTGCATCCAAGACCATATCATAGTGATCCAGTAGTTGTGAGAGGCAGGAGCGACCTGCCCTGAACCCATGTTGCCCTGGATTGTGCAGATTTGGGGAATCCAGGTGATTTGCAATCCTGCTTCTTAGCACTCTTTCAAATATTTTTATCATGTAGGACGTTAGAGCTATTGGTCTATAGTTCTTAGATAATGTTTTGCTGCCACCTTTATGGAGTGGGGCTATATCCATCGTTTTTAGTGACTGGAATTTCACCCATGTCTCAGCTCCATCTCCATAGTATACTTAAGGCACACAAAAGAGGTTTCTTGCAGTAATTTATGAACAGAGAGTTCCACGAGTCCGGGCCCGGGGCTGAGTGCATGAGCATGTTGTCAATGGCTGTCTCAAAATCTGTCAGAGTTAAGGTACTGTTGGAAATATGGCTTACGTTGATGGAGTTTTGAGGCTCATTCTTGAAAAAAATCATTTGGATTGTCGATCTTTAGACTGATTTGTGGCTTGCTAAACACAAAGTCATATTGGAATTTCAGTATTTCACGCATTTTCTTGTTGTCACCTGTGTAAGTCCCGTCTTATCTGAGCAAGGGCCCGATATTTGCCTTGTTTTTGGCATATGAAAAGAATCATTTCGAATTTCTTTCAATTTCACTGATCACTTTTAGCTCCTCCTGTCCCTTCTGGGTCCTGTATGAGTCCTTTAACTTAAGTTCGATACTTTCCACTTCCCTGGTCAGTGCTTCCTTCCGTGTATCAGATAATCTAGCATTCTTGAGGAGCTTAGTTACAAGTACTTTTGGTAGTTTGACAGACACACACATGATGATCACACTAAATACGAAACATGTTGTCATTCTTATGGTCATTGTCTTGATCACTGTATACCTCATTGTCCACTTATTGAGGAATGTAGCGGTGGACAGTATAATAACCTGTGATGTGTCATATTAAGTGAATATCTTAAATTTGCTTGCACCAGATAACAAATTGTAGATATATATCCAGATGTACTCCTGTTAGCCCTCCGGGGTCTAGCTCACAGGTCTTTCGTGTATTTATAGGCTCTTAGAGTGCACAAAAAACTAGTCACATTGGCAACAATATCTAAAATCTAAGACAGGCAGAGGCCAGTTAATAATCCCATTGATGTATGAAAGGAGGGTGCTGAAGAGTCGTAGCCCCTTTACACTTACTGAATTAACTCTCCGTGTATTGAGCACTCTGTTTTTCACCAGCGGTGTCTTGCACCGTCTGTCAAGCTTCTTGTCAACATTTTTAGTCATTTTGGTATGCAGGTTTGACAACAATCCCGCAAGAATCATCCGCGTATAGATTATCATGTATCTTTCTCGCCTACGTTCTAAGGAGTACAGTCCGAGGGACCTCGGGTGCTCCCAGTAATTTCCGATTGTTTAAGAGCTGTGAAAATTCTTTGTACATTTCCCAGTTTTGCAGCTCAGGAAGAAAGTATGACTTTAAAAGTCATCATTAACTTGCCACGTTTCATTTTGAAAGTTATAGTTATCCAATATATCATTTTCTTTGCAGTTACAACAATAACATTGTTGTGCTCCTTGAATGTGGCTGAGGGACTGACCACCTCAAAACTCTCTTCAAAGGTGATGGACAGATTACATTGTCTTTAAATCACCACTGCTTCTGCTGCCTTCTCTGTACTCGACTGAGGAAGACTACTGTGTAGGCAAAACGTTTCGGAATAAAGATAACTAGCTGTTGCACATATTATTTACTTATCAGGATATGCCAAGCCATTGATGATACGTTTCTCTCTAGACCGGAATATTACGAAATTGTTGAGGTGAAAAATGTACAGAGAACCTTGACAATTAGTATAAAGTTAGCGAAGTACCTAATTTCCTGGGAGTGTTTGACGTCCCTAGAACTGTACTCCTTAGAACGTAGACGAGAAAGATACATCATAATGTACTCGTGAAAGATACTGGAGGGATTAATTCTAAACCTGTACACCGAAATTACTACTTATGAACACAAGAGGCTTGACAGTGTGGGATACTTCCAATGACAAGTAAGAGAGCAATGAAAGAAATCAATAAGTGTAAAAGGACCAAGACTCTTTAGCAGCCTCCCTTCAAACATAAGGGAAGGGGGGGGATTACAACAACCCTTTAGCTATCTTCTAGGGAAAAATTGACACATTCCTGAAAAAGAATTCTTGATCAACAGGGTTATGGTGCATATGCTGAACTACGAGTGGCGGTCATTGATAGCTTTTTTGATCAGGCCAAAAACCAGGAGGCCTGGTCTGGGACCGGTCCGCAGGGGATGTGACCTCCAGAAGCGACTCCAGGTAAGTTCTAAGTAACCTAACCATAAAACGAATTTATTGCAGTCTTAGTAGTTCAGTTGAGTGAGACTTTTCATCTGGACTGACTCCTGGAAGTCTCTCTGCTACGGTACTTCAGCTTTCGTTACAGTTTTCCATTTTAGGTGTCTTAAATTAAAGTCACCCAGCAAGAGAAAATTTTGGACTGGGTTTATAGGTTTTCAGAACAGTACTCGATTATCAGTAGTTGGTTTCTGAACTCCTGGAAGTAATACATGATGGTTTACATACAACTACGTTAAATAGATTTTGATTTTCTTCCCTGGTTGTTCTGTCCTCCAGTGTTATTACATTCAGCTCCTTTAACCTCTCGTCGCAGCCTACATCTCATTGCATACTTCTGAACTTTCTCCACGCTCTTCAGAGTGCAAACTCCATGCTGATGATGCATACTCCAAGATGGGCATGAAGTATATTGTGCATAGAGCCCGGAATGTGTCTTTGTTGAGACCCCTGAGGGCTCTCGTATATTTGCCAGACGAGCATTGGCTGCAGAGATTATTCGGTTGGTGTGAGCCTCTGGTGATATAGCAGGTACTACGGTTACCTCTAGGTATTTCTCTCTGAGTGAGGTCAACAGCCTCTGTCACTCGAGTTCATACTCTGTGCCTGGTCTTCTTGCCCCTTCCTCAATCTTCATATCTTTGCATTTGCTGGGGTTTGAGTTCAAGCAGCCACTTACTATTTATTCTTCACCTATTCCTCCAGGGGAAATGAAACTTATGATTTGACTTAAGTTTCATTCTCTTGTGTTGATTATATATGTATTGTTCCAGTCACGTCATTCTGACTTTATTCTCTACTTCTCTCTTTGTATACGTACTCCGCTCAGTCTTCCATTCTCGTCACTTCTAAAAGTTTATAAACCATACCCCCGGCCGGGATTGAACCCGCGGTCATAGAGTCTCAAAACTCCAGCCTGTCGCGTTAGCCACTAGACCAGCTAGCCACAATAAGATTCATCCAACTAGGTATATTTCTACACCATAGGAAAGTTAGCACAGGCACCTCTGTGACCACAAATGCAAGTTTTTACAGACGAATCTCCAGCTAGCGTGGCCGTGACGAACTCTAGCTCAAGTCCCTTCACTGCCGTCAACATGACTCAAGAAATCGTAATGACACGATTGCAAATAAACCATACCCCCGGCCGTCTGTAAAAACTTGCATTTGTGGTCACAGAGGTGCCTGTGCTAACTTTCCTATGGTGTAGAAATATACCTAGTTGGATGAATCTTATTGTGGCTAGCTGGTCTAGTGGCTAGCGCGACGGGCTGGAGTTTTGAGACTCTATGACGCGGGTTCAATCCCGGCCGGGGGTATGGTTTATTTGCAATCGTGTCATTACGATTTCTTGGTCAGTAAAAGTTTATCTTATGAGTTTTACATGAACATCCACGTCTCTTGTTGTGAGTTAGAGAACTGGTCGACTTAACTCACCAGTATCTTGTTTAGCTGTCTTATGGACTGTTGACTTGGAGTTTACCTGGAGTCGCTTCCGGAGGTCACCGTTCGCGCTGCCCGGTCCCAGACCAAACCTCTTCGCTGTTGGCCTGATCGATTAAGCTGTTAGTGCCCGCCTCGAACACACACACCACACACACACACACACACACACACACACACACACACATATATATATATATATATATATATATATATATATATATATATATTATATATATATATATATATATATATATATATATATATATATATATATATATATACTTTATATTACGTGTATTATATATGTGCTAACGTTGTGCAAATTTTAAGATCATTACACATAATAAGAGAAGCCTGCACATGTAAACAGACCTCAGGATATTTGAGAGCGAGTTGAGCAACACTATTAACAATTCGTTTAATGCAATTATGTAGGAATTTCCCTAGACCAGTAAACCATTTACAATTAACTCGTTGTTTAGTGTGTCACCTGACCGGACATTATCGTGTTTGTCCTATTAATTAAATGATTCAGAGTGGCAAGTGTTCTGGTACAAGTGTGTAGTGGAAATGCAATGTTGGTGATGATATTACGACCTGCATTCACCTCTGTCATGGTGACACCAAATGTAGTGTCCCTTGCAACGCTACAGGTAGAAATTTGCAATGTACTCACCTAGTTGAGGCTGAGGTTGCAGGGGTCGAGTCCAAACTCTTGTGTGTTTGTGTGTGTGTGTGTGTACTCACCTAATTATACTCACCTAATTGTGGTTGCAGGGGTCGAGACTCAGCTCCTGGCCCCGCCTCTTCACTGATCGGTACTGGGTCCTCTCTCTCTCTGCTTCCTGAGCTTTGTCATACTTCTTCTTAAAACTATGTATGGTTCCTGCCTCCACTACTTCACTTGCTAGGCTATTCCACTTGCTGACAACTCTATGACTGAAGAAATACTTCCTAACGTCCCTGTGACTCGTCTGAGTCTTCAGCTTCCAGTTGTGACCCCTTGTCCCTGTGTCCCCTCTCTGGAACATCCTATCTCTGTCCACCTTGTCTATTCCCCGCAGTATCTTGTATGTCGTTATCATGTCTCCCCTGACCCTTCTGTCCTCCAGTGTCGTCAGTCCGATTTCCCTTAACCTTTCCTCGTACGACATTCCCTTGAACTCTGGGACTAGCCTTGTTGCAAACCTTTGTACTTTCTCTAACTTCTTGACGTGCTTGACCAGGTGTGGGTTCCAGACTGGTGCTGCATACTCCAGTATGGGCCTAACATACACAGTGTACAGTGTCTTGAACGATTCCTTATTAAGGTATCGGAACGCTATTCTCAGGTTTGCTAGGCGCCCATATGCTGCAGCAGTTATTTGGTTGATGTGTGCCTCCGGTGATGTGCTCGGTGTTATGGTCACCCCAAGGTCTTTCTCCCTGAGTGAGGTCTGTAGTCTTTGTCCACCTAGCCTATACTCTGTCTGCGGTCTTCTTTGCCCCTCCTCAATCTTCATGACTTTGCATTTGGCTGGATTGAATTTGAGAAGCCAGTTACTGGACCACATGTCCAGCCTGTCCAGGTCTCTTTGCAGTCCTGCCTCATCCTCGTCCGATTTAATTCTTCCCATCAACTTCACGTCATCTGCGAACAGGGACACTTCAGAGTCTATTCCTTCCATCATGTCGTTCACATATATCAAAAATAGCACTGGCTCTAGAACTGACCCCTGTGGGACCCCGCTCGTAACAGGCGCCCACTGTGATACCTCTTCACGAACCATGACTCGTTGCTGCCTCCCTGTCAGGTATTCCCTTATCCATTGCAGTGCCCTCCCTTTTACATGCGCCTGATCCTCCAGCTTCTGCACTAATCTCTTGTGGGGAACTGTGTCAAAGGCCTTCCTGCAGTCTAGGAAAACGCAATCTACCCACCCCTCTCTCTCGTGTCTTACTTCTGTTACCTTGTCATAAAACTCCAGGAGGTTTGTGATACAAGATTTGCCTTCCATGAACCCATGCTGGTTTTCATTTATAATCTTGTTCCTTTCCAGGTGTTCGACCACTCTCCTCCCGATAATCTTCTCCATGACTTTGCACACAATACATGTCAGAGACACAGGTCTGTAGTTTAGTGCCTCGTTTCTGTTTCCTTCTTAAATTGGGTAAAGGTTCCCCCATTTCTCGGTATTGCCGTTTTCAAGGGTTGTTAAGATTTGGGGTTAAAACAGCAAATCTTGTCCTTTCTAAGGGACCATGGGAAATTTTCCCCCATGCTTTGATGTCAAGACACTTGAGCTTTTCCTTCTTCGTTTTCTTTCTAAATTGGGAAATTTTTCCCCTTTGATTTTCCCTTTCTGGGTTTCCCAAAGCCCTTCTTTCTACTGAAAAATTTTTTCCTTAAATCCCTGGTTTCAGTCCTAAACCTCTTCATTTTTTTTGAGTTTCCACCTTTGTTAAATTCCCTGGTCTTCTTTGTCTTCCTCCTGTTGGGCTTACAACTTTTTGGGTCAGTCTTGTTTCCGTGCTATGTCATTTTCATACTGTCGTTGGGCCTCCCCCCTTTACCTGGATATCTTTCCTGGTCTGCGACTCTTTCCCCCTTTTTTCGTGGTTCTCTGCCTTCTGTTTTTTCCTTTTCTCTATTGCATTTTTTTTTTGCCCCTTCACCGTGGGGAAAAACCCGGGGCCCGTTCTGGTCTTCCCATTGTTACTGTTCCCCTTGGGGAAATAAACCTTTCCCGCCCCCTTGCTTTTTGTTGTTACTTTCCACATTTATTTACTGGCTTTCCTCCCCGTTCTTGCCCCACTGGACCCCCCGCAGGAAGTTCTTCAACCCTATGTAGTTCCCTTTTTTAGTAGGTTTTTCCCCATTCAACTCTGTTATTCTCTCCACTTGCAGCTTACTTGTATTCAAAGTACAGAACCACGTGGTCGCTAGCTCCTAGGGGATCTCATACTTGATGTCTGAGCTGCCCGGGTGAACAAAAGGGGCCAATTTTGCTGGTTCATCTCCTCTCACTCTGTAGTGCCCCCCTTTAAATGTTGGTGCATGGGGTTTTTCCGCACCACGCCCAAACTTTCGGGCTCTCCATGTTTGGGCCCCCCATGGGGCTCCGGGTTTCCTAGTCAATCTCCTGTGGTTGAAACCCCCCTAACCAGCAACTTTGCTCTGTGGAGGGTCTTCTTCCCACCTCGAAAGTGTGTCCACCTTTGTTTTTGCTCTTATATTCCTCTTTTGGCCTCCTGCATTTTCTTGGGGGATTTTACATCACTGCAATGACCACTTTGTGTTCCCCAAACTGAATTTCCCTGCTATGTAGTCTTTTTCCCCCTTTCCATTTTTCCCTTCCTTTTCTCGTTTTTCCATTGTTTTTTACAGAGAGCAACCCCACTCCCCCCGCCCCTTCTTTTTCCTCATGATTGGTATCCGGGTTTGGGAAGATTGCATCTGTTATTGTCTCCATGAGTTTTGTTTCTGTAAGCTATGATGTCTGGGGATTCTCTTGATTCTTTCTTGCCTTTCCCTCAGTTTATTCGTTAATCCTTGCATTTGTGTCCAAACCCTTCAATTTGTTTAAACTGTAACTGTGGTGCGGGGGGGAAACAGGGAATCGGTGTGTGATGGTTGGTTTGGATTGTTCAATTCCCCTTGTGGGGGTCGGGTGGAGTCCTTCTGCAGGTTTTTCTGGGGGGTGCACTTGTCCTTCCATTTGATCCTGGGTTATTTGCTCCCCTTTTTTCTTTCCCCCTTTTTCCCCTTTCTTTTTTGAACCCCCTTCTTTCATTGTCTTCCTTTCGCCCGGTTCTGTCTCGATGGGTACACCCGGAACCCCTGTTTGCCTTCAGCCGTGTTTCCCTGCAGGATATGGTTGGGTTGATTCTGCTTGAAAATTACTTTGAGGGGCCCAAATTTCCCTTTTTTCTTTGTGAACCCCCCAAATTCTCAAAAAATTTCCCCTGGGTCTGTCCCCTCGCCTATCCCCTTCTTGTATCTTCAATCGCTTTTTTCTCCCCCCTGTTTCTTTCTCAAAAAGTTTCCCCTTTGCTTATTAGCCCATAGACAAACAGGATCTCTCCCTTTTCTACCCCACTGTGACTCCCTTGCATCCTCTGATGTGTTTTAGTTCCTTCCCCGTGGGTGTTCCCCCCCCCACCCCCTTTCCCCTGTTATGGCCCCTATGCTTCTTGGTTTGCCCTTCCTCCCTCCCCTTTTCCTCCCCCCACAGGTTTTGGGTAAGGCCCTTGCACATGTCCTGTTCCTTAAAATGTTTAAAAATTCATTCTGCCCTAGTGTGTCCTGTCTTTTTTTTGGCCCCATGTGGATTTGAAGACCTCTGCTCAGTTTATTTCCATGTTTCCCTTAGCCCGTTGTCTGTGTTTGATGTGCCATTGCGAGTACTTCTGTAATATCTTTGTCTCTGTGCTGTTTCAGGTCTCGCTCCTTTCTAACTCTCTATCTTGTTTCTGTGCTGTGGCCTGTTTTCTTCCACCTTCTGATTCTGCTGAAAAATCTCTTCCTTTCCCTTTCCGTATCTAGTTCCCTTTCCCCCGTCTTCCTCCCTTTTTTTTTAGCTCTTTCCCCCTTCCCCCTCCCGATTGTCCTTTTGGGGCCCTTGCCTCATCCTGGTTTTTAGGTTCCCCCGTTGCTCCACAGAAGGGGGGAGGGTGGTTGGGGGAGGGGAATGTGGTTAGGAGGGGAGGGGATGGAGGTTTTTGGGGGAGGGGGGGGATGGTTATTTTAGGGGTAGAGATAGTTGGGGAGGGGGTTAGATGGGGTTTTTGGGAGAGAGGGATGGATGGTTATGGGGGAGGGGGGGGTGGTTTTGGAGGGGGGGAGGTAGTTGGGGGGGGTTTGGGTTTGGGGAGGGGTTGGGGGGTTTGGGGGGGGGTAGGTGGCTAAGGGAGGTGGTTAGGAAGGGGGGGGAGGGGTTAGTGGAGGGGGGGTAGTGTTTGTTCAAGTGTTTTTGTCAAGTGGTGGGGGGTGTTGTGTGTGGTGTTGCATGTGGTTTTGTGTGTGTGTGGTGTGTGTGTGTGGTGTGGTGGGGTGGTGTGTGTTTGTGGTGTGTGTGTGTGTGTGTGGTTGTGTGTGTGGGGGTGTGTATTGTGGTGTGTGTGTGGTTGGGGGGTGTTTTGTGGTGTGTGTGTGTTGGGGTGTGTGTGTTGGGAGTGTGTGTGGTGTGTGTGTTGGTGTGTTGTTGGTGGTGTGTGTGGGGTGTGTGGTGGGTGTGTGTGTGTGTGGTGTGGTGTGTGTGTGGTGTGTGTTTTGGGATATGTGTGTGTGTGTTTTTGGTGTGTGTGTGTGGGGTGTGTGGGGGTTTGTGTGTGCGTGTGTGTGTATGTGCTTTGTATGTGTGTGTGTGTGTATGTTGTGTGTTGTGTGTGTGTATGTATGTGTGTGGTGTGTGTGTGTGTGTGTGTGGTGTTGTTTGAGTGTCTACCCTTTTTGGGGTGTGTGCTTGTGTGCGGGAGGGAGGGGTTTGGGGGGCTAGGTGTGTGGTTGAAAAATCGTCGTGTAGGCACAAATTTAGTCTCATTTTCTTTCCCCTTTGCTACCTTCCACTTATTGCCCTTCGGTTTAGTATTAATTTTTGTGGTTATTATCATTTTCCTTTTTACATTGAGAGGGACTTTCCCAGTTCCCAAGTATTCTTACTGCTAATAACTACGGTAGTAACCTGCCTGTGTCGGTGTGCATGTGGTGTGTGGAGTGTGTGTGTGTGGGGAGAGTGTCTTGTGCGGTTTTAATGATGGCCGCAACTTCTTTGACCTAAAAAAAACTCCTGGGATTGACCCTAGCACTGTTTACAATGTTGCCCTTAAAAACAGTCCACCTACCTTCCACACTCGTCAACAATATTTTTTCTTGTCTATGCTATGTTATTCTTTTTTTTGGTAATAGCTTGCAGGAGTGATGACCCCGTTCAAACAGTATGCAAGGCCCCCAGGGCCGTCAACATGCAAACCACAAATGGAGAATAAAATTGCGCTGCAATGGTGGGTGACAGTTGCCCGTGCTGATGACGAAGTGTCGTCGAGGCCTTAAATCTTATTTTGGGTCCCTTTACCCCTGTGTTTTTAAACATATTTCCATAATCCCCCTTCTCACACGATTTCACTCTTCATGTGATGTAAACTTCACATTATATACACTTCCTTTAATGTAAATGGCAC
The DNA here is from genome assembly GCF_026875155.1 of Cherax quadricarinatus. Lineage (NCBI taxonomy): Eukaryota > Metazoa > Arthropoda > Malacostraca > Decapoda > Parastacidae > Cherax > Cherax quadricarinatus. Next base: position 32,281,610 of record NC_069401.1, on the reverse strand, counting down.
ACGCTTGTCGTGACGTCATTTTCGGCCCCACGTGCCAATTTTGGCAACGCGCTAAGACCCCAAGGTTTTCGCTTTGAAATATTATGATTTCGTTTTTTCTACTTTCTTTAATAATAACTTTAATTTATCATCGTAGTATTGTTTACTGACGTTCACACACTGATTAATGCTGTGTTTTTGACGCCTTACACCCCTAAGGATTTCGGAGCCCTTTTTTCCCCGTCTGCACCCCCCGGCCACGTGTGTGTGTGTGCTTGGTGTGTGTTTTGGGGAGTGTGTGTGTGTGTGTGTTTTGTGGTTGTGTTTTGGGTGTGGTGTTAGTGTGTGTGTATCACCTAGTTGTACTACCAGTTGAGGTTGTGGGGGGCGAGTCCCAGTCCCGGCCGCCTCTTCACTGGTCGCTACTAGGTCACTCTCCCCGAGCTGTTAACTTTATTCCCTCTGCTTAAAACTTGTATGGACCCGCCTCCATACATCGTTCCCCCAAAATATTCCCCTTACGACTACTCTGTGCTGAAGAAAAACTTCCTAACATCCCCGTGTTTTACTGTGTCTTCAATTCCCCCGTGTCCCCCTTTTTCTGTGTCCAATCTTGGAACTCCTTCTTTGTCACCCTTTTCAATTCCTCTCGTATTTGTATGGTTTCTGCCCCCCCATTTTCCCCGTCCTCCAGTGTCGCAGGTTGATTTCCCTTAACCTTCCTAGTAGGAAACCTCATAGTCTGGGATATCTTGTTGCAAAACCCTTTTCATTTCTCTAGTTTCTTACGTGCTTTGGGTAGTGTGGGTTCCAAAAATGGTGCCGCAGATCAATTGGGGGCCCAACGTACCGGTGTACGGGTCCTGAACGATTCGTTATTAAGATGTCGGAATGTTATTCTGAGGTTTGCTAGGCCCCCGTATGCTGCAGCAGTTATTTGGTTGATGTGCGGTTCAGGAGATTTTCCTGGTGTTATATCACCCCAAGATTTTTTTCCCTTTGAGTGAGGTTTGTAGTCTCTGGCCCCATAGACTGTTCTCCGTCTGTGGTCTTCTTTGCCCTTCCCCAATCTTTGACTTTGCACTTGGTGGGATTGAACTCCAGGAGCCAATTGCTGGACCAGGTCTGCAGCTGTCCAGATCCCTTTGTAGTTCTGCGGGATCTTCGATCGAGTGAATTCTTTCATCAACTTCACGTCATCTGCAAACAGGGACACCTCAAAGTCTTTTTCCTTCCGTCATGTCGTTCACAAATTACCAGAAACAGCACTGGCCCTAGGACTGACCCTGGGGGGACCCGGTGGTCACAGGTCCCCACTTGACACCTCGCCACGTCCCATGACTCGCTGCTGTCTTCCTTTGACAATTTTTCCCCTGATCCATTGTGTGCCTTCCCTGTTACCCCTGCTTGGTCCTCCAGTTTTACCCACCAATTCTTGTGTGAAACTGTGTCAAACGCCTTCTTGCAGTCCCAAGAATATGCAATCCACCCACCCCTCTCTTCTTGTCTTACTGCTGTCACCATGTTCATAGAATCCAGTAGGGGTTTTTGACACAGGATTTCCTTCCCCGAAACCATGTTGGCTGTGTTGATGAGATCGTTCCTTTTAGGTGTTCCACCACTCTTTCTCCTGATAATCTTCTCCATGATTTTGCATGTATACATGTCAGGACACTGGTCTGTAGTTTAATGCTTCATGTCTGTCTCCTTTTTTAAAGATTGGGACTACATTTGTTGTCTTCCATGCCTCAGGCAATCTCCCTGTTTCGATAGATGTATTGAATATTGTTGTTAGGGGTACACATAGTGCCTCTGCTCCCTCTCTCAATACCCATGGGGAGATGTTATCTGGCCCCATTGCCTTTGAGGTATCTAGCTCACTCAGAAGCCTCTTCACTTCTTCCTCGGTTGTGTGCACTGTGTCCAGCACTTGGTGGTGTGCCCCACCTCTCTGTCTTTCTGGAGCCCCTTCTGTCTCCTCTGTGAACACTTCTTTGAATCTCTTGTTGAATGTGTGTGTGTGTGTGTACTCACCGAGTTGTACTCACTTAGTTGTGGTTGCGGGGGTCCAGTCACAGCTCCTGGCCCCGCCTCCTCACCTGGCCACTACCCGGTCACTCTTTCCACTCCATGAGCTTTATCATACCTTTTCTTAAAGCTATGTATGGATCCTGCTTCCACTACATCACCCATGGTATTCCACTTCCTGACAACTCTGTGACTGAAGAAATACTTCCTAACATCCCTGTGGTTCATCTGAATCTTCAGCTTCCAACTGTGAACCCTCGTTGCTGTGTCCCATCTCTGGAACATCCTGTCTCTGTTCACATTATCTATACCTCTCAGTATTTTATATGTCGTTATCATATCCCCTCTAACTCCCCTGCCTTCCAGTGTTGTCATGTCGATTTCCCTTAACTTCTCCTCGTAGGACATACCTCTTAGCTCCGGGACTAGTCTTGTTGCAAACCTTTGCACTTTCTTTAGTTTACTTACATGCTTGGCTAGGTGTGGGTTCCAAACAGTCGATGCATATGTACAGGGTCCTAAATGACTCCTTATTTAGATGTAGGAATGCTGTTCTTAGGTTTCCAGGCGCCCGTTTGCTGCAGCAGTTATTTGGTTGATGTGTGCCTCAGGAGATGTTCCTGGTGTTATACTTACATCGAGATACTTTTCTTTGAGTGAGGTTTGTAGGCTGTGGCCGCCTAGACTGTACTCCGTCTGTAGTCTTCTTTGCCCTTCCCTAATCTTCATGACTTTGCATTTGGTAGGGTTGAATTCGAGAGGCCAGTTGCTGGACCACGTATCCAGCCTGTCCAGGTCTCTTGAAGACCTGCCTGATCGTCATCTGATTTAATTCTCCTTATTAGCTTCACATCATCTGCGAACAGGGACACTTCTGAGTCTGTCCCTTCCATCATGTCATTTACATATACCAAAAATAGCACTGATCCTAGGACCGACCCCTGTGGGACCCCGCTCGTCACAGGTGCCCACTGTGATACCTCATCACATACCATGACTCGCTGGTGCCTTCCTGTCAGGTATTCTCTGATCCACTGAAGTGCCCTTCCCGTTATACTCGCCTGATCCTCAAGTTTCTGCACTAATCTCTTGTGAGGAACTGTGTCAAAGGCCTTCTTGCAGTCCAAGAAGATGTAATGAACCCACCCCTCTCTCTCTCGTCTCTTACTTCTGTTACTTTATCATAAAACTCCAGAAGGTTTGTGACACAGGATGTGCCTTTCATGAAACTGTGCTGGTTGTCATTTATAATTTTGTTCTGTTCCAGGTGCTCCACCATTTTCCTCCTGATAATCTTCTCAATGACTTTGTATACTATACACGTCAGTGAGACTGGTCTGTAGTTTAGTGCCTCTTTTCTGTCTCCTTTTTTAAAAATGGGAACTACATTTGCCATCTTCCATACCTCAGATAGTTGCCCAGTTTCAAGGGATGTCTTGAAGATTGTGGTTAATGGGACACACAGCATTTCTGCTCCCTCTTTAAGGACCCATGGGGAGATGTTGTCTGGTCCCATTACCTTTGAGGTATCAAGGTCACTGAGCAGTTTCTTCACCTCCTCCTCAGTTGTGTGTATGTCATCCAGCACTTGTTGGTGTGTTCCCTGTTGGCGTCCCCCTCTGTCCTGTCTTCCACAAGTCCTTCTTGTCTCCACTGTGAATACTTCGTTAAATCTCGTGTTGAGCTCCTCACATACCTCTTGATCATTTCGTGTGAGCTCCTTAATTTCTTTCCTCAGCCTGATCACCTGGTCTTTGACTTTTGTGTTTCTCCTAATGTGTCTATACAACAGTTTCGGGTCAGACTTGACTTTTGATGCTATGTCGTTTTCATATTGTCGCTGGGCCTCCCTCCTTATCTGTGCATACTCGTTTCTGGCTCTTCGACTGATCTCCTTATTTTCCTGTGTTCTTTGCTTTGTGTACCTCTTCCATTCTCTAATGCACTTAGTTTTTGTCTCCTTACACCTTCGGGTAAACAAAGGACTCACTTTGGTCTTCCCATAAATTCTGTTGCCCTTGGGAATAAACCTTTCCTCTGCCTCCTTGCATTTTGTTGTTACATATTCCATCATTTCATTTACTGACTTTCTTAGCAGTTCTCTGTCCCACTGAACCTCCCGCAGGAAGTTCCTCATACCTTGTAGTCCCCCTTTTTATAGTTTGACTTTTCCCAATCAACTCCTGTTACCCTCTCCACTTGCAGCTCTATTATGTAATCAAAATTCAGAACCACATGATTGCTAGCTCCAAGGGGCCTCTCATATGTGATGTCCTCAATGACTGAACTGCTCAGGGTGAACACAAGGTCCAGTCTTGCTGGTTCATCCTCCCCTCTCTCTCTCTGGTAGTGTCCCTGACATGTTGATGCATGAGGTTTTCCAGTACCACATCCATCATATTGGCTCTCCATGTGTCAGGACCCCCATAAGGCTCTAGGTTTTCCCAGTCAATCTCCCTGTGGTTGAAATCACCCATAACCAGTAACTTTGCTCTGCACGATTGAGCTCTTCATGCCACCTCAGCCATTGTGTCCACCATCGCTAGGTTCTCTTCATATTCCTCTCTTGGCCTCCTGCAGTTCTGTGGTGGGTTATACATCACTACAATAAGGTAGTCGCCTTATGTTCCCCAGACTGAATTGTAGCTTCTATGTAGTCCCTTTCTCCAATCTCTCCCATGCCTTCCATTTCCTCAAAACCCCATCGGTTTTTTATGAGTAGTGCAACCCCTCCTCTCTCTCTGCTCCTTCTGTCTTTCCTCAGGATCTGATATCCCAGTGGGAAGACTACATCTGTTATTGTCTCAGTGAGCTTCGTTTCTGTGACTGCTATGATGTCTGGGGACTTCTCATTGATTCTTTCATGCCACTCCTCATATTTATTTCTTAATCCATCTGCGTTCGTGTACAACACCTTCAACTTCTTATCTATCACAGTGGTCCTGGGAAAATATTGGGGTTGGGAGAGCGGGAGCCCTGGAGGGGGGCTATGGGGGTTTGCAGTGTGGGTGGGGTTTGTGATGGGGGGGAGGGCAGAAGTGCCCATTGGGAGCTGCTGTAGGGGTGGGGTTTTGTGATGTGGGGGGTGGGGGGAGAGGGAACAATGTGTGGGTTTTGGCTTAGATTGTTCAGTTTGCATTGGAGTTGTTGCAGTTTGGGTGGGTTTGTGATAGGGGGTGGGGACAGAGTGCCAATAGGGGGGGCTGCTGTAGGGGTGGGGTTTGTGATATGGGGGGTGGGGGCAGAGGGAGCAGTGTGTGTGGTTGGAGTCCTTCTGCGGGTGTTTCTGTAAGGTGTGTTTGCCCTTCCACCTGAGTCTGGGTTCTGCTCATCTTCATTAATGCATCTCATTCCTAATTTTGTCTTTACACCCTTTCTCTCAGTATCATCCTTTCTTCTTGTGTTCTGTCGTGATTGAGGTACACTCCCCGGTACTCTGGATTGTCCCTCAGTCATGCTTTCTCCTGCAGGATCCTTGTTCGAGCTGATTCTGCCTTGAAAATGACTTTGAACGGTCGTTTCCTTCCACTCGCAAACCACCCAATTCTCCAAAAATTTGTCACCTGGGTCATGTCTCCCTCACCTATTGCTTTCATGATACCTTCGATTGCTTTCTTCTTCTGGTTTCTTTCATCGTAGGTTTCCCCTTCGACTTCTCGGATCCCGTAGACAAACACTGACCTCTCCCTCTCCTCCTCCCACTGAGTCTCCCTTTGTATCCTCTGAGGTGTTTTAGTTCCTTCCATCGAAATGCTCCTGCCTTCAATCCTTGCCCTTGCTGCAGTGGACTGTCTTTCCTGCTCACCTGTTCCTTGCCACTGCAGTTGTCTGTTGGAGTCTCTGCATATGTCATAGCTCTTTCATTGTCTACAGGTCTATCAATTGTACATATCTTTTCCTGGATCACTACAGTCCCCTTGTCTGTGACTGGTATAGATGCTCCTGATGTCATGTCTGTACTGTCATTTGTCTCTCTATTCTGTTTCAGGTTTTTTAGTTCCTCATCTAAGCACTTTATCTTATCTTCTGCTGCTAAGACTTGTAGTCCCCACTTCCTGCTCTCCTAAGCTATCCTCTCCTCCATTTTCCTGCCAAGCTCTGCTAGCTTCCTTCCCCACTCTTCCTCCATTTGTTTGAGTGCTACCTCTCAATCTTTCCTCCCAGGTTCTTCTCTCCCGGGTTCATCCACCAGACCCCTGGGTCTCCGTCCTCTTTGGTTACCCACTTTTTTTCCACATATAGGAGTTGATGTATTTTACCCCAGAAACAAGCTTATGTATTTTCAAAGTGTGTGGGGGGGGGGTGAGGGAAGAGGCTAGGGAGGAGATGGAAGAGGGTGAAGCCAGGGGGGAGGAGGAGGAGGAAAGGAAGATGTGTGGAAGGTGGAGAAGAAGAGAGGGGAAGATGAATTGGTAGGTAGATAGAGGGAGGAGGAGAGAGAGAGAGGAATGAGAGAGATGGGAGGAGAGAAAGACAGATAGGAGGAGGAGAGAGTGAGTAGGATGAGAGAGAGAGAGAGGAGGGGGAGAGAGAGAGAGAGAGAGAAGAAGAGAGAGAGAGAGAGAGGGAGAAAAGAAGAGAGAGAGAGAGAGAGAGAGAGAGAGAGAGAGAGAGAGAGAGAGAGAGGAGAGAGAGAGGAGAGAGAGAGAGAGGAGGGGAGGGGAAGAGAGAGAGAGAGGAAGAAGAGAGAAAGAAAGAGAGAGAGAGAGAGAGAGAGAGAGAGAGAGAGAGAGAGAGAGAGAGAGAGAGAGAGAGAGAGAGAGAGAGAGAGAGAGAGAGAGAAAGAGAATGATAGGGAGGGAGAAAGAGAATGATAGGGAGAAGGCTAGGCTAGGGATGAGAGGGATGTGACAGAGTAGAGAACAGCAAGACGTCTCATCTCTCGCCTGGACCCATCCTGGAAAGATCTGTCATTTCAGCAAAGCCTTCAACATAGGAGGGATGTGGGTGGCCTTACTGTTATGTACAAGGCCAATATTGTCAAAATACCACACTTGGATCCACTTCGAGGACAGCGTGAAACAAGCTTTTATGCCACAAGACGGGCAGAAAGCAGCAACTTCACCCTGGCTGTACCCTTCTCCAGAACATCACTCCATCTGAGATCATACATACCCAGGATGACTCGAGTATGGAACACATTCGTACAGCATAATGATGTCAACGAGATAAAGTCAGTTGATCAGATGAAAATGCTGGCCCACAGATGGCTCCAACTTCATCCTGTTCCCTACTTGTATGTCTCATAACAATAAAAATGCTTTCAAATGAGCTGATGTAGGTAACAGCTCTTAGCTTGCCAATAAAGTTAGGAATCCTTAACCTGTAAATAGCTTGTCAATAAAGCTAGGGATCCTTAACCTTGTCAAACCCTGTGTAAAAAAAAAAAAAAAAAAGAGAGACAGACAGACAGAGAGAGAGAGGTAGAGAGAATGGAAGGTGAATGGAGGGTGGAGATGAAGAAAGAGGGAGGTAAATTGGTGTGTAGGTAGAGGGAGAGGGTGAGAGATAGAGAGAACGAGATGAGGAGAGAGGAAGAAAGGAAGAGAGAAGGATAGGAGAGTGAGAGAGAGAGAGAGAGCGCTCACACCTTGAGTATACTCCACTTTCTTGGTTTGCCTGCCCCCTCCCTTTCATCTACGACTGCTTGACAGAGTAGAGAACAGAGCAAGACGTCTCATCTCTCGCCTGGACCCATCCTGGATAGATCTGTCATTTCAGCAGAGCCTTCAACATAGGAAGGATGTGGGTGGCCTTACTGTTATGTACAAGGCCAATATTGTCAGAGTACCACACTTGCATCCACTTCGAGGACAGTGTGAAACAAGTTTTTATACCACAAGACGGGCAGAAAGCAGCAACTTCACTCTGGCTGTACCCTTCTCCAGAACATCACTCCATCTGAGATCATATATATCCAGGATGACTCGAGTATGGAACACATTCGTACAGCATAATGATGTCAACGAGATAAAGTCAGTTGATCAGATGAAAATGCTGGCCCACAGATGGCTCCAACTTCATCCTGTTCCCTACTTGTATGTCTCATAACAATAAAAATGCTTTCAAATGAGCTGATGTAGGTAACAGCTCTTAGCTTGCCAATAAAGTTAGGGATCCTTAACCTTGTCAAACCCTGTGTAAAAAAAAAAAAAAAAAAAAAAAGGAGAGTGTGGGTGTGTACTCACCTATTTGTACTCACCTATTTGTGGTTGCAGGGGCCGAGTCATAGCTCCTGGCCCCGCCTCTTCGCTGATTGCTACTAAGTCCTCTCTCTCCCTGCCCCATGAGCTTTATCATACCTCGCCTTAAAACTATGTATGGTTCCCGCCTCCACTACGTCACTTTCTAGGCTATTCCACGGCCTGACTACTCTATGACTAAAGAAATACTTCCTAACATCCCTTTGATTCATCTGAGTCTTCAACTTCCAATTGTGACCTCTTGTGTCTGTGTCCCTTCTCTAGAACATCCCGTCTTTGCCCACCTTGTCTATTCCGCGCAGTATTTTATATGTCGTTATCATGTCTCCCCTGACCCTCCTGTCCTCCAGTGTCGTCTGGCCGAGTTCCCTCAACCTTTCTTTGTGGGACAATCCCCTTAGCTCTGGGACTAGTCTTGTTGCAAACCTTTGCATTTTCTCTAATTTCTTGACGTGCTTGATTTAGGTGTGGATTCCAAATTTGGTGCTGCATACTCCAGTATGGGCCTGACGTAAATGGTATACAGAGTCTTGAACAAATCCTTACCCAGGTATCGGAACGCTATCCATAAGTTTGCCAGGCGCCCATATGCTGCAGCAGTTATCTGATTGATGTGCGCCTCAGGAGATATGCTCGGTGTTATACTCACCCCCAGATTTTTTTCCCTTGAGTGAGGTTTGCAGTCTTTTGCCATCTAACCCTTACATTGTGTCTGCGGTCTTCTTTCCCCTTTCCCCCAATCTTCATGACTTTGCATTTGGGCAGGGTTAAACTAAAGAAGCCAGTTGCTGGACCAGGCTTGTAGCCTGTCCAGGTCTCTCTGTAGTCCTGCCTGACCCTCACCCGTTTTTGATTCTTCTCTTTAACTTCACTCATCTGCAAACAAGGACACTTCTGAGTCTATCCCTTTTTTATGTCATTCACATATACCAAGAACAGCACAGGTCCTAGGACTGCCCCCTGTGGAACCCCGCTTGTCACAGGCGCCCACTCTGACACCTCGTCACGTACCACGATCGTTGTTGCCTCCCTGTCAGGTATTCTTGATCCATTGCAGTGCCTTTCCTGTTGTGTGTGCCTGATCCTCCCAGCTTTTGCAGTAACCTCTTGTGAGGAACTGTGTCGAAGGCGTTCTTGCAGTCCAAAAAAAAGCTGTCGATCCACCCCTCTTTCTTGTCTTACTTCTGTCACCTTGTCATAAAACCCAGTAGGTTTGTGACACAGGATTTCCTTCCTGAAACCGTGCTGGTTGTCGATTAAAACACTTGTTTCTTTCCAGGTGCTCCTCCACTCTCCTCCTGATGATCTTCTCCATGACTTTGCATACTATACACGTTAGTGATACAGGTCTGTAGTTTAGTGCCTCAAAGTCTGTCTCCCTTTTTAAAAATTGGGACTACATTTGCCATCTTCCATACCTCGGGGAGTTGCCCTGTTTCAATTGATGTGTTAAAGATCTTTGTTAATGGCACACACAGTATCTCTTCTCCCTCTTTTAAAGGGCCCACGGAGAGATGTTGTCTGGTCCCACCGGGCCTTTGAGGTGTCAAGTTCACATAGCAGCTTCTTCACCTCCTCCTTGGTTATATGTACCTCATTCAGCGCTTGCTGGTGTACCCCCCTGTTCTGATTTCCTGGAGTCCTACTGGTTTCCACTGTAAATACTTCTTTAAATCTCGTGTTGAGCTCCTCACATTCCTCTCGGTCGTTTCTTGTGAACTCCCAATCACCATTCCTCAGTCTGATTACCTGGTCCTTGACTGTTGATTTCCTCCTGATGTGGCTATACAACAGCTTCGGGTCAGAAATTGACTTTCGAGCTATGTCATTTTCATATTGGCGCTGAGCCTCCCTTCTTATCTGTGCACATTCGTTTCTGGCTCTTCGGCTAATCTCTTTATTTTCCTGAGTTCTCTGTCTTCTGTACCTTTTCCATTCTCTAGTACACCTAGTTTTTGCCTCCTACACCTTTGGGTGAACCAAGACTCGTTTGTTCTTTCCCATTATTTCTGTTTTCAAACCTCTCCTCTTCCTCCTTGCATTTTATTGCCACATAGTCCATCATTTCTTGTACTGGTTTTCCTGTCAGTTCCCTCTTCCACTGAATGTCTTGCAGGAAGTTCCTCATGCCTGAGTAGTTCCCCCTTTTGTAGTTTGGTTTTCCCAACTTATTCCTGCTACTCTCTCCACTTGAAGCTCAACTATGTAGTCGAAGCACAGAACCACATGATCACTAGCTCCCAGGGGCCTTTCATACATGATATCCTCGATGTCCGAACTACTCAAGGTGAATACAAGGTCCAGTCTTGCTGGTTCATCCTCTCCTCTCTCTCTGGTAGTGTCTCTAACATGTTGATGCATGAGGTTTTTCAGTACCACATCCATCATTTTGGATCTCCATGTTTCGGGACCCCCATGGGGCTCCAGGTTTTCCCAGTCAATCTCCTTGTGATTGAAATCACCAATAACTAGTAACTTTGCTCCCCCAATGTGTGCTCTCCTGGCCACCTCGGCTAGTGTGTCGACCATTGCTCTGTTGCTCTCATCGTATTCTTCTCTTGGCCTCCTGCAGTTCTGTGGTGGGTTGTACATTACTGCAATTATCACCTTATGTCCCTCAGACTGGATTGTTCCTTCTAAGTAGTCCCTTTCGCCCATGCCATCCATTCCTTCCATTTTCTCAAAACCCCACTGGTTTTTAATGAGCAGTTCAACTCCTCCTCCCCCTCTCCTCCCTCTGTCTTTCCTGAGGATTTGATATCCGGATGGAAAGATTGAATCTGTTATTATTCTGGTGAGTTTTGTTTCTGTGAGTGCTATTATGTCTGGGGATGTCTCCTTGATTCTTTCATGCCACTCCTCATATTTATTTGTTATTCCATCTGCATTTGTATACCACACCTTCAACTTCTTTTCTAAGACTATGGTCTGGGAGGTATATTGGGGTTGGGGAAGTGGGAGACCTGACAAGGTGGTTGCTGTGGGGGTGGAGTTTGTAATGCAGTGGGTGGGGGCATTGGATATGGCATGGGTGTTTTGGTTTAGAGTGTTTGGTTGCACTGGAGTTGGCCTGGTTGGGGGGCTTCTATAGTAAGCTGTGAGGGGGGCTGTATTTGATCTTCCTGGGTCTGGGATCTCCTGTCTGTCTCTTCCAACCCCTCTCTTTCCTCCTTTCGCCTTTGTACCATCTCTCTCAGTTTCTGCCTTTCTTCTCGTGTTCTGTCACGGTCGAGATACACCTTCCTGTATGCCGGCATGTCCCTTAATCGTGCTTTCTCCTGCAGGATCCTGGTCCGAGTCGATTCTGCCTTGAAGGTCACTTTCATTGGCCGGGTTCTTTTTTTTGCAAACCCCCATATTCTCCGAAAATTTTCCAGCTGGATCATGTCGTCTTCTCCAATTGCTTTTATGATGCTTTCAATTGCTTTTTTCCTCTTGTTTTCTTGCTTCATATGTTTCCCCTTCAGCTTCCTGGAGCCCATACTCAAAGACTGATCGCTCCCTTTCATTCTCCCACTGCATATCCTTGTGTATCCACTCATTCAATTTAATTTCTTCCATTGCAGCTTTCCCTTCTTCAGTTTCACTAGCTAATGTACTTGGGCTCAGTGGCCTGTCATTTTCCCTTCTCGGCTTTCCCTGGGCTCTGCTGTGGTCTGTTAGGGCCTCCACATATAGCTTAGCTATATGTGTGCGTATGTGTGTGTGTGTATGTGTGTGTGTATGTGTGTGTGTGTGTGTGTGTGTGTGTGTGTGTGTGTGTGTGTGTGTGTGTGTGTGTGTGTGTGTGTGTTGTTTGTGTGTATGTTGTGTGGTGTTGTGTGTGGTGTGTGTTGTGTGTGTGTGTGTTGTGTGTGTGTGTGTGTGTGTGTGTGTGTGTTGTGTGTGTGTGTGTGTGTTGGTGTGTGTGTGTGTTTGTGTGTGTGTGTGTGTGTGTGTGTGTTGTGTTGGTGTGTGTGTGTGTGTGTGTTTGTGTGTGTGTTGTGTGTGTGTGTGTTGTGTGTGTGTGTGTGTGTGTGTGTGTGTGTGTGTGTGTGTGGTGTGTGTGTGTGTGTGTGTGTGTGTTGTGTGTGTTGTGTGTTGTGTGGTGTGTGTGTTGTGTGTGTGTGTGTTGTGTGTGTGTGTGTTGTGTGTGTGTGTGTTGTGTGTGTGTGTGTTGTGTGTGTGTGTGTGTGTGTGTGTGTGTGTGTGTGTGTGTGTGTGTGTGTGTGTGTGTGTGTGTGTGTGTGTTGTGTGTGTGTTGTGTGTGTGTGTGTGTGTGTGTTGTGTGTGTGTGTTGTGTGTGTGTGTGTGTGTGGTGTGTGTTTGTGTGTGTGTTGTGTGTGTGTGTGTGTGTGTGTGTGTGTGTGTGTGTGGTGTGTTGTGTGTGTTGTGTGTGTGTGTGTGTGTGTGTGTTGTGGGTGTGTGTGTGTGTGTGTAGTATGTGATGGGGGGGGGGGAGGGCTGAGAATTCGTTTAAACACCGTCATCATTCTCATTCAATTTCCTCAAATATAAAAATAGAGAGCACAGTGGGTTCGATATCTTTATTTTTCAGTGCTAATTAATATAAAAAACCGTCAAGCCTCCGTTGATTGTTTCCCACCATCTCCCTGTATATTATAGCCAACAATACATCCAGAAAATCGTTTTGCAAAACGGTGTTTTTGTGGTGATCTGACGATAAAATGATAGAAGTATGTGAGGCTGGTTGACGGCAGCCAGACGGCCACCTGTTCATCCTTCTCACTGTCTCACATTGATTGGTATTAGTTTCTTTATTGTTCGTGCGTGATGATGGTGTGTGACCTGGGTCACTGGATGAAGCAGGTCAGGCCACTCTAATGTCACCTGACAGCTAAAACAAGTCATTAATCGCAATATTTTATAACTGGGTTCATTGGGACTCACATCCGGCTGTCCTCGCACTGCGCCGGCCAAATGAAAACCTCGCTTCCTGTCAACCTTTTTTTTCTATTTCTCCTTTCTGTGCAGTTGGTTCCCTAGTGAGCGCTAATTACCGGAGTTACGTTAGATGTATCAACAAGTGGAGTGTACAAAGGACGCGCCTGACGTACGAAATTAGTGAACTTGTGGCCATAAATACGATAAATAAGAGATGTAACTGGAGTCTCGCAGCACCGTACGTGTGATGGCTGAACATTTCAGTGACCCCCAGATGGCAACACATCCTGTACAACCTGCTTTGCTAAACTCGCCCTTAACAACACTTCGATTGAGGCGTACTATTATTAGGAAATTCTCGTATATCTGTATAAATCGCAGGAGAATAGCCAGGAATATATGCAGCACCATGCACAGCTGTTGGTAACTGGAGAAATTTACAGGCAAAACAGAGGTTACAAAGGCAACTTACTGGTTTAAATGAAGTCGGTGTAGAGATGTCAGGAGAGGCGAGTTTCCCTGCACCTTCCTGATGTATGGGACCTGGTGCATCCGGTCTGTATGTCTGGCAGGACAAGAAAGTCATGGTGAGATGACGGTGGTTGTGATGGTGGTTGTGATGGTGGTTGTTGTGATGGTGGTTGTGATGGTGGCTGTTGTGGTGATGGTTGTGATGGTGGTTGTTTTGATGGTGGTTGTGATGGTGGTTGTTGTGATGGTGGTTGTTGTGATGGTGGTTGTTGTGATGGTGGTTGTTGTGATGGTGGTCGTTGTGATGGTGGTTGTTGTAATGGTGGTTGTGATGGTGGTTGTTGTGATGGTTGGTGTGATGGTGGTTGTTGTGGTGATGGTTGTAATGGTGGTTGTGATGGTGGTTGTTGTGATGGTGGTTGTTGTGATGATGGTTGTTGTGATGGTGGTTGTTGTGATAGTGGTTGTTGCGATGGTGGTTGTTGTGATGGTGGTTGCTGTAATGGTGGTTGTGATGGTGGTTGTTGTGATGGTGGTTGTGATGGTGGTTGTTGTGGTGATGGTTGTGATGGTGGTTGTGATGGTGGTTGTTGTGATGGTGGTTGTTGTGATGGTGGTTGTTGTGATGGTGGCTGTTGTGATGGTGGTTGTTGTGATGGTGGTTGTGATGGTGGTTGTTGTGATGGTGGTTGTTGTGATGGTGGTTGTTGTGAAGGTGTGATGGTGGTTGTGATGGTGGTTGTTGTGATGGTGGTTGTTGTGATGGTTGTTGTGACGGTGGTTGTTGTGATGGTTGTTCTGAAGGTGGTTGTTGTAAAGGTGTAATGGTGGTTGTGAAGGTGGTTGTTGTGAAGGTGGTTGTAATGGTGGTTGTTGTGATGGTGGTTATGATGGTGGTTGTTGTGATGGTGGTTGTTGTGATGGTTGTTGTGACGGTGGTTGTTGTGATGGTTGTTGTGAAGGTGGTTGTTGTAAAGGTGTAATGGTGGTTGTGAAGGTGGTTGTTGTGAAGGTGGTTGTAATGGTGGTTGTTGTGATGGTGGTTATGATGGTGGTTGTTGTGATGGTGGTTGTTGTGAAGGTGGTTGTTGTGATGGTGGTTGTTGTGATGGTGGCTGTTGTAATGGTGGTTGTTGTGATGGTGGTTGTTGTGATGGTGGTTGTTGTGATGGTGGTTGTGATGGTGGTTGTTTTAAAGGTGTGATGGTGGCTGTGAAGGTGGTTGTTGTGATGGTGGTTGTAATGGTCGTGGTGATGGTGTTTTGATGGTGGTTGTGATGGTGGTTGAGATGGTGGTTGTTGTGATGGTGGTTGTGATAGTGGTTGTTGTGAAGGTGGTTGTGATGGTGGTTGTTGTGATGGTGGTTGTGATTGTGGCTCTGATGGTGGTCGTGACGGTGGCTGTTGTTATGGTGGTTGTTGTGATGGTGTGATAATGGTTGTTGTGAACGTGTGATGGTAGTTGTTGTGGTGTGATGGTGGTTCTTGTGATGGTAGTTGTTGTGATTTTGGTTGTTGTGATGGTGGTTGTTGTGATGGTGGTTGTGATGGTTGTTGTTGTGTTGGTGGTGTGATGGTGGTTGTTGTGAAGGTGTGATGGTGGTTGTTGCCATGGTGTGATGGTAGTTGTTGTGATGGTGTGATAGTGGTTGTTCCCATGGTGTGATGGTGGTTGTTGTGATGGTGGTTGTTGTGATTTTGGTTGTTGTGATGGTGGTTGTTGTGATGGTGGTTGTGATGGTGGTTGTTGTGTTGGTGGTGTGATTGTGGCTGTTGTGAAGGTGTGATGGTGGTTGTTGCCATTGTGTGATGGTAGTTGTTGTGATGGTGTGATGGTGGTTGTTGCCATGGTGTGATGGTAGTTGTTGTGATGGTGTCATGGCAGTTGTTGTGAAGGTGTGATGGTGGTTGTTGCGAAGGTGTGATGATAGTTGTTGTGATGGTGTGATGGTAGTTATTGTGATGGTGGTTGTTGTGATGGTGTGATGGTGGTTGTTGTGATGGTGTGATGGTAGTTGTTGTGATGGTGTGATGGTAGTTGTCGTGATGGTGTGATGGTAGTTGTTGGGATAGTGTGATGGTAGTTGTTGTGTAGGTGTGATGGTAGTTGTTGTGATGGTGTGATGGTAGTTGTTGTGATGGTGTGATGGTGGTTGTTGTGATGGTGTGATGGTAGTTGTTGTGATGGTGTGATGGTAGTTGTTGTGATGGTGTGATGGTGGTTGTTGTGATGGTGTGATGGTAGTTGTTGTGATGGTGTGATGGTAGTTGTTGCGATGGTGTGATGGTAGTTGTTGTGATGGTGTGATGGTAGTTGTTGTGATGGTGTGATGGTGGTTGTTGTGATGGTGTGATGGTAGTTGTTGTGATGGTGTGATGGTAGTTGTTGTGAGAGTGTGATGGTAGTTTGTTGTGATGCTGTGATGGTGATTGTTGTGATATTGTGATGGTACTTGTTGTGATGGTGTGATGGTAGTTGTTGTGATGGTGTGATGCTGGTTGTTGTGATGGTGTGATGGTAGTTGTTGTGATGGTGTGATGGTGGTTGTTGTGATGATGGTTATGATGGTGGTTGTTATGATGGTGGTTGTTGTGATGGTGGTTGTTGTGATGGTGTGATGGTGGCTGTGATGGTGTGATATTGGTTGATGTGATGGTGTGGTGTGATGGTGGTTGTTGTGATAGTGTGATGGTGGTTGTGATAGTGGTTGTTGTGATGGTGGTTGCTGTGATGGTGTGATGGTGGTTGTGACGGTGGTTGTTGTGATGGTAGTGTGATAGTGGTTGTGATATTAGTGTGTTGGTGGTTGTTGTAATGTTGTGATGGTGGTTGTGATGGTAGTTGTGATGGTGGTTGTGATTGTGATTGTAATGGTGGTTGTTGTGATGGTAGTGTGATAGTGGTTGTGATGTTAATGTGTTGGTGGTTGTTGTGATGGTGTGATGGTGGTTGTGATGGTGGTTGTTGTGATGGTAGTGTGATAGTCGTTGTGATGTTAATGTGTTGGTGGTTGTTGTGATGGTGTGATGGTGGTTGTGATGGTGGTTGTGATGGTGATTGTGACGGTGATTGTTGTGATGGTGGTTGTTGTGATGGTGGTTATTGTGATGGTGGTTGTTGTGATGGTGTGATGGTGGTTGTGATGGTGGTTGTTGTGATGGTGTGTGATAGTGGTTGTGATGTTAATGTGTTGGTGGTTGTTGTGATGGTGTGATGGTGGTTGTGATGGTGATTGTGATGGTGATTGTTGTGATGGTGGTTGTTGTGATGGTGGTTATTGTGATGGTGGTTGTTGTGATGGTGTGATGGTGGTTGTTGTGATGGTGGTTGTTATGATGGTGGTTGTTGTGGTGTGATGGTGGTGGTTGTGATGGTGGTTGTTGTGATGGTGATTGTTGTGATGGTGGTTGTGATGGTGGTTGTTGTGTGGTGTGATGGTGATTGTTGTGATGCTGTGATGGTGGTTGTTGTGATGGTGTGATGGTGATTGTTGTGATGGTGTGATGGTGGTTGTTGTGATGGTGTAATGGTTGTTGTGATGGTGGTGTACTGATGGTGGTTGTGATGGTGGTGTACTGATGGTGGTTGTGAAGATAGATGTGGTAGTCGTGATGGTGGTGGTGATGGTAGTGGCTACAGTGGTTGTAACTGTAGTACCGAGGATATAATTGGTTGTAACGGCAATGACGATGGTGTGTGTGTGATGACTGATGATGAAGTAGTGGTGATGGTGATGACTGATGATGAAGTAGTGGTGATGGTGTTATCAAAGCTGATAGTGAGGCTCATGCTAACACTATCGATGGTGAGGATAGTAACCCTAACAGGTGTTGTAGCATAGGTGTGTAGAGGGTGTAACCCTAACAGATGTGTAGAGGGTGTAACCCTAACAGATGTGTAGAGGGTGTAGCCCTAACAGGTGTGTAGAGGGTGTAACCCTAACAGATGTGTAGAGGGTGTAACCCTAACAGATGTGTAGAGGGTGTAACCCTAACAGGTGTGTAAAGGGTGTAACCCTAACAGGTGTGTAGAGGGTGTAACCCTGACAGGTGTGTAGAGGGTGTAACCCTAACAGATGTGTAGAGGGTGTAACCCTAACAGATGTGTAGAGGGTGTAACCCTAACAGATGTGTAGAGGGTGTAACCCTAACAGGTGTGTAGAGGGTGTAATCCTAACAGATGTGTAGAGGGTGTAACCCTAACAGGTGTGTAGAGGGTGTAATCCTAACAGATGTGTAGAGGGTGTAACCCTAACAGATGTGTAGAGGGTGTAACCCTAACAGATGTGTAGAGGGTGTAACCCTAACAGATGTGTAGAGGGTGTAGCCCTAACAGGTGTGTAGAGGGTGTAACCCTAACAGGTGTGTAGAGGGTGTAACCCTAACAGATGTGTAGAGGGTGCAACCCTAACAGATGTGTAGAGGGTGTAACCCTAACAGATGTGTAGAGGGTGTAACCCTAACAGATGTGTAGAGGGTGTAACCCTAATAGGTGTGTAGAGGGTGTAACCCTAACAAGTGTGTAGAGAGTGTAGCCCTAACAGATATGTAGAGGGTGTAACCATAACAGATGTGTAAAGGGTGTAACACGGTCAGATGTGTAGAGGGTGTAACACAGGTGTATGCCTGGCCTGCCTGGAGGTTATTCCGGGGATCAACGCCCCCGCTGCCCGGTCCACGACCAGGCCTCCCGGTGGATCAGGGCCTGATCAACCAGGCTGTTACTACTGGCCGCATGTAGTCCAACGTACGAACCACAGCCCAACTGATCCGGCACCAACTTTAAGTATCTGTCCAGCTCCCTCTTGAAGGCAGCCAAGGGCCTATTGGTAATCTCCTTTATGCCTGGTGGGAGGCTATTGAACAGTTCTGGGCCCAGGACACTTATGGTGTTTTCTCTTAGTGTAGCAATGGCGCCCCTACTTTTCATTGGGGGTATTTTGCACCGCCTGCCCAGTCTCTTACTTTCGTAGGGAGTGATTTCTGTGTGCAGATTCGGGACCATTCCTTCTAGGATTTTCCAAGTGTAGAATATGATATATCTCTCTCGCCTGCGTTCCAGTGAGTACAAGTCAAGTGCTTCCAAGCATTTGAGGGTGTAACACAGTCAGGTGGTGTAGAGGGTGTAACACTGACAGACGTGTACAAGGTGTAACACTGATAGGTGTGTAGAGGGTGTAACACAAGTGTGCAGAGATTGTAACAAGGCCAGGTATGTAAAGGGTGTTTCACAGTCAGATATGTAGGTGTAACACAAATCTGTAGAGGCTGTAACACAACCAGGTGTACAGAGGGTGTAACATTGGCAGGTGTGTAGAGTGTGCAACACAGTCAGGTGTACAGAGGATGTACACAGTTAGGAGTACAGAGGGTGTAACACAGGTGTGCAGAGCGTGTATCACAACCATGTGTGTAAAGGGTGTAACACAGTCAGGTATGTAGAAGCTGTAACACTGTCCGGTGTGTAGAGGGTATAATCCAGTCATGTGTACAGGGTGTAACACTGTCAGGTATGTAGATTGGTATAACACAGTCACGTTTATAAAATGCGTAACACAGGTGTGTAGAGAGGTATAACGTATGTGTGTAGGGGGTGTAACACAAGTGTGTAGGGGGAATAACACAGTCAGGTGTGTATAGGGTGTAACATAGCCAGGTGTGTAGAGACTGTAACATATGTGTATAGAGAGTGTAACACAGGTATGTAGAGGATGTAATACTGTCAATTTAGAGGGTATAACACGGTCAGGTATGTAGAGGGTGCAACACAATTAGTTTAGAGGGTATAACAGGCAGGTATGTAGAGGGTATAACACAATTAGTTTAGAGAGTATAACAGTCAGGTATGTAGAGGGTGTAACACAATCAGATGCTTAGAAACTGTAACACAGCTATGTAGAGGGTGTAACACAGTCAGGTGTATAGAGAGTGTAGCACTGACAGGTGTGTAGAGGGTGTAACACAGACAGGTGTGTAGAAGGTGTGATATAAATGAACTATTGAAATTCTGTAACAAATTCGAATAAACAAACAAATAGCGGGGTCAACTAGACTAGAAAATACCTTTGATCTTATATTCACGAATATTGATAACCTAGTACGAAACTGGGTCTATGTTATTACAAACATCAACTGCAGGATGTCTGGAATAACAAGAACCAGACCAGTGTTCAGAGAGAAAATTAAATCTGTGGCACTGGAAGTTTCCTGTAGGCACATACTACTCACGGTAAAGAAAAGACAGACACTCTCCCTTCTACGGGTGAAGACACTCTCCCTTCTACGGGTGAAGACACTCTCCCCTCTACGGGTGAAGACACTCTCCCTTCTACGGGTGAAGACACTCTCCCTTTTACGGGTGAAGACACTCCCCTTCTACGGGTGAAGACACTCTCCTCTCTACGGGTGAAGACACTCTCCCCTCTACGGGTGAAGACACTCTCCCTTCTACGGGTGAAGACACTCTCCCCTCTACGGGTGAAGACACTCTCCCTTCTACGGGTGAAGACATTCTCCCCTCTACGGGTGAAGACACTCTCCCTTCTACGGGTGAAGACACTCTCCCTTCTACGGGTGAAGACACTCTCCCTTCTACGGGTGAAGACACTCTCCCTTCTACGGGTGAAGACATTCTCCCCTCTACGGGTGAAGGGCACTCTCCCTTCTACGGGTGAAGACACTCTCCCTTCTACGGGTGAAGACACTCTCCCTTCTACGGGTGAAGACACTCTCCCTTCTACGGGTGAAGACACTCTCCCTTCTACGGGTGAAGACACTCTCCCCTCTACGGGTGAAGACACTCTCCCCTCTACGGGTGAAGACACTCTCCCTTCTACGGGTGAAGACACTCTCCCTTCTACGGGTGAAGACACTCTCCCTCTACGGGTGAAGACACTCTCCCCTCTACGGGTGAAGACACTCTCCCCTCTACGGGTGAAGACACTCTCCCCTCTACGGGTGAAGACACTCTCCCTTCTAGGGTGAAGACACTCTCCTTCTACGGTTGGGAAAACACTCTCCCTTCTACGGGTGAAGACACTCTCCCTTCTACGGGTGAAGACACTCTCCCTTCTACGGGTGAAGACACTCTCCCTTCTACGGGTGAAGACACTCTCCCTTCTACGGGTGAAGACACTCTCCCTTCTACGGGTGAAGACACTCTCCCTTTTACGGGTGAAGACACTCTCCCTTCTACGGGTGAAGACACTCTCCCTTCTACGGGTGAAGACACTCTCCCCTTTTACGGGTGAAGACACTCCTCCTTCTACGGTTGAAGACACTCTCCCTTCTACGGGTGAAGACACTCTCCCTTCTACGGGTGAAGACACTCTCCCCTCTACAGGTGAAGACACTCTCCCCTCTACGGGTGAAGACAGACTCTCCCCTCTACGGGTGAAGACA
This sequence comes from Cherax quadricarinatus, assembly GCF_026875155.1. NCBI lineage: Eukaryota > Metazoa > Arthropoda > Malacostraca > Decapoda > Parastacidae > Cherax > Cherax quadricarinatus. The sequence goes on along the minus strand of NC_069401.1, from coordinate 32,260,644 downwards.
CTCTCCCCTCTACGGGTGAAGACAGACTCTCCCCTCTACAGGTGAAGACACTCTCCCCTCTACGGGTGAAGACAGACTCTCCCCTCTACGGGTGAAGACACTCTCCCCTCTACAGGTGAAGACAGGCTCTCCCCTCTACGGGTGAAGACACTCTCCCTTCTACGGGTGAAGACACTCTCCCTTCTACGGGTGAAGACACTCTCCCCTCTACGGGTGAAGACACTCTCCCTTCTACGGGTGAAGACACTCTCCCCTCTACGGGTGAAGACACTCTCCCTTCTACGGGTGAAGACACTCTCCCTTCTACGGGTGAAGACACTCTCCCTTCTACGGGTGAAGACACTCTCTCTTCTACGGGTGAAGACACTCTCCCCTCTACAGGTGAAGACACTCTCCCCTCTACGGGTGAAGACACTCTCCCCTCTACGGGTGAAGACACTCTTCCTTCTACGGGTGAAGACACTCTCCCCTCTACGGGTGAAGACAGACTCTCCCCTCTACGGGTGAAGACACTCTCCCCTCTACGGGTGAAGACACTCTCCCCTCTACGGGTGAAGACACTCTCCCTTCTACGGGTGAAGACACTCTCCCCTCTACGGGTGAAGACACTCTCCCTTCTACGGGTGAAGACACTCTCCCTTCTACGGGTGAAGACACTCTCCCTTCTACGGGTGAAGACACTCTCCCTTCTACGGGTGAAGACACTCTCCCCTCTACAGGTGAAGACACTCTCCCTTCTACGGGTGAAGACAGACTCTCCCCTCTACGGGTGAAGACACTCTCCCCTCTACATGTGAAGACAGACTCTCCCCTCTACGGGTGAAGACACTCTCCCCTCTACGGGTGAAGACAGACTCTCCCCTCTACGGGTGAAGACACTCTCCACTCTACAGGTGAAGACAGACTCTCCCCTCTACGGGTGAAGACATTCTCCCCTCTACGGGTGAAGACACTCTCCCCTCTACGGGTGAAGACACTCTTCCCTCTACGGGTGAAGACAGACTCTCCCCTCTACGGGTGAAGACACTCTACCCTCTACGGGTGAAGACAGACTCTCCCCTCTACGGGTGAAGACCCTCTCCCCTCTACGGGTGAAGACAGACTCTCCCCTCTACGGGTGAAGACACTCTCCCCTCTACGGGTGAAGACACTCTACCCTCTACGGGTGAAGACAGACTCTCCCCTCTACGGGTGAAGACACTCTCCCCTCTACGGGTGAAGACAGACTCTCCCCTCTACGGGTGAAGACACTCTCGTCTCTACGGGTGAAGACACTCTACCCTCTACGGGTGAAGACACTCTCCCCTCTACGGGTGAAGACAGACTCTCCCCTCTACGGGTGAAGACACTCTCGCCTCTACGGGTGAAGACACTCTACCCTCTACGGGTGAAGACAGACTCTCCCCTCTACGGGTGAAGACACTCTCCCCTCTACGGGTGAAGACAGACTCTCCCCTCTACGGGTGAAAACACTCTCCTCTCTACGGGTGAAGACAGACTCTCCCCTCTACGGGTGAAAACACTCTCCTCTCTACGGGTGAAGACAGACTCTCCCTCTACGGGTGAAAACACTCTCCTCTCTACGGGTGAAGAAAAGACTCTCCCCTCTACGGGTGAAAACACTCTCCTCTCTACGGGTGAAGACAGACTCTCCCCTCTACGGGTCAAGACACTCTCCCCTCTACGGGTGAAGACACTCTCCCCTCTACGGGTGAAGACACTCTCCCCTCTACGGGTGAAGACAGACTCTCCCCTCTACGGGTGAAAACACTCTCCTCTCTACGGGTGAAGACAGACTCTCTCCTCTACCTGGAGGTTACCTGGAGGTTATTCCGGGGATCAACGCCCCCGCGGCCCGGTCCATGACCAGGCCTCCCGATGGATCAGGGCCTGATCAACTAGGCTGTTACTGCTGGCCGCACGCAGTCCGACGTACGAGCCACAGCCCGGCTGATCCGGCACTGACTTTAGGTATCTGTCCAGCTCTCTCTTGAAGGCAGCCAGGGGTTATTGGCAATTCCCCTAGTGCTTGATGGGAGGCTGTTGAACAGTTTTGGGCCCCGGACACTTATGGTGTTTTCTCTTAGTGTACCAATGGCGCCCTACTTTTTATTGGCGGCATTTTGCATCGCCTGCCCAGTCTTTTACTTTCGTAGGGAGTGATTTCTGTGTGCAGATTTGGGACCATTCCTTCCAAGATTTTCCAAGTGTAGATTATGATATATCTCTCCCTCCTGCGTTCCAACGAGTACAAGTCAAGTGCTTCCAAGCGTTCCCAGTAGTTAAGGTGCTTGACAGAACTTATACGTGCAGTAAAGGATCTCTGTACACTCTCTAGATCTGCGATTTCACCTGCTTTGTATGGAGATGTTAATGTACAGCAGTATTCCAGCCTAGGGAGAACAAGTGATTTGAAAAGGATCATCATGGGCTTGGCATCTCTCGTTTTGAAAGTTCTCATTATCCATCCTTCATTTTCTTTGCACGTGCGATCGTGGCACTGTTGCGATCCTTGAAAGTGAGATCCTCAGACATTACTACTCCAGGTCCCTACATTATTTTTCGCTCTATTGTATGGCCGGAGTCAGTAGTATACTCTGTTCTAGTTATTATCTCCTCCAGTTTTCCATAACGGAGTAGTTGGAATTTGTCCTCATTGAACATCATATTGTTTACCGTTGCCCACTGGAAAACTTTGTTTATATCTTCTTGAGGTTAACCGCGTCCTCAGCAGATGACAGCTCATGCAGATCCTAGTATCATCCGCAAAGGATGATACGGTGCTGTGGTGTATATCTCTGTTTATGTCTGATATGAGGATAAGGAATAAGATGGGGGCGAGTACTGTGCCTTGTGGAACAGAGCTCTTCACTATGGCAGCCTCCGATTTAACTCTGTTGACCACTACTCTTTGTGTTCGATTTGTTAGGAAGTTGAAGATCCATCTCCCCACTTTCCCAGTTATTCCTTTAGCACGTATTTTATGGGCTATTACGCCATGATCGCATTTGTCAAATGCTTTTGCAATGTCTGTGTATATTACATCTGCATTCTGATTTTCTTCCAGTGCATCCAAGGCCATGTCATAGTGATCCAGTAGTTGTGAGAGGCAGGAGCGACCTGCCCTGAACCCCATGTTGCCCTGGATTGTGCAGATTTTGGGAATCCAGGTGATTTGCAATCCTGCTTCTTAGCACTCTTTCAAAGATTTTTATGATGTGGGATGTCAGAGCTATTGGTCTATAGTTCTTAGCTAATGCTTTGCTGCCACCTTTATGGAGTGGGGTTATATCCGTTGTTTTAAGTGACTGTGGAATTTCACCCATGTCCAAGCTCCTCCTCCATAGTGTACTTAGGGCACGCGAGAGAGGGGTTTCTTGCAGTTCTTAATGAAAACAGAGTTCCACGAGTCTGGGCCCGGGGCTGAGTGCATAGGCATGTTGTCAATGGCTTTTTCGAAATCTATCGGAGTTAGGGTAATGTCGGAAATCTGGCATACACTTATGGAGTTTTGAGGCTCATTCATGAAGAAATCATTTGGGTCGTCGATCCTCAGACCGATTAGTGGTTCACTAAACACAGAGTCGTACTGGGATTTCAATATTTCACTCATTTCCTTGTTGTCGTCTGTGTAAGTCCCATCCTGTCTGAGTAAGGGCCCGATACTAGATGTGGTATTTGCCTTGTTTTTGGCATATGAAAAGAAATATTTTGAATTTCTTTCATTCACTAATAGCTTTAAGCTCCTCCTGTCTCTCCTGGTTCCTGTAAGAGTCATTTAGCTTAAGTTCGATAGTTTCCACTTCCCTGGTCAGCGCCTCCTTTCGTGTATCAGATATTCTAGCACTCCTGGGGAGCTCAGTGACTCTTCGTCGTCTTCTGTAGAGGGAGTGTCTTTTTCTCTCCAGTTTACTCCTGCTCTTCTTCTTTCTTAGGGGAATATGCTTAGAACATGCTTCGGCTACCAGGAAGTTGATCCTTTCAAGGCACTGGTTTGGATCCATGTCATTTAAGACATCTTCCCAACAAGCTACGGGTGAAGACAGAGACTCACAGAACTTCTCAAGGGTGCCGGACTATAAAGTGTGGAATAAAGTCGTGGCTGGAGAAACAGAAGACAGTGAATCATGTGGAGTCAAGGAGAGATAGGGAAGTATAAAAATTATCAATAAAATTTATATTAATCACAAATATATTTTCTCAAATATACACAATCAAGGGCAAAACATCACATCTTACTCAAGCCAGATACCTACCTGGAGGTTACCTGGAGGTTACCTGGAGGTTACCTGCAGGTTACCTGCAGGTTACCTGGAGGTTACCTGGAGGTTACCTGGAGGTTACCTGGAGGTTACCTGGAGGTTATTCCGGGGATCAACGCCCCCGCGGCCCGGTCCATGACCAGGCCTCCCGATGGATCAGGGCCTGATCAACTAGGCTGTTACTGCTGGACGCACGCAGTCCGACGTACGAGCCACAGCCCGGCTGATCCGGCACCGACTTTAGGTATCTGTCCAGCTCTCTCTTGAAGGCAGCCAGGGGTTTATTGGCAATTCCCCTAATGCTTGATGGGAGGCTGTTGAACAGTTTTGGACCCCGGACACTTATGGTGTTTTCTCTTAGTGTACCAGTGGCGCCCCTACTTTTTATTGGCGGCATTTTGCATCGCCTGCCCAATCTTTTACTTTCGTAGGGAGTGATTTCTGTGTGCAGATTTGGGACCATTCCTTCCAAGATTTTCCAAGTGTAGATTATGATATATCTCTCTCTCCTGCGTTCCAACGAGTACAAGTCAAGTGCTTCCAAGCTTTCCCAGTAGTTAAGGTGCTTGACAGAACTTATACGTGCAGTAAAGGATCTCTGTACACTCTCCAGATCTGCGATTTCACCTGCTGGGACTACACTGATGACAGCAAAGAAATGAGTGAACTAAAGTCTGAATGTCACTGTGTTTGCTGAACAGTTAATCAGACTGAAGGGTGACAATCCGAATGAATTCTTCATGAACAAAATTCCAAACTGTGTCAATATTTACAACTTTTGGAATATTCCCCGCCTGACTTCGACACAGACATTGGTAGCTTGACCATGCACTCTGCTCCAGGCTCAGACTCGTCAAACTTAATTTTTATTAATAATTAAAAGAAACTCTTATTGCATGTATTAAATGTTCAAAAGACAGGAAATTGAGACATAAGGGTTATCCAACAGCTATTAGGTGTCCCGTAGCTGGATCGCTAGTGCACTCAGCTCACACACTGAGGTCCGAGGTTCGAACCTCCTCCGGTACGGCTGGAAAACATTAGGGGACGTGTTTCCATGAGATACCTACTGTCACTGTCCCTGTTCACCCATCAGTTTAAAATGGGTACCTGGGTGTTAGTTGACTGGTGTGGGTCGCATCCTGGGACAAAACTGACCTAATTTGCCCGAAATGCTCAGCATAACAAGCGGCTTTCTATATAGTAGTATGTCACTGATGTCAGCTATGTCTGTATACCTTGTACATGTACTTATAGAAATAAAGATTATTATTATTATTATCATTATTATTATTATTATATTTAAAAACAACAGATGTAGCCCCACTCCACAAACGTGGCAGTAAAACAATGACAAAGAAATATAGACAGATAGAACTGACGTCCCACATTATTAAAATCTTAGAGAGAGTAAAAAGAAGATCGCTACCCAACTTCGCTTCACAACAGCTGCACAACCCAGGGCAACATGGGTTTAGAACAGGTCGCTCTTGCCTCTCACAACTACTGGACCATTATTATACAGTACTGAATGCACCGGAAGACAAACATAATGTGGCCTTAGTAAACAGACTTCGCTAAAGCCTTCGACAAGCGCTATCATGGTCTGATAGCACAAAGTGTGTGCAAAAGGAATAGTTGGAAAAGAAGACATAACGTTCTTTAACTTTCTAACAAACGAAAATAAGAGTGGAAAGTAAACAGGCAAAGGTCAAAGGCTGCCACATTGATAAAAGTTCCTCATCATTCTCTTCCTCATCCTCATATTCGACACGGACAAGGATATAAATCATAGCTATGTATCATCCTTTGCAGAATCTGCGTAACAGTGGCATCCCTGGAAGACACTGTGATCTCCAAGATATATACCAAGTCTTCCAGTGGGCAATAGAAAACGGTATTGTGTTTGGGAGGACAATTTTTACTTATTCTTTTATGAAAAATTTTGGAAATAAAAACTAAAATGAAGTATAAAACTGAGTCTAACATCTCAATAAAACGACAACTAACATGAAGGACTTAGGAGATATAATGTCAGAGGATATTACTGTCGAGGATAACATCAGTGTCGTTATCACACCGCGGGGAAAATGGAAGGTTACGTAACAAAATGGAAGGATACATAACAAAATGGAAGGATACATAAAAAAATGGAAGGATACATAACAAAATGGAAGGATACATAACAAAATGGAAGGATACATAACAAAATGGAAGGATACATAACAAAATGGAAGGATACATAACAAAATGGAAGGATACATAACAAAATGGAAGGATGCATAACAAAATGGAAGGATACATAACAAAATGGAAGGATGCATAACAAAATGGAAGGATACATAACAAAATGGAAGGATGCATAACAAAATGGAAGGATACATAACAAAATGGAAGGATACATAACAAAATGGAAGGATACATAACGAAAACATTCAAAACAAGAGATGCCAGATCAATGATATTTCTCTTTAAGTTGTTCTCTTCAGGCAGGAATATTGCTGTAACATAACAGCCCCTTTCAAGGCAGACGAAACTGCAGACCCAGAGACCTTACAGTGGACCTTCACCGCACACATGAATCCAGTCATGCACCTAAAATACTGGAAGTGTTTGACGTCTCTTGCCAGTATCTTCTTGGAATAAAAGCAAAAGAAAAAGATACATCATAATTTGCAGGTTAATTGTAGGTTACCCATAGTCGCTTCCATAGGTCAACGTCCTGACTGCCCTGTTCTAGACCAGGTTGGCCTAACTGATCAAGGTGTTGATGGCTGCTGCCTGCAATCCAACGTATGTACCACATCCAACTGCTCAGAAAACGTTTTGAGGAATTTGTCGAGTTCCTTCTTGATGACAGCCAGGGGTCTGATGGCAATCCATCTTACGTAGTAGAAGAGTCGTGGTCCCTTTACACTTAAAGAGCTGTCTCTCACTTTATTCATTGCTCCCCCTACCTGGAGTTTACTGGAGGGTATTCTGGAGGGTCAATGCCTCCGCGGTCCCGTCCATGACCAGGCCTCACAATGAATCATCGCCTGATCAACCAGGCTGTTACGGCCGGCCGCACGCAGTACAGCGTACGAACCACAGCCCGGCTGGACTCTCTTTTCATCGGAGATATCATACACTGTTTGCCAAGCCTTATATTTTCACAAGTAGTAATTTCGTATAAAGGTTAGAGATAAATTCTTCTAGTATCATTTTAGGAAGATAAATATCCATTTACCTACCTTCTCAACTATTCCTTGGTACGTCTTTTGTGTACAATTACTCCATGGTTGCACTTGTCAAAGACTTTTGCAAAGTCGGTGTATACAACATCTGCATTTTTCTTTCCTATATTTTTATCCAACACCATGTCGTAATGGTCCAGCAACTGCGAAAGGCAAGAGCGACCTGTTGTGAACCCATGTTGATCTGGGTTGTACAACGCTGTCATACGTGTGATTAGCATTCTTGCTGCTTAGAACCATTTAAAAGATCTCTGGTAATGTAGGCCATTAGTGCTTTTCTCCTGTAGTTTTTCCCACTGCAATATTACCACCTTGTGCAGTGGGGCAATACCAGTGGTTTCTAATGACTGTGGGATAACACCATTGTATAAATTCCTTCTCCATAGAATATTTAAGGCACGTAATAAGGGTTTCTTATAATTCTTGATGAATATGGAGTTCCCCTGGTTAGGGGGTGGAATGCATAGGCGTACAATCAGCGGCTTTTTCGAGGTCAAGTGGGGTCAGGGTTTATAACAGAGATTATGGAGATGCCTCCAGCAGTTTGTGTCTCGTTCATGAAGAACTCATTTGGGTCGTTAATCTTCAGTACGACTCAGTGTTCACTGAACACTGAGTCGTACTAGGACTTTAAGGATTTCACTCGTTTCTTTGTTGACGTCAGTGTGTGTATTCTATCTCCTCTAATCAAAGGTCCGATGCTAGATGTTATTTTTGCAATAGATTTTGCATTTGATGAGAAGAAGCGTTTTCGATTTTTCTTAATTTTTTTTATGACATTTAGCTGTCTTTGACTCTCCTGGACTTTGTATGATGTATTCGTTTGGAGGTCAACATTCTCCAACCTTCTGATAGCCAGTGCTATCAGAAGGTCTGCTTCCTTGGAGAAACTCTGTTATTTATCGTCTTCGTTTATAGAGGGCACACGTCTCCCTGTCCCACCTGCATATTACCCTCATCTCTTGTAATATGCGCATATTTCTAGTGTCAGTGAGTTCATCCTCTCAAAGTGCTGATTTAGTTGTGTCATTTATCATATTATCTTTTGATTTATTAGCTCCTATTTAATGTTCTTGTTGTTAAAGTTAATTTTGTTGAATATACCCACATAGTTGTGTGTTGTGGAAAATACTGTATATATTTTCCAGAAATTCAGTATTTATATGTAAATAGATGGCCATACTGTATTTAATAATATTTATGCCATAGAAAACGGAAAGCCTGCGTCTGCGCAGACGAGACTCGCCATCTTGGTTTTGAATTTTGTACAAACGTTGGTATAATGGGAAGAATTTTTCTGCTCTGAGGTTAAAATTGTGTTGACACCTCTAAAATAGGGGGCAAAATTGTTGGATGTGCATTCCTCTAACTTGAGATATCAGACACTGGAAAGACGCCCCGGGAACCTCAGATAAGTTTAGATTTGTGTAAAATTTCTGGCCGGGCTTATTTTCATAGATTTAGTTAGAGTGAGGTTTTTGGGTATAAAACACATTAATCTCCAGTAAAATTTGGAGTGATATTAAATATATTTTCCCTCTGTTATGAAATTTGTGTGTAATATATATATATTATATAATATATTTTATAATTATAAAATATAATTTTATTAATATATTTTTTATTTATCCACGGGCCCGTTCCCACCAAGGCAGGGGCCCAAAAAAAAAAAACCCTTTTCCCCTTTTTCACTCCATCATGTCTTGCCAAAGGGTGTTTACACACATTTTTAAAACTGCAACATTAACACCCCCCTTCAGAGGCGGCACTGTATTTCCCCATCTCCAGGTCAAGTCCGGCCTCCCGGTTCCCGAATCCCTTAAAATGTTCTTTGTCACCCCTCCAACACACTCAATTTTAAAACCCCCTTTTTGTCCCTTTCACCCTATCAAAAAAGCTCACGCATGCCTGCGGGAAGCCCAAAGCCCCTCGCACAAAAAAACCCCTTTTACCCCCTCCCTCCAACCCTTCCTGGCCCCCCTACCCCCCCTTTCCCTTCCACACAGACTGATACACTCTTGAAGTCTTCTGTTTCGCCCCATTCTCTCTACATTCCGAACCCCCCAAACACCCTTTCCTCACCCCTCTGGACAACATTTTTTGGTAATCCCGCACCTCCCCTAATTTCCAAACTACAATTCCTGCATTATTTTCAACCACACATTGCCCTCAACATGACATCTCCACTGCCTCCAGCCCTTTTCCCCGCTTTCAAAATTCATCACCCCCCTTTTACACCCATATAAAAGGTTGGTAAAACTATACCTTTATACATTCCCCCTTGCCTCCAAGGGGCAAAGTTTTTTTGTTCCAACAGACTCCTAAGTGCACCACTCACTCTTTTTCCCTCTCTTCTATGATTCACCTATCTTTCAAAAACCCTCCCCTGACCGTCCACTCCCAAATATCGAATAGTTTTACCTCCTCCTACTCTCCCTCCAAACTGAAATTTAAACTTTTTATCATAATTTTTGTTATCCTCATAACCTTTCTTTTTGGATTCCCTTTAATTTTCTTCTTTTGCAACCCACCAAAATTTTATCCCCAATCTCTGCAACTTTTCTTCAGAATCTCCCAAGAGCCAGTTCATGGCAAAGGCACTGTGACAACTCCCACTTTGGGGGGTGAATTTTTTATCTTTTAACTCCAGCCTCTTTCCAAGACCCCGCTTTACTTTTCTACAACCCCCTCTATAAATATATTAAACAACCTTTATTATTTTTAATATACAGTCCAAAAATTTACATATTTACCAGCATTCCTGGTGATGTGTTTTTCATTTGATAACATAAGAACATAAGAAAGGAGGAACACTGCAGGGGGCCTGTTGGCCCATACTAGGCAGGTCCTTTACAATTCATCCCATTAACAAAACATTTGCCCAACCCAATTTTCAATGCCACCCAAGAAATAAGCTCTGATGTGAAAGTCCCACTCAAATCCAACCCCTCCCACTCATGTACTTATCCAACCTAAATTTGAAATTACCCAAAGTCCCAGCATCAATAACCCAACTAGGTAGACTGTTGAAAGTTAAGACACATGTGCAACATCTGGATATCTTTATTGTAGACGTTTCGCCATCCAGTGGCTTTATCAATACAGATTCTAGGACATAATAGGAAGACAGTAGAACTATATACAAAAGATGAGGTAATCAGTCCCTCGGCCTTGGAGTTAGTGTTCACAGCATCGTGGTGGAGGAGAATCTGGAGCAAAGGCAAGAAGACTGACATTTATATAGGCGTCAGTGGAAGGGACGGGCAGCAGACGAGGGCAGTCACTGGTAGGCAGATTCCCCAGTGGAAGTAGGTCCTTCCCCAAAAAGATGGGTTAGTTGCAGCAGCCGTGAAAAAGGTCTTGCAGATGTCCCCTGAACCAAGATTCCATGATTGTGCAGTGTTGACAAGTTGTGTAAGAGAGGTATAAAATACCGACAATATGAAAGTTAAGACACATGTGCAACATCTGGGTATCTTTATTGTAGACGTTCGCCATCCAGTGGCTTTATCAATACAGATTCTAGGACATAATAGGAAGACAGTAGAACTATATACAAAAGATGAGGTAATCAGTCCCTCGGCCTTGGAGTTAGTGTTCACAGCATCGTGGTGGAGGAGAAAACTGGACAAAGGCAAGAAGACTGACATTTATATAGGCGTCAGTGGAAGGGACGACTATATAAATGTCAGTCTTCTTGCCTTTGCTCCAGATTCTCCTCCACCACGATGCTGTGAACACTAACTCCAAGGCCGAGGGACTGATTACCTCATCTTTTGTATATAGTTCTACTGTCTTCCTATTATGTCCTAGAATCTGTACTGATAAAGCCACTGGATGGCGAAACGTCTACAATAAAGATATCCAGATGTTGCACATGTGTCTTAACTTTCATATTGTCGGTATTTTATACCTCTCTTACACAACTTGTCAGACACTGCAACATCATGGAATCTTGGTTCAGAGGACATCTGCAAGACCTTCTTCACGGCTGCTGCAACTAACCCATCTCTTTGGGAAGGACCTACTTCCACTGGGGAATCCTGCCTACCAGTGACTGCCCTCGTCTGCTGCCCGTCCCTTCCACTGACGCCTATATAAATGTCAGTCTTCTTGCCTTTGCTCCAGATTCTCCTCCACCACGATGCTGTGAACACTAACTCCAAGGCCGAGGGACTGATTACCTCATCTTTTGTATATAGTTCTACTGTCTTCCTATTATGTCCTAGAATCTGTATTGATAAAGCCACTGGATGGCGAAACGTCTACAATAAAGATATCCAGATGTTGCACATGTGTCTTAACTTTCATATTGTCGGTATTTTATACCTCTCTTACACAACTAGGTAGACTGTTCCACTCATCAACTACCCTATTTCCAAACCAATACTTTCCTATGTCCTTTCTAAATCTAAACTTATCTAATTTAAATCCATTACTGCGGGTTCTCTCTTGGAGAGACATCCTCAAGACCTTATTAATATCCCCTTTGTTAATACCTATCTTCCACTTATACACTTCGATCAGGTCTCCCCTCATTCTTCGTCTAACAAGTGAATGTAACTTAAGAGTCTTCAATCTTTCTTCATAAGGAAGATTTCTAATGCTATGTATTAATTTAGTCATCCTACGCTGAATGTTTTCTAACGAATTTATGTCCATTCTGTAATATGGAGACCAGAACTGAGCTGCATAATCTAGGTGAGGCCTTACTAAGATGTATAAAGCTGCAGTATGACCTCTGGACTTCTGTTGCTTACACTTCTTGATAAAATCCCAGTAATCTGTTTGCCTTATTACGTACGCTTAGGCATTGCTGTCTTGGTTTAAGGTTGCTGCTCACCATAACCCCCAAGTCCTTTTCGCAATCTGTATGGCTAAGTTCTACATCATTTAACTTATAAGTACTAGGGTTATGGGCACTCCCAAGCTTCAGAACCTTGCATTTATCTACATTGAACTGCATCTGCCACTTTTCTGACCAAGAATAGAGTTTGTTTAAATCCTCCTGAAGTTCCATAGCATCTACGTTTGAATCAATTATCCTACCTATGTTGTTAGGTAAGACACATATGCAACAGTTAGGTATCTTTATTATGAAACGTTTCGCCTACACAGTAGGCTTCTTCAGTCAAGTACAGGAAAGTTGATAGAAGCAGAAGATACTTGAAGACGATGTAATCAGTCCATCACCCTTAAAGTTTTGAGGTGGTCAGTCCCTCAGTCTGGAAAAGAGCATTGTTCCATAGTATGAAACAATATGGAGAAGAAGTGACAGGATGGAGCTTTTTATAGCGCCAAGAGGTGAGACGTAGGCCACTAGGAGAGGTAAGAACTCAGATGTTGAGAGGTCAGGTCCCTCTCAAATCCAGCCCCTCTCACTAGTGGAAGTTGTCGAAGTTGATTGCAGGTCTGTACCAAGATACCCTTGTGTTGCAGTGTCTGACAGATTGAACATTAAAATGGTATAAAATACCGACAGGTTGTTAGGTAAGACACATATGCAACAGTTAGGTATCTTTATTATGAAACGTTTCGCCTACACAGTAGGCTTCTTCATCGGCGAATTTGCTCATATCACTAGTAATTCCCTCATCAAGATCATTGATATATATTATAAACAACAACGGGCCCAAGACTGATCCCTGTGGAACGCCACTTGTTACAGATCCCCACTCGGATTTAACCCCATTTATGGACACTCTCTGCTTCCTGTCAGTGAGCTATGACTCGATCCACGAGAGCACTTTTCCCCCAATGCCATGAGCTGCCACTTTCTTTAACAGTCTATGGTGCGGAACTCTATCAAAAGCCTTACTAAAATCTAAGTAAATAATATCAAATTCTTTATCGTTGTCAACAGCCTCAAAAGCTTTACTGAAGAAAGTTAATAAATTAGTTAGACAAGACTGGCCTCTTGTGAATCCATGCTGAGTATCATTAATCAAGCTATGCTTATCGAGATGGCTTCTTATAATCTCCGCTATAATTGACTCTAGTAATTTGCCTACAATTGAGGTCAGGCTTATTGGGCGGTAATTTGATGGTAACGACTTGTCCCCTGTTTTAAAAATAGGAATTACATTAGCCATCTTCCACATATCAGACACTACACCTGTTTGAAGAGATAAATTAAAATATTTAGTTAATGGTTCACAGAATTCCATTTTGCATTCCTTAAGAACCCTTGAAAAAAACCTCATCAGGACCCGGCGACTTATTTTTGCTTCAGTCTGTCTATCTGCTTCACAACCATTTCACTAGTGACTGTGATGTTACATAATTTATCTTCTTCTAGCCCACTATAAAAATTAATTACTGGAATATTGTTAGTGTCTTCCTGTGTAAAAACTGAGAGAAAATAATTATTAAAAATCGAGCACATTTCATTCTCTTTGTCAGTAAGGTGCCCATAGTTATTTTTAAGGGTACCTATCTTATCTCTAACTTTTGTTTTATAGACCTGGAAAAAACGTTTTGGGTTAGTTTTAGAATCCCTAGCAACTTTAATTTCATAGTCCCTTTTAGCTTTTCTTATCCCCTTTTTAATGTCCCTCTTAATGTCAATATACTGATTCATAAGATGACCCTCACCTCTTTTGATACGCCTATAAATTCCTTTCTTAAGCCCTAGTAGATATTTGAACCTATTATTCATCCATTTTGAGTCATTTCTATTTGATCTAATTTCTTTATATGGGATAAACGTTCTTTGAGCAGCATGTATAGTGTTCAGAAAACTGTCATATTGATACCTCTCTTCGTTACCCCAGTCAACAGATGATAAGTGTTCTCTAAGCCCATCGTAATCTGCTAAGCGAAAATCTGGGACTGTTATTGAGTTATCGCTACTATCGTACTTCCATTTAATGCTAAATGTAATTGATTTGTGGTCGCTAGCACCCAGTTCCTCTGAAATTTCTAAATTATTAACAAGGGATTCATTGTTTGCCAGAACTAAGTCAAGCAGGTTATTTCCCCTTGTAGGTTCTGTCACAAACTGCTTCAAAAAACAATCCTGAACTACTTCTAAGAAGTCGTATGATTCTAAATTCCCAGTCAAGAAATTCCAATCAATATGACTAAAGTTAAAGTCTCCTAGAATTACTACATTATCGTACCTCGTGGCCTTATCAATTTCCTCCCATAGTAGTCTCCCTTGGTCCCTATCTAAGTTTGGGGGACGGTATATCACTCCTAAAATCAGTTTTATATGCCCCTCTGAAAATTCTATCCAAACAGACTCTGTGTGTGTTACTTCAGACTTAATACCCGTTTTTATGCAACAGTCCAGAGCAACTTGTGGATATGACAGTGGTAGGTATCGAAGGGGGACATTTTTGCGACCTAGGTGTCCCAAATTCCTACTTGTCTATGTAACTCTGATAAATAATAATTATCTTTGTTATCATTTACTGTTATGTACATAATGAGTTACATTCAGATAAATGCAATTTTGCACAAGTGTGTTATGCTGATTATGACCAGTGAGAGTGCAGGTCTGAACTTCTGTTAAGTTGTGGTCTGAGTTTACTGTCTTCCACTCTATAATGTTTACCACCAGGTCTTCAATATTTATGAATATAAGATCTAGAGTTTTTTCTAGTTTGGTCGGTTCTGTTGTTTACTGGAATGAAAGAAATTTGTTGCAGAGTCTTAGTAGTTTATTTGTAGGAGACTGTTTATGCAAACTAGCTCATGTGATTCTCTCTGCTATTACAGTCTCTGCTACATACTTCTCTTTTAGGTGTCTTAAACTAAAATATCCTAGCAACAGTGTATCTGGAGCCGGGTTGGATAGGCTTTCAAAACGGCATTCAGTTTTCAGTCGTTGTTCTCTGACTGCTGGGAAGGTTGCATCTGCTGGTTTATATACAAGTACAATAACTAGAATGTAATTCTCACTTTTAACTACCATAACTTCGACCACATCATTTGTGGTGTTAACTCGTTGTATATGAACGACTCTTCAACACATATATCAACCTTCACACACAATCTTGCCTATTTTCCTTAACCGCCAGTCCAACATGGTTCCCAGGTGGTGATATATGCTTGCCATTTCATATCATTACTCTCCCTTTCTTGGCGCTAAAAACAAAAAGTAATTTCTCTCTGAATGGTTGCAGTTTCAGTGTTCAGTTATATTGGCGTGGCCTTACACGCCTCGCTCTGGTCACACGGAACGCCATGCACTTTGTATAATGCACTATCTCTTGTTTATTAATTAACTACACTCTGTAGGGTGGAACTGCAACATTCTCCATCGTATAAGGAGCACATTTTTTTCCCTACAGAAAGTTTTGGAAAATCAGCCTGCGCCTTATATGCTCAAGGTCAGGGTCAAGGGTCGGCTCTGTGTTACACTTCAGCAGTTGTTTACTAACGTTACGTTACAATTGCTTCCAAACATCACCTTATACGTCTCATATACTCGTGCGACTTATATACCGGAAAATACGGTATGTGCAGATCTTGGAATAACAAACTTCTTCACCCAAGAGAGTGTGGCTGTTCCTTGGCTGGTCATGCTGATATATTCCATGTATTTTTTTCAAGCTAGTCCATATTTGCATATTCTCCAGGCTGGTGCCCACACGAATTATTTTGTTTTTATATCCAGATCAAGAACCACGTCGTTTACAGTGACTGTAATTGAGTCTTTAACTAGGCTTGTACTGTAGTCATTACTAGGGCTTCCAGCCCTAGTAATGACTACACTATAAAAACCCTAGAGACAGTTGTCTCTCTCCTCTCCTTGTAAGTTCCTGTTAACAGATATTTCTCCTCTCCTATCTTATAAGTTTCTGTTAACAGATGTCTCTGTCCCCGTTCCCTTATAAGTTTCTGTTAAGAGATATCTCTCTTCCCCTCCCCTTATAGTAAGTTCCTGTTAACAGATGTTTCTCCCCTCCACATGTAAGGTCTTACTGTCTCTCCACTCCTCTTGTAAGTTCCTGTTAAAAGGGGTCTCCCCTTGTAAGGTCCTGTTAACAAGTGTCTCCCCTTCCCCTTGTGAGGGCCTGTTAACAGGTGTCTCTCTCCCCCTTCCATCCCCTCCCTCTGCTCTCACTTCCCCCTCACTTTACGAGGGTTAATGTAATTACAGATGAGGCGAGCCGAGGGTAGGGAGGGAGGGAGGGAGGGAGGGAGGGAAGGATGGAGGAAGAGGGAGGGAGTGAGAGAGGGGAGGAGAGGGAGGGAAGGATGAAGGGAGGGAGGGAAGAAGGGAGGGGAGACGGAGTCGAACTAGATGTTGTCTCCCTATACATCCCGCCTTTTCTATCTGTTATCAATAGCTTTAATTTCTGTTGTCTACCGTCTTGCTAGCATCTTCCGTCTACCTCTTGCTAGTGTCTACCGTCTACCCCTTGCTAGTATCTACCGTCTACCCCTTGCTAGTATCTACCGTCTACCCTTTGCTAGTATCGACCGTCTACTTCTTGCTAGTATCTACCGTCTTGCTAGCATCTACCGTCTACCTCTTGTTAGTATCTACCGTCTACTTGTTGCTAGCATCTACCGTCTACTTGCTAGCATCTACCGTCTACCTCTTGCTAGCATCTAACGCCTACCCCTTGCTAATATCTACCGTCTACTTCTTGCTAGTATCTACCGTCTGCTTCTTGCTAGTATCTACCGTCTACCTCTTGCCAGTATATATCGTCTACCTCCTGCTAGCATCTACCGTCTACCTCTTGCTAGTATCTACCGTCTACCCCTTTCTAGTATCTACCGTCTACTTCTTGCTAGTATCTACCGTCTACCTCTTGCTAGCATCTACCGTCTACCTCTTGCTAGTATCTACCGTCTACCTCTTGCTGATATTTACTGTCTTGCTAGTATCTACCGTCTTGCTAATATCCACCGTCTTGCTAGTATCTACAATGGGGACATGGACCTGCTTCTCGTGGGTCGGTGGGCCTGCTGCAGTGTTCCTTCTTTCTTATGTTCTTATGAGTGGGTGTGGGTGGGTGTGAGTTGGACCTGACTAGCTACTAGGTCGGACGCACTGCTCATCCCTTAAGTGACGTGTCTGACCTCACTAGGTCAAGGTACTGGCTTAAGCCGGTACGAGAATTGGAGCTGCCTTGCATAGGCCAGTAGGCCTGTTGCAGCGATTATTGCTTATGATCTTATGTTCTTATGAGGGCAAATATTCTATTAGTGGGGTGGATCTGTAAAGGACCTGCCTAGTATGGGCCAACAGGTCTGCTGCAGTGTTCCTCCTCTCTTATGTTCTTGTGTATCTACCGTCATGCTAGGTTCTACCGTCTTGCTAGTATCTGCCGTCTTGCTAGTATCTACCGTCTTGCTAGTATCTGCTGTCTTGCTAATATCCACCGTCATCCTAGTATCTACCGTCTTGCTAGTATCTACCGTCATGCTAGTATCTACCGTCATGCTAGTATCTACCGTCTTGCTAATATCCACCGTCTTAAACCATACCCCCGGCCGGGATTGAACCCGCCGTCTTGCTAGTATCTACCGTCTTGCTAGTATCTGCCGTCTTGCTAGTATCTACCGTCTTGCTAATATCCACCGTGTTGCTAGTATCTGCCGTCTTGTTAGTATCTACCGTCTTGCTAATATCTGCCGTCTTGCTAGTATCTACCGTCTTGCTAGTATCTACCGTCTTGCTAGTATCTACCGTCATGCTAGTATCTACCGTCATGCTAGTACCTACCGTCTTTCTAATATCTGCCGTCTTGCTAGTATCTACCGTCATGCTAGTATCTACGGTCATGCTAATATCTACCGTCTTGCTAATATCCACTGTCATGCTAGTATCTACCGTCATGCTAGTATCTACCGTCTTGCTAATATTTGCCGTCTTGCTAGTATCTACCGTCTTGCTAATATCTACCGTCTTGCTAGTATCTACCATCATGCTAGTATCTACCGTCTTGCTAATATCTACCGTCTTGCTAGTATCTACCGTCATGCTAGTATCTACCGTCTCGCTAGTATCTGCCATCTTGCTAATTTCTACCGTCATGCTAGTATCTACAGTCTTGCTAGTATCTACCGTCTTGCTAATATCTGCCGTCTTGCTAATATCTACCGTCTTGCTAGTACCTACAGTTTTGCTACTAATTGCCGCTTTGCTAATATCTATCGTCTTGCTAGTATCTACCGTCATGCTAGTATCTACCGTCATGCTAGTATCTACCGTCTTGCTATTATCTGCCGTCTTGCTAATTTCTACCGTCATGCTAGTATCTGCCGTCTTGCTAATATCCACCGTCATCCTAGTATCTACCGCCATGCTAGTATCTACCGTCATGCTAGTATCTACCGTCATGCTAGTATCTACCGTCATGCTAGTATCTACCGTCTTGCTAGTATCTACCGTCATGCTAGTATCTGCCGTCTTGCTAATATCCGCCGTCTTGCTAGTATCTACCGTCTTGCTAGTATCTACCGTTATGCTAGTATCTACCGCCATGCTAGCATTTACCGTCTTGCTAATATCTACCGTCATGCTAGTATCTGCCGTCTTGCTAGTATCTGCTGTCTTGCTAATATCTACCGTCTTGCTAGTACCTACAGTCTTGCTAGTAACTGCCGTTTTGCTAATATCTACCGTCTTGCTATTATCTGCCGTCTTGCTAATTTCTACCGTCATGCTAGTATCTGCCGTCTTACTAATATCCACCGTCATTCTGGTATCTACCGTCATGCTAGTATCTACCGTCATGCTAGTATCTACGGTCATGCTAGTATCTACCGTCATGCTAGTATCTACGGTCATGCTAGTATCTACCGTCTTACTAGTATCTACCGTTATGCTAGTATCTACCGCCATGCTAGTATTTACCGTCTTGCTAATATCCACCATCTTGCTAGTATTTACCGTCCTGCTACTATCCACCATCTTGCTAGTATTTACCGTCCTGCTAATATGCACCGTCTTGCTAGTATCTACCGTCTTACTAGTATATACCGTTATGCTAGTATCTACCGTCATACTAGTATTTACCGTCTTGCTAGTATCTGCCGTCTTGCTAGTATCTGCCGTCTTGCTAATATCTACCGTCATGCTAGTATCTGCCGTCTTGCTAGTATCTACCGTTATGCTAGTATCTACGGTCATGCTAGTATTTACCGTCTTGCTAGTATCTACCGTCTTGCTAGTGTCTGCCGTCTTGCTAGTATCTACCGTCATAATAGTATCTACGGTCATGCTAGTATCTACCGTCTTGCTAGTATCTACCGTCATGCTAGTATCTATCGTCTTGCTAATATCCGCCGTCTTGCTAGTATCTACCGTCTTACTAGTATCTACCGTTATGCTAGTATCTACCGCCATGCTAGTATTTACCGTCTTGCTAATATCCACCATCTTGCTAGTATTTACCGTCCTGCTACTATCCACCATCTTGCTAGTATTTACCGTCCTGCTAATATGCACCGTCTTGCTAGTATTTACCGTCTTACTAGTATATACCGTTATGCTAGTATCTACCGTCATGCTAGTATTTACCGTCTTGCTAGTATCTACCGTCATGCTAGTATCTACCGTCTTGCTAATATCCACCGTCTTAAACCATACCCCCGGCCGGGATTGAACCCGCCGTCTTGCTAGTATCTACCGTCTTGCTAGTATCTACCGTCTTGCTAGTATCTACCGTCTTGCTAGTATCTACCGTCTTGCTAATATCCACCGTGTTGCTAGTATCTGCCGTCTTGCTAGTATCTACCGTCTTGCTAATATCTGCCGTCTTGCTAGTATCTACCGTCTTGCTAGTATCTACCGTCATGCTAGTACCTACCGTCTTTATAATATCTGCCGTCTTGCTAGTATCTACCGTCATGCTAGTATCTACCGTCATGCTAATATCTACCGTCTTGCTAATATCCACTGTCATGCTAGTATCTACCGCCATGCTAGTATCTACCGTCTTGCTAATATCTGCCGTCTTGCTAGTATCTACCGTCTTGCTAATATCTACCGTCTTGCTAGTATCTACCGTCATGCTAGTATCTACCGTCTTGCTAATATCTACCGTCTTGCTAGTATCTACCGTCATGCTAGTATCTACCGTCTTGCTAGTATCTGCCATCTTGCTAATTTCTACCGTCATGCTAGTATCTACCGTCTTGCTAGTATCTACCGTCTTGCTAATATCTGCCGTCTTGCTAGTATCTATCGTCTTGCTAATATCTACCGTCTTGCTAGTACCTACAGTTTTGCTAGTAATTGCCGCTTTGCTAATATCTATCGTCTTGGTAGTATCTACCGTCATGCTAGTATCTACCGTCATGCTAGTATCTACCGTCTTGCTATTATCTGCCGTCTTGCTAATTTCTACCGTCATGCTAGTATCTGCCGTCTTGCTAATATCCACCGTCATCCTAGTATCTACCGCCATGCTAGTATCTACCGTCATGCTAGTATCTACGGTCATGCTAGTATCTACCGTCTTGCTAGTATCTACCGTCATGCTAGTATCTGCCGTCTTGCTAATATCCGCCGTCTTGCTAGTATCTACCGTCTTACTAGTATCTACCGTTATGCTAGTATCTACCGCCATGCTAGCATTTACCGTCTTGCTAATATCTACCGTCATGCTAGTATCTGCCGTCTTGCTAGTATCTGCTGTCTTGCTAATATCTAACGTCTTGCTAGTATCTACCGTCTTGCTAGTAACTGCCGTTTTGCTAATATCTACCGTCTTGCTATTATCTGCCGTCTTGCTAATTTCTACCGTCATGCTAGTATCTGCCGTCTTACTAATATCCACCGTCATCCTGGTATCTACCGTCATGCTAGTATCTACCGTCATGCTAGTATCTACGGTCATGCTAGTATCTATCGTCTTGCTAATATCCGCCATCTTGCTAGTATCTACCGTCTTACTAGTATATACCGTTATGCTAGTATCTACCGTCATGCTAGTATTTACCGTCTTGCTAGTATCTGCCGTCTTGCTAGTATCTGCCGTCTTGCTAATATCTACCGTCATGCTAGTATCTGCCGTCTTGCTAGTATCTACCGTTATGCTAGTATCTACGGTCATGCTAGTATTTACCGTCTTGCTAGTATCTACCGTCTTGCTAGTGTCTGCCGTCTTGCTAGTATCTACCGTCATACTAGTATCTACGGTCATGCTAGTATCAACCGTCTTACTAGTATCTACCGTTATGCTAGTATCTAACGCCATGCTAGTATTTACCGTCTTGCTAATATCCACCATCTTGCTAGTATTTACCGTCCTGCTACTATCCACCATCTTGCTAGTATTTACCGTCCTGCTAATATGCACCGTCTTGCTAGTATCTACCGTCTTACTAGTATATACCGTTATGCTAGTATCTACCGTCATGCTAGTATTTACTGTCTTGCTAGTATCTACCGTCTTGCTAGTGTCTGCCGTCTTGCTAGTATTTACCGTCTTGCTAATATCCACCATCTTGCTAGTATTTACCGTCCTGCTACTATCCACCATCTTGCTAGTATTTACCGTCCTGCTAATATGCACCGTCTTGCTAGTATCTACCGTCTTACTAGTATATACCGTTATGCTAGTATCTACCGTCATGCTAGTATTTACCGTCTTGCTAGTATCTGCCGTCTTGCTAGTATCTGCCGTCTTGCTAATATCTACCGTCATGCTAGTATCCACCGTCTTGCTAGTATTTACCGTCTTGCTAGTATTTACCGTCATGCTAGTATCTACCGTTTTGCTAGTATCTGCCGTCATGCTAGTATCTGCCGTCTTTCTAGTATCAACCGTCTTGCTAATATCTACCGTCATGCTAGTATCTGCCGTCTTGCTAGTACTTGCCGTCTTACTAGTATCTACCATCTTGCTAGTATCTGCCGTCTTGCTAGTATCTGCCGTCATGCTAGTATCTGCCGTCTTGCTAGTATCTACAGTCTTGCTAATATCTACCGTCATGCTAGCATCTACCGTCATGCTAGTATCTGCCGTCTTGCTAATATCTACCGTCATGCAAGCATCTACCGTCTTGCTAGTATCTACAGTCTTGCTAATATCTACCGTCATGCTAGCATCTACCGTCTTGCTAGTATCTGCCGTCTTGCTAATACCTACCGTCTTGCTAGTATCTGCCGTCATGCTAGTATCTACCGTCTTGCTAGTATCTACCGTCATGCTAGTATCTACCGTCTTGCTAGTATCTGCCGTCTTGCTAATATCTACCGTCATGCTAGTATCTACCGTCTTGCTATTATCTGCCTTCTTGCTAGTATCTACCGTCTTGCTAGTAACTGCCGTCTTGCTAATATCTACCGTCATGCTATTATCTGCCGTCTTGCTAGTATCTACCGTCTTGCTAGTATCTGCCGTCATGCTAGTATCTGCCGTCTTGCTAATACCTACCGTCTTGCTAGTATCTGCCGTCATGCTAGTATCTACCGTCTTGCTAGTATCTACCGTCTTGCTAATATCTACCGTCATGCTAGTATCTACCGTCTTGCTAGTATCTGCAGTCTTGCTAGCATCTACCGTCTTCTAGTATCTTTGCTCTTGCTAGTATCTACCGTCATGCTAGTATCTACCGTCTTGCTAGTATCTACCGTCTTGCTAGTATCTGCCGTCTTGCTAGTATCTACCGCCTTGCTAGTATCTGCCGTCTTGCTAGTATCTGCCGTGTTGTTAGTATCTACCGTCTTGCTAGTATCTACCGTCTTGCTAGTATCCACCGTCTTGCTAGTATCTACCGTCTTGCTAGTATCTACCGTCTTGCTAGTATCTACCGTCTTGCTAGTATCTACAGTCTTGCTAGTATCTACCGTCTTGCTTGTATCTACCGTCTTGCTAGTATCTACCGTCTTGCTAGTATCTACCGCCTTGCTAGTATCTACCGTCTTGCTAGTATCTGCCGTCTTGCTAGTATCTTCCGTCTTGCTAGTATCTACCGTCTTGCTAGTATCTACCGTCATGCTAGTATCTGCCGTCTTGCTAGTATCTGCCGTCTTGCTAGTATGTACCGTCTTGCTAGTATCTACCGTCTTGCTAGTATCTGCCGTCTTGCTAGTATCTGCCGTGTTGTTAGTATCTACCGTCTTGCTAGTATCTACCGTCTTGCTAGTATCCACCGTCTTGCTAGTATCTACCGTCTTGCTAGTATCTACCGTCTTGCTAGTATCTACCGTCTTGCTAGTATCTACAGTCTTGCTAGTATCTACCGTCTTGCTTGTATCTACCGTCTTGCTAGTATCTACCGTCTTGCTAGTATCTACCGTCTTGCTAGTATCTACCGTCTTGCTAGTATCTGCCGTCTTGCTAGTATCTTCCGTCTTGCTAGTATCTACCGTCTTGCTAGTATCTACCGTCATGCTAGTATCTGCCGTCTTGCTAGTATCTGCCGTCTTGCTAGTATGTACCGTCTTGCTAGTATCTACCGTCATGCTAGTATCTGCCGTCTTGCTAGTATCTACCGTCTTGCTAGTATCTGCCGTCATGCTAGTATCTGCCGTCTTGCTAATACCTACCGTCTTGCTAGTATCTGCCGTCATGCTAGTATCTACCGTCTTGCTAGTATCTACCGTCTTGCTAATATCTACCGTCATGCTAGTATCTACCGTCTTGCTAGTATCTGCAGTCTTGCTAGTATCTACCGTCTTGCTAGTATCTGCCGTCTTGCTAGTATCTACCGTCATGCTAGTATCTACCGTCTTGCTAGTATCTAACGTCTTTCTTATATCTACCGTCATGCTAGTATCTGCCGTCTTGCTAGTATCTGCCGTGTTGTTAGTATCTACCGTCTTGCTAGTATCTACCGTCTTGGTAGTATCCACCGTCTTGCTAGTATCTACCGTCTTGCTAGTATCTACCGTCTTGCTAGTATCTACCGTCTTGCTAGTATCTACAGTCTTGCTAGTATCTACCGTCTTGCTTGTATCTACCGTCTTGCTAGTATCTACCGTCTTGCTATCATCTACCGTCTTGCTAGTATCTACCGTCTTGCTAGTATCTACCGTCTTGCTAGTATCTGCCGTCTTGCTTGTATCTACCGTCTTGCTAGTATCTACCGTCTTGCTATCATCTACCGTCTTGCTAGTATCTACCGTCTTGCTAGTATCTACCGTCTTGCTAGTATCTGCCGTCTTGCTAGTATCTTCCGTCTTGCTAGTATCTACCGTCTTGCTAGTATCTACTGTCTTGCTAGTATCTACCGTCATGCTAGTATCTGCCGTCTTGCTAGTATCTGCCGTCTTGCTAGTATGTACCGTCTTGCTAGTATCTGCCGTCTTGCTAATATCTACCGTCATGCTAGTATCTGCCGTCTTGCTAGTATTTACCGTCTTTCTAGTATCTGCCGTCATGCTAGTATCTGCCGTCTTGCTAATATCTACCGTCTTGCTAGTATCTGCCGTCATGCTAGTATCTACCGTCTTGCTAGTATCTACCGTCTTGCTAATATCTACCGTCATGCTAGTATCTACCGTCTTGCTAGTATCTGGCGTCTTGCTAGTATCTGCCGTCATGCTAGTATCTACCGTCTTGCTAGTATCTGCCGTCTTGCTAGTATCTACCGTCTTGCTAGTATCTACCGTCTTGCTAGTATTTACCGTCTTTCTAGTATCTGCCGTCATGCTAGTATCTGCGGTCTTGCTAATATCTACCGTCTTGCTAGTATCTGCCGTCATGCTAGTATCTACCGTCTTGCTAGTATCTACCGTCTTGCTAATATCTACCGTCATGCTAGTATCTACCGTCTTGCTAGTATCTGGCGTCTTGCTAGTATCTGCCGTCATGCTAGTATCTACCGTCTTGCTAATATCTACCGTCATGCTAGTATCTACCGTCTTGCTAGTATCTGGCGTCTTGCTAGTATCTGCCGTCATGCTAGTATCTACCGTCTTGCTAGTATCTGCCGTCTTGCTAGTATCTACCGTCTTGCTAGTATCTACCGTCTTGCTAATATCTACCGTCATGCTAGTATCTACCGTCTTGCTAGTATCTGGCGTCTTGCTAGTATCTGCCGTCATGCTAGTATCTACCGTCTTGCTAATATCTACCGTCATGCTAGTATCTACCGTCTTGCTAGTATCTGGCGTCTTGCTAGTATCTGCCGTCATGCTAGTATCTACCGTCTTGCTAGTATCTGCCGTCTTGCTAGTATCTACCGTCTTGCTAGTATCTACCGTCTTGCTAGTATCTACCGTCTTGCTAGTATCTACCGTCTACTAGCTACCATTGCCAAGGAGGACACTTGCCGGACTTCCTCTGGAAAATATCAGTGATAAAACAAAATCAGAACTGTTAAATAAATTAAGGGTATTAATTACTCGCACCTATATTGGATAAAACTTGGATTTAAACTAAAAAAAATATATAAATAAAACGCAATAATAAAACTAAACGTGAAAGTAAGTTTAAAGTTAATCGTCTTGAATTTCGGAAACTCTTCTTGGAGTATACCTGTGGTAGCGTCTCAGGGGACGTAATTCTCAGGGGACGTAAGTCCCAGGGGACGTCTCAAGCGACTTATGGCTCAGGGGAATTAAATCAGGGACAACATATACATACACAAATGGTCCAAGTCGGACCGAAACGTCGTCGTAAGCTCCTTTGTCTCGTATAAGCGGGTTATTTGTCTATTGTTCCAGTTAAGGGTATTATGCGTTTTTGTTCTTTAAATCAGGGATAATTGTTGACGTGCTCCACAAGGCGAAGACATTATTGTAAGTGCAGGTGTGGTGGGAAGAGTGCCACTATGTCAGAGGCAGGTCGACTGATGATGGTTGACCAGGAGGTGGAGAAAGATACTTTGTAGACGCCTCCGTGAAGTCTTCAAGAGAAAACTGGACAGATACCTGGAATCAGTGCCCGATCAGCTGGGTTGTGGTTCGTACGGCCAGCAGTAACAGCCTAGTTGATCAAGCCTTGTAGCACCGGAAGGTCTTGTCGAGGACCGGGCCGCGGGGGCGTTGATCCCCGGAACAACCTCCATGTAAACCCCAGATAGGAAACAGAAGTTTATTACAGTTAATAAGTGAGTTTCCACCTTAACAACTAAGCTGTTTACCATACTTGTTACTCCCAAGCTGGTGGAAACTACGACCACAAACAGTGTGATTGTGACTGACTCTTCCCTCATTACTTGCTCTAAATACCCTGAGACCTGAATACAGAATGCTCGTGTAGGAAGCTGGTTTATCTGGAGATCTGGAGTTTATCTGGAGAGAGTTCCGGGGGTCAACGCCCCCGCGGCCCGGTCTGTGACCAGGCCTCCTTAGGTCAGTGTCCCAGGATGCGACCCACACCAGTCGACTAACACCCAGGTACCCATTTTACTGATGGGGAACATAGACAACAGGTGGAAAGAAACACGTCCAATGTTTCTACTCTGGCTGGGAATCGAACCCAGGCCCTCACCGTGTGAAGCGAGAGCGTTAACCACCAGGCCACCAAAGCCCACTGATATATATAAATGATATATATAAATCATATGAAGACAAGGATCAGTTAAGCTTCGTGGATTCCCTCTCACATAGGCCTCCAAGAGCATGAATTAGCTAAATAAGCATTAAAGATAATACTGAATATAAATTTTTTTTCAAGCAGTTTACGAAATATTGCCAGAAAGGAACCAGTAAACGAGCTTGGAGGAAGTAGAACAGTACTGGTCAATTACCCATCATAATGAAATGTGTCAAGACGTATCTATGGAGAAAGTAACAAAGTCAGTAGACCGCATAATGTTGTAACTGGTACACTAAGGCTATATGTATCTCTATATATTTGTAAGAAGATGTCAGCGACATAAAATACAAAGTGTGTGGACAGAGACAGGGCCATACACTGGAAAATTATATCTTAGTGTCCAAACATTCAACGTTTTTTAATAAGACATCGATTATTTTTTTTTAATAAGATATTGATTATCATTCTGAGATTGTAGTTCATTCTGTGTTGTGTACACCAACTGTAGAATTAACTGTGAAATATGAGATGGTTATATTCCTTCCTATTGATATAACAATACTCACTGAGGTCTGACAAAGACCCATTGTGACCTCTCGTAGGATGAACTGCTGGCGGTCTACCTGGAGTCTACCTGGAGAGTATTCCAGGGATCAACGCCCCCGCGGCCCGGTTCACGACCAGACCTCCCGGTGGATCAGAACTTGATCAACCAGGCTGTTGCTGCTGGCAGCACGCAGTCCAACGTACGAACCACATCCCGGCTGATCCAGCACCGACTTGAGGTATCTGTTCAGCTCCCTCTGGTGTACAACAAACTAGCCTCTCAGGCCACCCAGCTAACAGAAATATTCCAGCCTAAAGAGAACGAGTTGAAGAAAATCATCATTGTCTGGGCACATCATGTTGTGAATATTCTAGTTACAGCGACTATAACTGTCCTTCCTCTTATGACAGTGACACTGTTGTGACGCTTGACAGTGAGAAACTCTGACACTGCCACTCTTAAGTCTCTCATATAAATGATTTAGACTTGTCTTATTACCTTTCCAGTTTTTAATTCCTCTAGTTTACAATAGCAGAGTTGTTAAAATTTGTCCTCTCGTTGAACAACGCATTTCTGCCAGTAGCCCAACTGAAGTGTTAATTAACATCAGCTTCTTTGTGTCCTCGACGAACATCACTCATACAGACTGTGGTATCAATCCGCAAATAATGATATGGTGCTTTGATTTACCGTATTTTCCGGCATATAAGGCGCAGAACAGAATTATGACGGCGAATTAGTAATCGCGCTCAAGGGCTAATTTGGGTTACGCTAAAGCGTAACCCAAATTCTATCCATGACCCTGGCATTGAGCATATAAGACGCAGGCTGATTTTCCCAGACGTTTGGTAGGAAAAAAGGCGCGCCTTATATGCCAGATAATACGGTACATGTGTGTATGAGGCACAGAGGAGTGTGGTTGATCCAAGGTGGAAGAGCTGTCCACTGTGGCAACCTTTGATTTCACTCAGTTTACTGTTTTGGGTACTGTGTGTCAGGAGTTATGTGTCCATCTCTCAGCCATTCGGTTATTTCTTCTGTGCACATTCTGGCGCACTTGCTGAAGGCTTTTGCGAAGTTCATTTATACTACACTTGTTTTTGTTTGTGTTTAGTGTATCCAAGACCAAGTAGCTGTGTAACACCACACTCTCCCTCAGCCCCACTTCACCCACTCTCCCTCAACCACACTTCACACTCCCTTCTTGAGCCCCACCTCGCACACCCTCAACCACACCTCGTGTTGTTGATTTCACTAACACCCAGTAGGTAGTTACAGGGGGGGGGGAGAACTGCGGTCGTTTCCTTGTTGGTTGTGGTCAGTTGGGCAGAGGGGAAACCATCCTTCTCCCCTTGTTACCCTCGTAATTGCTTAACAACACCCAGGTAGGGACGGTGACCCTAATGACCGTAAGTGTATCACTCTTGTTTGTATGATGTGTGTGTGTGTATGTACTCACCTATTTGTACTCACCTAATTGTGGTTGCAGGGGTCGATTCATAGCTCCTGGCCCCGCCTCTTCACTGATTGCTACTAGGTCCTCTCTCTCCCTGCTCCGTGAGCTTTATCAAACCTCGTTTTAAAACTATGTATGGTTCCCGCCTCCACTACGTCACTTTTTAGGCTGTTCCACTGTGTGTTTGTGTGTGTATACTCACCTATTTGTAGTTGCAGGCGTCGATTCATAGCTCCTAGCCCCACCTCTTCGCTGGTCGCTACTAGGTTCACTCCCTGCTCCAAGAACCTTGCCGCACCTCTTTTTAAAACTATATATATTCATCCTGGCTCCACTATACTCTCTAGATTGCTCCACTTCCTGACAACTCTAAGACTGAAGAAATACTCTCTAACATCCCTATGACTCATCTGACTTTTCAGCTTCTATTTAAGTCCCCTTGTTCCTGTTTCCCATCTTTGAACCATTTTGCTCTTGTCCACCTTGTCAGTTCCTCTCAATATTTTATACGTCATTATCATGTCTTTCCCTATCCCTCCTGTCCGTTAGTGTTGTCAGGTTGAGTTCCCTTAACCTCTCCTCATGACACCCCATAATTCCGGGACCAGTCTTGCCGCAAACTTTTGCATTTTCTCTAATTTCTTGACGTGTTTGACGTGTCTGACGTACACGGTGTACAGTGTACGTCAGACTCGTTACTAAGATGTCGAAACGCTATTCTCAGGTTTGCCAGGCACCCATATGCTGCAGTTATTTAGTTGATATGCACCTCAAAAAATGTGCTCGGTATAATGCTCACCCCAACATCCTTTCCCTTGAGTAAGGTTCGCAGTTTTTGACCCCCATAACCTGTATTCCATCTGCTCTCTCCTTTGTCCTTCCCCATGCTGCACGACGTTGCACTTGGTGGGGTTAAACTCCAGGAGACGAGGCTTACAGCCTTTCCAGATCTCTTTGTAGTCTTACCTGATCCTTGTCCGCTTGTATTTTCCTCATTAGTCTCACGTCGTCTGCGAACAGGGACATCTCTGAATCTATCCCTTCTGTCATGTCATTCACATATACAAGAAACAGGACTGGACCTAGAACTGACCCTTGTGGAACCCCATTCGACATATGCGCCCAGTCTGAGACCTCCTCACGTAGAAAACTTAGTTGTTTCCTTCCACTCAGGTATTTACTGGTCCATTGAAGTGCTTTCCCTGCTATTCCTGCCTGCTCCTCTAGCTTCTGAACAAGTCTCTTGTGTGGAACTCTGTCGAAAGTCTTCTTACATTCCAAGAAGATGCAGTGTACCCATTCCTCTCTCTCCTGTCTTGATTCTGTCACAGAACTCAAATAGACTTGTGGCACAGGATTTCCCATCCCTGAAGCCTTGCTGCTTGTTATGGACGAGCCCATTCCTTTCTAGGTGCTCCACCAATCTTCTGATAATCTTCTCCAAACTTTACATACTATATATAAACCAAATTTCCCAATGGGCAACTGAAAACGTTATGATGTTCAGTGAGGTGAATTTCAATTACTCTGTCACGGAAAACTTGAGGAAATAACTACCACTGAGTATTGTGAAGGACTTGAGAGTGATAACATCAGAGGATCTCACCTTCACAGATAACAACAGTGTCACTATCACATCTACGAGGAAACTGATAGGACGGATAATGATGCCATGTCAGTGATGTTCCTCTTTACATCACTTGTTCTCTCTCGACTGGAATACTACTGTTCACTAACAGCTTCATTCAAGGCAGGTGAAATCACAGAACTTGAGAATATACAGAGAATCTTCACTGCACATGTAAGTTCAGTCAAGCTCCTTAATTACTAGGAAAGTACTCGCTTAAGTGCAGGCGAGAAAGATGCATCATAATCTACAATTGGAAAACCCTAGAGGGACTGTTCCAAATCTGCACACAGAAATCACTCCCTAAAAAAACGAAAGACTCGGTCAATGGTGTAAAATATGCCCAATGAAAAGCAGGAGTGCCAGGAGTACACTAAGAAAAAGCACAATGAGTATCCGGGACTGTTAACAGCTTCCCACCAGCCATATAGGGAATTACCAATAGACCCCTGGTTGCCTTCAAGAAGGAGCTGGACAGATACCTAAAGTTAGTACCAGATCAGCCGGACTGTGGTTCATATGATTGACTATGCGCGGCCAGCAGTAACAGCCTGGTTGATTAGGCCCTGATCCACCGGGAGTCCTGATCAAAGAGTGGTTAGCGAGGCAATGACCTCCGGAACATACAAGTGGCACTTGTCTGTAGTTTAATGCTGCCTGTCTACCTCTTTACTTAAAAATTAGGACTACATTTACTGTCTTCTTCACCTCAGGCTGTTGCCCTGTTTCGATAGATTTATTAAAGATTGATGTTAGCGGCACACACACTGCCTCTCCCAGGACCTACTGAGAGATAATATCTGAGTCCACAGCCTTCAAAATGTCTGTTTCAAATAGCAGTTTCTTCGCCTCCTCCCTTTCTGTATATGCGTGCTAGTTGCCAGTTGTCAAAGGCAAACCCACAGGACGACGCAGTCCTACAAGAATCAAGCACCTAGCAGAGCTAGGTGCTTTACCTTGATCCGATGACATATGGTGGTGTGGGGTGCCTTTGAGCTAATTTTGTCAGCATAGTTGCTGATCCCCTACATGTGTTTTATAGCTTATCTGAGTATCATAGTTAGTACCATCCATATGTTTTACATACACGACCCCTTTGCTAGGCCTATTGACTAGTTTGTGTGACTTCACGTGACGCTGTTGTGAGCTCTTCGCGCCTGGGATCCTTCTCAGTTCCCGTCAGACCTACCAAGCAGCTACAGGCAGGCTGGGCCTCCCTCTTCCACACTTTGCAATATATGTGTCACCATCCAACAAGTGTGTTTAACTCTAACCATCATATCTCCTACAAACCCAGACTACAATTTAATTCTCTGCTTCGTCGTGTGAGTTAGAGCGTCATGTGATATTCGCTCACCATGAGGCGGGCCAAAAAGACATGGGTTCGAATCCTCGGCTAGTCGCAGTGTTTATATATATATATATATATATATATATATATATATATATATATATATATATATATATATATATATATATATATATATATATATATATATATAATATATGTCGTGCCGAATAGGCAGAACTTGCGATCTTGGCTTAAATAGCAACGCTCATCTTGACATATAGGACAAGTGAAAATTTGTGAATGCAATAATTTTGCCAAAATCATTCTGAACCTAACGAAAAAAATATATTTCACTATGTTTGTTTAGTATTAAATTATTGTAAACAAATCTAAAATATATTTAATTGGGTTAGGCTAAAATAAATTGTTCTTGTTATAATAAGGTTAGGTAAGTTTTCTAAGATTCTTTTGGTGTAAAATTATAAATTTTTACACTAACATTAATGAAAAAAATATATCTTTAAACGTATAAGAGAAAATTTCAGAAAGGACTTAATTTTAAATTAGTTCTTGCTAATTGACCAGTTTTACATATTCGACACGACATATATATATATATATATATATATATATATATATATATATATATATATATATATATATATATATATATATATATATATATATATATATATATATATATATATATATATATATATATATATATATATATATATATATAATATATATATATATATATGTATATATTTCAACAAGTCGGTCGTCTCCCACCGAGGCAGGGTGACCCAAAAAAAAAGAAAGAAAATCCCCAAAAAGAAAATACTTTCATCATCATTCAACACTTTCACCACACTCACACATAATCACTGTTTTTGCAGAGGTGCTCAGAATACAACAGTTTAGAAGCATACACATATAAAGATACACAACATATCCCTCCAAACTGCCAATATCCCAAACCCCTCCTTTAAAGTGCAGGCATTGTACTTCCCATTTCCAGGACTCAAGTCTGACTATATGAAAATAACCGGTTTCCCTGAATCCCTTCACTAAATATTACCCTGCTCACACTCCAACAGATCGTCAGGTCCCAAGTATCATTCGTCTCCATTCACTCCTATCTAACACGCTCATGTGTGTATGCATGTGTACTCACCTAATTGTACTCACCTAATTGTGGTTGCAGGGGTCGAGACTCAGCTCCTGGCCCCGCCTCTTCACTGATCGCTACTGGGTCCTCTCTCTCTCTGCTTCCTGAGCTTTGTCATACCTCTTCTTAAAACTATGCATGGTTCCTGCCTCCACTACTTCACTTGCTAGGCTATTCCACTTGCTGACAACTCTATGACTGAAGAAATACTTCCTAACGTCCCTGTGACTCGTCTGAGTCTTCAGCTTCCAGTTGTGACCCCTTGTCCCTGTGTCCCCTCTCTGGAACATCCTACCTCTGTCCACCTTGTCTATTCCCCGCAGTATCTTGTATGTCATTATCATGTCTCCCCTGACCTTTCTGTCCTCCAGTGTCGTCAGTCCGATTTCCCTTAACCTTTCCTCGTACGACATTCCCTTGAGCTCTGGGACTAGCCTTGTTGCAAACCTTTGTACTTTCTCTAACTTCTTGACGTGCTTACCTGGAGAGTTTACCTGGAGAGAGTTCCGGGGGTCAACGCCCCCGCGGCCCGGTCTGTGACCAGGCCTCCTTAGATCAGTGTCCCAGGATGCGACCCACACCAGTCGACTAACACCCAGGTACCCATTTTACTGATGGGGAACATAGACAACAGGTGGAAAGAAACACGTCCAGTGTTTCTACTCTGGCTGGGAATCGAACCCAGGCCCTCACCGTGTGAAGCTTGACCAGGTGTGGGTTCCAGACTGGTGCTGCATACTCCAGTATGGGCCTAACATACACAGTGTACAGTGTCTTGAACGATTCCTTATTAAGGTATCGGAATGCTATTCTCAGGTTTGCCAGGCGCCCGTATGCTGCAGCAGTTATTTGGTTGATGTGTGCCTCCGGTGATGTGCTCGGTGTTATGGTCACCCCAAGGTCTTTCTCCCTGAGTGAGGTCTGTAGTCTTTGTCCACCTAGCCTATACTCTGTCTGTGGTCTTCTTTGCCCCTCCCCAATTTTCATGACCTTGCATTTTGCTGGATTGAATTCGAGAAGCCAGTTACTGGACCACATGTCCAGCCTGTCCAGGTCTCTTTGCAGTCCTGCCTCATCCTCGTCCGATTTAATTCTTCTCATCAACTTCACGTCATCTGCGAACAGGGACACTTCAGAGTCTATTCCTTCCATCATATCGTTCACATATATCAAAAATAGCACTGGTCCTTGAGCTGACCCCTGTGGGACCCCGCTCGTAAGCGGCGCCCACTGTCATACCTCTTCACGTACCATGACTCGTTGCTGCCTCCCTGTCAGGTATTCCCTTATCCATTGCAGTGCCCTCCCTTTTACGTGCGCCTGATCCTCCAGCTTCTGCACTAATCTCTTGTGGGGAACTGTGTCAAAGGCCTTCCTGCAGTCTAGGAAAACGCAATCTACCCACTCCTCTCTTCTTACGTCTTACTTCTGTTACCTTGTCATAAAACTCCAGGAGGTTTGTGATACAGGATTTGCCTTCCATGAACCCATGCTGGTTTTCATTTATAATCTTGTTCCTTTCCAGGTGTTCGACCACTCTCCTCCTGATAATCTTCTCCATGACTTTGCACACAATACATGTCAGAGACACAGGTCTGTAGTTTAGTGCCTCGTTTCTGTTTCCTTTCTTAAATATGGGGACTACATTAGCTGTCTTCCATTTCTCAGGTAGTTGCCCAGTTTCAAGGGATGTGTTGAAGATTGTGGTTAGAGGCACGCATAGCATCTCTGCTCCTTCTCTAAGGACCCATGGGGAGATGTTGTCCAGCCCCATCGCCTTTGAGGTGTCAGGGTCACTTAAGAGCTTCTTCACCTCCTCCTCAGTTGTTCGTATGTCATCCAACACTTGTTGGTATATTCCCTCTTGATGTTCCCTTCTGTGCTGTCTTCCCACAGCCCTTCCTGTCTCTACTGTAAAAACTTCCTTAAATCTCCTGTTCAGCTCCTCACATACCTCCTGATCATTTCTTGTGAGTTCTCCACCTTCTGTCCTTATTCTGATCACCTGGTCTTTGACTGTTGTCTTCCTCCTGATGTGGCTATACAACAGTTTCGGGTCAGTCTTGATTCTCGATGCTATGTCATTTTCATACTGTCGCTGGGCCTCCCTCCTTACCTGTGCATGCTCATTCCTGGCTCTGCAACTGATCTCCCTATTTTCGTGTGTTCTCTGCCTTCTGTACTTTTTCCATTCTCTATTGCACTTTGTTTCTGCTGGAGTGAGCTCTTCTTGCCACCTCAGCAAGTGTGTCCACCATTGCTCTGTTGCTTTCTTCGTATTCCTTTCTTGGCCTCCTGCAGTTCTGTGGTGGATTAGACATCACTGCAATGACCACTTTGTGTTCCCCAGACTGAAGTGTACCTGCTATGTAGTCTCTTTCTCCAGTCTCATCTATGCCTTCCATTTTCTCGAATTTCCATCTGTTTTTTACGAGCAGAGCAACCCCACCTCCCCTCCTGCCCCTTCTATCTTTCCTCATGATCTGGTATCCTGGTGGGAAGATTGCATCTGTTATTGTCTCCATGAGTTTTGTTTCTGTAACTGCTATGATGTCTGGGGACTTCTCATTGATTATTTCTTGCCATTCCTCATGTTTATTTGTTAATCCATCTGCATTTGTGTACCAAACCTTCAACTTCTGTTCTAATAGTGTAACTGTGGTGCAGGGGGTGAAAACAGAGGGATCGGTGTGTGATGGTTGGTGTGGATTGTTCAGTTGCCTTGGGGGTGTCATGGCTGAAGTCCTTCTGCAGGTGTTTCTGGGGGGTGTGCTTGTCCTTCCATTTGATCCTGGGTTATTCTGCTCTCCTTTTTCATTTCCTCCCATTTCTCCTTTCATTTTGAACTCTCTCTTTCATCATCTTCCTTTCGTCCTGTGTTCTGTCTCGATCAAGGTACACACTCCGGAACTCCTGCTTGCCTCTCAGCCGTGCTTTCTCCTGCAGTATCATGGTTTGGGTTGATTCTGCCTTGAAAATTACTTTCTGAACCACCCAATTCTCCGAAAATTTGCCACCTGGGTCATGTCTCCCTCGCCTATCACCTTCATGATATCTTCAATCGCTTTTTTCTCCTCCTGCTTTCTTTCATTATAAGTTTCCCCTTTAGCTTCGTCTAGCCCATAGACAAACACGGATCTCTCCCTTTCCACCTCCCACTGTGACTCCCATTGCATCCTCTGATGTGTTTTAGTTCCTTCCCATGGAGTGTTCCTTCCTTCAGTTAGTGTGTGTGTGTGTGTGTTTGTGTGTGTGTGTGTTTGTGTGTGTGTGTGTGTATGTGTTTATGTATGTGTGTGTGTGTGTATGTGTGTGTGTATGTGTGTGTATGTATGTGTGTGTGTGTGAGTGTGTGTGTGTGAGTGTGTGAGTGTCTACCCTTGTGTGTGTGTGCTTGTGTGTGAGGGAGGGAGGGTTAGGGGGGGTAGGTTGTGTGGTTGAAAGATCCGTCGTGTAGGCACAAATTTAGTCTCATTTATCTTTCCCAATTATGCTACTCTCTCCACCTTTTGCCCTTTCTGGATTTACGTATTAATTGTCGCTGGTTATTATCATTTTCCTTGTTCACATTGAGAGAGGACTTTCTAGCTTCCTAAGTATTCTTACTGCTAATAACTACCGGTAGTAACACTGCCTGTGTGCGTGTGTGCATGTGTGTGTGTGAGTGTATGTGTGTGTGAGAGTGTCTTGTGCGGTGTAATGACTGGCCGCAACTTCTTATGACCTGACACAACCCTCCTGGGACTTGACCCTAGCACTGTCTTACAATGTTGCCCTTAAAAGCTTGTCCCACCTACCTTCTCACACTCATCAACACTATATTCACTATGTCTATACTATTTCTATTCTAATTCTGGTAATAGCTTGCAGGAGTGAGTGACCAGTATCAAACAGTATGTAAGGCTAGCCAGGGCCATCAACATGCAAACCACAAATAGGCGAATAAACTTGCGCTCAATGGTGCGGTGATAGGTTGCCAGCTGCTGATGGCAGAGTCGTCGTACGTAGGCTTTAAATCCCTATTTTGGAGATCCTTCACCCGTGATGTTTATAACCATATATTCTCATACATCCCGCTTCCTCATGCGATTTCACTCTTCACTGATGATAGTATACACTTCACATTATATACACTTCACTTATATGTATAATGGCGCACAACTTGTCGTGACATCACTTCATCAGGCCTACCGCTGCCAATGTGGCAACAGCGCGTAAGACCCCCAACGGTTTGCGCTTTGATACATTATGATTTCAGCTTTCCTCTCATTTTCTTTAACTAGTAACTTTAATTATCACTCGTAGTATTGTTCACTGACGTTCCACTACCACTGATTACTGCTAGCTGTTATTGCACGCCTTACAACGCTAAGGTTCTCGGAGCCTTGTTACCCACGTCTGCACCCCATGGACCCACGCGTGTGTGTGTGTATGTGTGTGTATGTGTGTGTATGTGTGTGTGTATGTGTGTGTGTATGTGTGCATGTGTGTACTCACCTAGTTGTACTCACCTAGTTGAGGTTGCGGGGGTCGAGTCCTAGCTCCTGGCCCCGCCTCTTCACTGATCGCTACTTGGTCACTCTCCCTGAACCGTGAGCTTTATCATACCTCTGCTTAAAGCTATGTATGGATCTTGCCTCCACTACATCGCTTCCCAAACTATTCCACTTAATGACTACTCTGTGGCTGAAGAAATACTTCCTAACATCCCTGTGATTTATCTGTGCCTTCAACTTCCAACTGTGTCCCCTTGTTACTGTGTCCAATCTCTGAAACATCCTGTCTTTGTCCACCTTGTCAATTCCTCTCAGTATTTTGTATGTCGTTATCATGTCCCCCCTATCTCTCCTGTCCTCCGGTGTCGTCAGGTTGATTTCCCTTAACCTCTCCTAGTAGGACATACCTCTTAGCTCTGGGACTAGTCTTGTTGCAAACCTTTGACCTTTCTCTAGTTTGTTTACGTGCTTGGCTAGGTGTGGGTTCCAAACTGGTGCTGCATACTCCAATATGGGCCTAACATACATGGTGTACAAGGTCCTGAACGATTCCTTATTAAGATGTCGGAATGCTGTTCTGAGGTTTGCTAGGCGCCCATATGCTGCAGCAGTTATTTGGTTGATGTGCTCTTCAGGAGATGTGCCTGGTGTTATACTCACCCCAAGATTTTTTTCCTTGAGTGAGGTTTGTAGTCTCTGGCCCCCTAGACTGTACTCCGTCTGTGGTCTTCTTTGTCTTTACCCAATCTTCATGACTTTGCACTTGGTGGGATTGCACTCCAGGAGCCAATTGCTTGACCAGGTCTGCAGCCTGTCCAGATCCCTTTGTAGTTCTGCCTGGTCTTCGATCGAATGAATTGTTCTCATCACCTTCACGTCATCTGCAAACAGGGACACCTCAAAGTCTATTCCTTCCGTCATGTCGTTCACAAATACCAGAAACAGCACTGGTCCTAGGACTGACCCCTGTGGGACCCCGCTGGTCACAGTTGCCCACTCTGATACCTCGCCACGTACCATGACTCGCTGCTGTCTTCCTGATCCATTGTAGTGCCTTCCCTGTTATCCCTGCTTGGTCCTCCAGTTTTTGCACCAATCTCTTGTGTGGAACTGTGTCAAACGCCTTCTTGCAGTCCAAGAATATGCAATACACCCACCCCTCTCTCTCTTGTCTTACTGCTGTCACCATGTGTGTGTGTGTGTGTGTGTGTGTGTGTGCTGTGCGGATGTGAGTGTACTCACCTAATTGTACTCACCTAATTGTGGTTGCAGGGGTCGAGACTCAGCTCCTGGCCCCGCCTCTTCACTGATCGCTCCTGGGTCCTCTCTCTCTCTGCTTCCTGAGCTTTGTCATACCTCTTCTTAAAACTATGTGTGGTTCCTGCCTCCACTACTTCACTTGCTAGGCTATTCCACTTCCTGACAACTCTATGACTGAAGAAATACTTCCTAACGTTCCTGTGACTCGTCTGAGTCTTCAGCTTCCAGTTGTGACCCCTTGTCCCTGTGTCCCCTCTCTGGAACATCCTATCTCTGTCCACCTTGTCTATTCCCCACAGTATCTTGTATGTCGTTATCAAGTCTCCCCTGACCCTTCTGTCCTCCAGTGTCGTCAGTCTGATTTCCCTTAACCTTTCCTCGTACGACATTCCCTTGAGCTCTGGGACTAGCCTTGTTGCAAACCTTTGTACTTTCTCTAACTTCTTGACGTGCTTGACCAGGTGTGGGTTCCAGACTGGTGCTGCATACTCCAGTATGGGCCTAACATACACAGTGTACAGTTTCTTGAACGATTCCTTATTAAGGTATCGGAACGCTATTCTCAGGTTTGCCAGGCGCCCGTGTGCTGCAGCAGTTATTTGGTTGATGTGTGCCTCCGGTGATGTGCTCGGTGTTATGGTCACCCGAAGGTCTTTCTCCCTGAGTGAGGTCTGTAGTCTTTGTCCACCTAGCCTATACTCTGTCTGTGGTCTTCTTTGCCCCTCCCCAATCTTCATGACTTTGCATTTGGCTGGATTGAATTCGAGAAGCCAGTTACTGGACCACATGTCCAGCCTGTCCAGATGTCTTTGCAGTCCTGCCTCATCCTCATCCGATTTAATTCTTCTCATCAGCTTCACATCATCTGCGAACAGGGACACTTCAGAGTCTATTCCTTCCATCATGTCGTTCACATATATCAAAAATAGCACTGGTCCTAGAACTGACCCCTGTGGGACCCCACTCGTAACAGGCGCCCACTGTGATACCTCTTCACGTACCATGACTCGTTGCTGCCTCCCTGTCAGGTATTCCCTTATCCATTGCAGTGCCCTCCCTTTTACATGCGCCTGATCCTCCAGCTTCTGCACTAATCTCTTGTGGGGAACTGTGTCAAAGGCCTTCCTGCAGTCTAGGAAAACGCAATCTACCCACTCCTCTCTCTCGTGTCTTACTTCTGTTACCTTGTCATAAAACTCCAGGAGGTTTGTGATACAGGATTTGCCTTCCATGAACCCATGCTGGTTTTCATTTATAATCTTGTTCCTTTCCAGGTGTTCGACCACTCTCCTCCTGATAATCTTCTCCATGACTTTGCACACAATACATGTCAGAGACACAGGTCTGTAGTTTAGTGCCTCGTTTCTGTTTCCTTTCTTAAATATGGGGACTACATTAGCTGTCTTCCATTTCTCAGGTAGTTGCCCAGTTTCAAGGGATGTGTTGAAGATTGTGGTTAGAGGCATGCACAGCATCTCTACTCCTTCTCTAAGGACCCATGGGGAGATGTTGTCTGGTCCCATCGCCTTTGAGGTGTCAAGGTCACTTAAGAGCCTCTTCACCTCCTCCTCAGTTGTTCGTATGTCATCCAACACTTGTTGGTATATTCCCTCTTGATGTTCCCTTCTGTGCTGTCTTCCCACAGCCCTTCCTGTCTCTACTGTAAAAACTTCCTTAAATCTCCTGTTCAGCTCCTCACATACCTCCTGATCATTTCTTGTGAGTTCTCCACCTTCTGTCCTTAATCTGATCACCTGGTCTTTGACTGTTGTCTTCCTCCTGATGTGGCTATACAACAGTTTCGGGTCAGTCTTGATTCTCGATGCTATGTCATTTTCATACTGTCGCTGGGCCTCCCTCCTTACCTGTGCATACTCGTTCCTGGCTCTGCGACTGATCTCCCTGTTTTCGTGTGTTCTCTGCCTTCTGTACTTTTTCCATTCTCTATTGCACTTTGTTTTTGCCTCCTTTCACCGTCGGGTAAACCAGGGGCTCGTTCCGGTCTTCCCGTTGTTACTGCTGCTCTTTGGAATATACTTTTCCACTGCCTCCTTGCATTTTGTTGTTACATATTCTATCATTTCATTTACTGGCTTTCCTGCCAGTTCTCTGTCCCACTGGACCTCCCGCAGGAAGTTCTTCAACCCTATGTAGTCCCCTCTTTTATAGTCAGCCTTTTCCCATTCAACTCCTGTTATTCTCTCCACTTGCAGCTCTACTATGTATTCAAAGCACAGAACCACGTGGTCGCTAGCTCCTAGGGGACTCTCATACTTGATGTCCTCAATGTCTGAGCTGCCCAGGGTGAACACAAGGTCCAATCTTGCTGGTTCATCCTCCCCTCTCACTCTGGTAGTGTCCTTAACATGTTGGTGCATGAGGTTTTCCAGCACCAAGTCCAACATCCTGGCTCTCCATGTTTCGGGACCCCCATGTGGCTCCAGGTTTTCCCAGTCAATCTCCCTGTGGTTGAAATCCCCCATAAACAGCAACTTTGCTCTGCTGGAGTGAGCTCTTCTTGCCACCTCAGCAAGTGTGTCCACCATTGCTCTGTTGCTCTGTGTGTGTGTGTGTGTGTGTGTGTGTGTGCGGATGTGTGTGTGTGTGTGTGTGTGTGTGTGTGTGTGTGTGTGTGTGTGTGTGTGTCTGTGTCTGTTTGTGTGTCTGTGTGTGTGCGGATGTGTGTGTGTGTGTGTGTGTGTGTGTGTGTGCGGATGTGTGTGTGTAGGGGGGACTGGGGAGGTTGATGATGGGGGGGAGAGGGCGCTGTTAGAGTCAAGGAGATGTAGTCATGGGGATGTTTCATTCAATCTCGGCGTTTTCCATAATTCTTCACACCTTCCCTCTCACTATGCCTCGGTCACTCCCTCCCACCATGTCTTCGATTACTCCTTCCCCTCTCTCCCCTCCCACTGTGTCCCCTCTCTCCTTCCTCACAACCCCTCCCACTACATCCCTTCCTTCTTCCTCTTACCCCCCTCCCACTGTTACAATAATAATAATAATAATAATAATAATAATAATAATAATAATAATAATAATAATAATAATAATAATAATAATAATAATAACAATAATGATAATAATAATATCTTCAAATTACATTATACAATTAATATATGTAGTTCTGGCTGTGTATGTTATTCTATATCGGTGTATTTGTATATATCTGAATATACTTACAGACTATGTAACAGTTCCTCGCACTCTGACTCTTCCTTCTTTTCTTTATCTCCTCTAACTGTAACTCTCACTTTATCCTCACTGTCTCCTATTGCCTCTAACCTCTTCCTTACCCCTCACTCCCTTTCATTCCTGCTACTCCCTCCTTCCTCTTACTCTCTTTCACTTTGTCTATCTCTCCTTCCCTCTCACTCTCCTACTGTGTAGTGGAGCGCCGGTAGTCCTTAAAACTGTACTCCATGGAGCGTAAGAGAGAAAGATACATCATAATCTCCACCTGAAGATATTGGTCCCAAACCTACGTACCGAAATCATTTTATATAAACACAAGAGGCGTGGCAGACGGTGCAGGATACCTGCAGTGACCAGCAGGGGTGTGGTGGATACACTGAGAGAGAACTAAGTGTAAAAGGACCCTTCCCTTATGTATAGGGGATTGCCAACAAACTCCTGCATGTTTTCAAGAGGGAAATCTACATGTTTCTTAAGTCAAATTGGACCCTCGAACAAATGCTATGTTTCCCTATCTTGTTCCATCACGCCTGAACTCAGTTCCCAATCAGCCATGCTGTGGTGCATACATCGGGCTCCCGGCGGAGGGTATTAACAGTTCGATCAGTCAGGTCAGTGGCCAGGAGGCCTGCAGGGGGCGGTGACCTCAGATTGTGACTACAAGTAACCTACAGGTAACCCCCTTTCCCTAACTCCCTCCTGCTGTATCTCTCCCTCCTTTCCCTTACAACCTTCTACTGTATGTAACTTCCTCCTATCCCTTCACCCTCTCACTTTCAAGGATCACAACAGTGCCACGATCGCACGTGCAAAGAAAATGATAGGATGGATAATGAGAACGTTCAAAACGAGAGATGCCAAGCCAATGGTGATTCTTTTCAAATCACTTGTTCTCTCTAGGCTGGAATACTGCTGTACATTAACATCTCCATACAAAGCAGGTGAAATCGCAGATCTAGAGAGTGTACAGAGATCCTTTACTGCACGTATAAGTTCTGTCAAGCACCTTAACTACTGGGAACGCTTGGAAGCACTTGACTTGTACTCGTTGGAACGCAGGAGGGAGAGATATATCATAATATACACTTTGAAAATCCTGGAAGGAATGGTTCCAAATCTGCACACAGAAATCACTCCCTACGAAAGTAAAAGACTGGGCAGGCGATGCAAAATACCCCAATTAAAAGTAGGGGAGCCGTTGGTACACTAAGAGAAAACACCATAAGTGTCCGGGGCCCAAGACTATTCAACAGCCTCCCATCAAGCATTAGGGGAATTGCCAATAAACCCCTGGCTGCCTTCAAGAGAGAGCTGGACAGATACCTAAAGTCAGTGCCGGATCAGCAGGGCTGTGGCTCGTACGTCGGACTGCGTGCGGCCAGCAGTAACAGCCTGGTTGATCAGGCCCTGATCCACCTGGAAGCCTGGTCATGGACCGGGCCGCGGGGGCGTTGATCCCCGGAATAACCTCCAGGTAAACTCCAGGTAAACTCCCTCCTTCCTCTAACTCACTCCCATTCTGGTTTCTCTTCCTAAACCCTAACCCACTTCCCCCTCACCCCTCCTACCTTCACTTAAGTGCTCTTTACTCAGTTCTTCCTTCCACATATATCTCCGAGAAAGAGAAGAAAGGGGAAGGAAGAAGAGAAGGGAGAGGGAGATAGGAGGGGAGAAGGGAAGGAGATGGTTCAATTTGCTTTATTAAAAATGTAATGCATTAGCAGTGTGGGAACAAATGCTATGTTTGTTCCCACTATGTTTGTTCCCACTATGTTTGTTCCCACTATGTTTGTTCCCACTATGTTTGTTTCCATCACGCCTGAACTGGAAGACTTAGGTAGTGTTAGCTTGAGCTGGTGTCTGTACTATTACTCGTGTTGTATTGGTACATGTGTAGTCCAGCTGTAACTATCTCGAGTGTACTCAGTAATCACCCTTGTAGTTACATATGCTATGTATGAGTCATATAGTCGAGGGGCATCAGCACTCAAAGGCCAACTCAGCTCAAGTCAGTTAAATCCTGCAACTCTTAGTATTCGTTTTCTCTTGTAAAATCAATGACAGAATTTGAATCGCCATTTAGAAAACTCATCGTCACACCCAGGTAGGGCATGACAGATTCTGGTGGAAGTGGTGCGACTCATCTTTTGAATGGAGCTTAATCTTTAGGTTAGTATCGGTTAGTTTCTTCACTACCACGTCCAGTCTCTTGAGATGTAGCTTCATATTGTGAAACATCATCACATAATTTAAGTATTATGAATGTTGAAAATGTGAAAGGGGAGCCACAAAGACCAACCACCAATGTTAGGAAGTTGTAATGGCCTGTAAGGGTGGAGAAGGCTGTTAATGTTCTCATGAAGAGGGACTTACCAAATCCCCCATAACAAGACGAGTGCCGAGAAAACTTTGTTGTACAATTGTATTGTAACAAATCACTCAGAACAGACGATCGTCTTCGCATTGACTCGACGACAGTCAATGATGGGTCACCATGTTCCGACTTTTTTTGGGGTACAAGATTCACTGGCACATTCCATGGTGAATTGCATGGAGGGAAAACCTTGTCCTCCAGCATCTTGGCAAGAACATTAAAATGGTATAAAATACCGACAGGTTGTTAGGTAAGACACATATGCAACAGTTAGGTAT
Organism: Cherax quadricarinatus; assembly: GCF_026875155.1. Taxonomy (NCBI): domain Eukaryota; kingdom Metazoa; phylum Arthropoda; class Malacostraca; order Decapoda; family Parastacidae; genus Cherax; species Cherax quadricarinatus. The sequence continues at coordinate 32,216,048 of NC_069401.1, read as the reverse complement.
CTTTATTTCGAAACGTTTCGCCTACACAGTAGGCTTCTTCAGTCGAGTACAGAAAAGTTGATAGAAGCAGAAGATACTTGAAGACGATGTAATCAGTCCATGGTATGAAACAATATTGTTTCATACCATGGAACAATGCTCTTCTCCAGACTGAGGGACTGACCACCTCAAAACTTTAAGGGTGATGGACTGATTACATCGTCTTCAAGTATCTTCTGCTTCTATCAACTTTTCTGTACTCGACTGAAGAAGCCTACTGTGTAGGCGAAACGTTTCGAAATAAAGATACCTAACTGTTGCATATGTGTCTTACCTAACATCTTGGCAAGAAGTTCCGCAGAAACTGCACTCGGAAGAGTTCTGTTTGAACAGGCCTTGATCTACTGGGAGACCTGGTCTAGGACCAGGCTGCAGGAACACTTCCCAGATAGAATTAGCCTGAGCTGAGAGACTTCACTGGGGTCAGCCTGAGCTGGGAAACTTCAGTAGGGCAATGGGTATAATGTAAAGTGTTCCAGTAAGGGTTCATCAGCTACAGGACTTCCAAAGTTTCCTACCAAGAAAGATACTAGGCAAATAAAACCTCATGAACACCAGCATGACCAAACAAATTATAATCGCAAAACCAATAAGAATTTTTTAGGAACAGGAAGTGGAACAAAGAATCAAGAAATGTTAAGACTGTATCGCCACACAGAAGCTATAATGGACTGGTGTCAAAGCCAGTGGCGGGATCATCAAAACCACAGATGCTAACTCCATCCAACACGGTCCCCAACACAGCAAGTATCGATGTATCTTTCATGGTTGCAAATATACAAGGGCAAAAACCCGAGAAAAACAGTAAATTGTTGTTCCATTGGCCCTTTCATGATCAAATGCAGTGTTGCACCCTTCGTGGAGATCCATACAACACTATATTGAACAGATATAATTTCCCCAGGAAAATTTTTAGGGGAAACTAAAAAAAAAACCCTGATTTACTAAACACCTTTAAATGAGTAATAAATGGTTTAGAAAACCGACAAATTAAGATGAAACACTTATGCAACATGAAATAAAGAACATAAAACATAAAAGGGAGGAACACTGCAGAGGCCCTACTGGCCCAGCGGGCAGGTCCTTATAAAAAAGACCTCCCCTTTAAGCTATAAAAAGTAAAAGGACAAAAATGCAACAAATGTGACTTTTATTTGTGGCAACTTTCCTCTCCAGGTTTTAAAAGCCATAAAAACAATCAGGACACAGGGGTATATAAAGGCTCAGAGTGAGTAAAAACAGTGGGTACCTTTCGATTTCACAGTGGTTGTAGTAGTAGGGGAGTGACAAAAGTAATACAATAGGGTAGACAATTAATTCGAAAAAAGGATATAAAAGCATTACTTGGGTAACATAAAAATGGTTAACAAATATAGACGGGAATAGGCAGCTTCTTCAGTTTTCACTCTCTGGGCTTTGAGTAATAACAGGAACGGTGGCGGGTTTACGTTTTCAGAGGATTCTTGCAAGACTCGGAGATTGTAGCTGCCTTTGTTTTGTTTAATTGATTCGAAACAGGGGATCGGGCTGTAAAGGGCCTTGCGTCTGGGGAAATTATTTTCTTTGATCACTAAGGGGGCGCTCTTTTTTCATGAAGTTGGTGAATTTCGGTGTTGTACACGGGGCGTTGTAAGTTATCGTCCACATGCTAAATGTGTTCTTGGGGGGGTTTCGGGTTTGGGGCTTTTCACCTATGTAAATCTTGTACAGCCCCCACAGGGTAGGTGAAACTCCTGCTTGATGTTCGGGGGCTGGTTTTTTGTCCTGGTTAAAACCTTTATTGAAGTGCTAAAAGGGATGGCGACCTGGTGTTAGCTTGTAAAGTTTTTTGAGACGTTCGGTGAAACCTGGCTTTTTGGGAAGAATTATAACTTTGCTGGGAGGGTTTGATGCGTGGAGAATTTATGACTGAAAGCTTTTTTCTTGCATTTTTAAAAAAAAGGAAAATGTAACTCGTAATTTTTGGGTGAATGTTGTCCTCCTCTCAAGAAACTCGGGACTAAAATTGGTTTCCTTGGGAAAAACCCATGATGAGCCTTTTTTGGTCTTGGTATCTTGACGGGAAAAAAAGTGTGGAGATCATTTTTATTGGGGGGTTTTTCCATTAACTTGAAATCTTGGGTTTGTTATTTGTGGATGAGGACGTCGAGGAAAAGGTATTTGCTTGGACTTTTTCTTCTAGTGAAACGGATCGCCGTTCAACGCTTTGACCTTGCCTGAAGATCCCTACATAAAAAACTTTTTGGAGTTATTACGAGGACATCGTCCCATAACTAACCAAAGTGACCTTAAGGGATGATGTTGGCGAAGTGTTCGGACTCGGGGGTTTTTTTTTTCCATGTTAAGTTGGCTAGGACGGCATTTAAGGGGGACCCATTCCATGCCGAGGTTTGTTTGTAGAGCTTGTTTTGAAAAAAAAACATTAAAAAAAAACACAATTTTCAATTAAGTCAACAAAATCCCGGGAGGTAGAGGAAGATTAAGGGTCCTGTTTTAACTTTACGCGTGAACCTCGATGGTTTTTTTGGTGGGACTCTTGGAAGAGGGAAGTCACATCCAAATGCTTATTTTCTTGTTAGGGATGGAGGGGTTACGGAGCGGTGAGAAGGTCACCTGAGTGTTAAGAAGGTGGTGAGGTCCCCAGAAGCAGGAAAGAGGGTTTGGAAAGAACCCGGCTAGTTTGTGTGGAGCATGCCAATTTCCTGACGTGATTGGTCTGAGGGGAATATTTGTTAAGGTCTTGGGTAAACCAACATTGTGCGGTTTGGGGTTGCTGAAAACAAGTACAGAATTTTTCTTCCCTTCTTAGGGGGGGGTTGAGTTTTTGTCTGGTTTTTATAGAAAATTTTTGGGTGAGCGTCCCCCATGTTGAGGCTGATGGGTTGTATGAGATTGATCATTCAAAAGGCCATCATTTTACTGTTGTATCACGGTGTTGAGGATGACGACTCCACCCCCTTTGTCGGGGTGTGACGAAAATGTTGGGGTGGGGCGAGGTTTTTAAAAGGGCAGTGAGATCTCTGGGAAGATTAGAAGAAGAAGGTTCACATAAAGCTGCAGTGAAAGGCCTGGGGTCTCCCAGGGGGAAACGCCCCCAAGATTTTCATACAAAACCAACAAATACTCAAATGCCTGGGAAAAGGGGGAAGAAACTTCGACTTGTTACCAACAACCCTAAACCAGCACCATGTAGGGTTTTACCCAAGACCCATAAACACAATTTTCCACTCAGACCAAATCACGTCAGGAATAGCAGTGCCCACAAAAATACCCGGGATTCTTGCCAAACATTTTCCTGCCTTCTGGGACCACAGCCACGCTCATCTAAACACCAGGTCCCTTCTCAACCGATCCGTAACCTCCCCTCCTAACAAAAACTAAGCAGTTTGGATGTGACTTCCCTCTTACAAATACCACCAAAAAAACCCAACGGGTTTCTACGACGTAAAGAAAACAGGACCTTAATCTTCCCCCTACCCCCCGGAGTTTTTGGGACTAATTAAACTCTGTGTTAATTTCAACTGTTTTTCTTTAAATAACAACCCTCTAAAAACAAACCAAGGCATGGGAAGGGGTCCCCCTTAAGTGCCGTCCTACCCAACTTATACAGGAACCCCTAGAGTCCAAACCATTCGCCAACACATCCCTTAAAGCGCACGGGGTTTCCCTTACGGGGACGATGTCCCGTAATAACTCCAAAACTTTTTGATGACGGGATCTTCGGAAAGGTCAACGCAGTTGAACCCGATCCAGTTTACACTAAAAAAAACCCAATGACAAGCACCTTTCCTCCGTCCTCTTTCCCAAAAAGTAGACAAAAACCTAAATTTCAAGTTTATGGGGAAACCCCCAATAAAAATGATCCCAACTTCTATTCCGTCAAATCCCAAGACCAAAAGAGCACATCATCGGTTTTTCCTAGAGCAACCGAATTTGTAGTCCTGATTTCTTGCGGGAGGTACATACTTTCCTAAACATTCACTGAGTACTTTTTCCCTTCTTTTTTCATAAAAGACCAGAAAAGAGCTCTTCAGATCATAAATTCTCCACCAAAACCCCACCCCCGAAAAATTATAATTCTTCCCCCAACACCGGGTTGCACTGAACGTCTAAAAAATCTTTCACAAGTAACACCAGATGCCATCGCTTCTAGCATTTCAAAAAGGGATATAACCAGGACAAAATCCAAGCACCACAACCAGTCAATGCAGGAGTTTACACCATACCCTGTGGGGGGCTGTGACAAGATTTACTAGGTGAAACACCAGAAACCTCGACACCCCCTCAATGAACACATTAGCATGAGGAACGATAACTAACAAGCCTGTGAAAACCCCCGAAATTCCACCAACATTCATAAAATTTCAGAGCCCCCCCCAATTAGTGATCAAGAAACAATTTCCCAGACGCAAGTCCCTTTGAATCACATGATCGCTTTTTCGAAGAAATTTAAAAAAAAACAAGGGCAGCTTCACCATCTCCGAATCTTAGCAAAAAAAATCCTCCTAAAAAACAGAAAACCCCGCCTCACAAGTCTCCCCTGTTAACTAACAAAGCACGAGAGTGAACCCTGAAACAAGCTGCCTCTTTCCTCTAATTTGTCTAACCTATTTTTATGACCCAAGTAATACTTTTAAAACCTTTTCGAATTATTTGCCTCCCATTTGTTTTTCTTTTGTCACCCAACTACACTACCTACCACTATGAACATCGAAATGGACCTCACTATATTACACCTCACTTGACCTTTATATCCCCTCTTGTCCATTTTTTGTTTGTAAGGGGCTTGATAAAGCCGGAGAGCGAAACGTTCCAAAAAAAAAATTTCACATTATTTTTGTTTGTGTCCTTTTACTTTCATATTGTCGAAATTCACAACTTTATTACCTTAAGCTACCCAAGAAATAACTCCCGACCCAGACCCCAAATAAAACCCGCCCCTCCCACTCAATATCTTCCATCTCTTTTTAAAGCTCCCCAAGGTTCTATCCTCTATCCCCCCACTGGAAGATGTTCCCCATCTACAACTCTTTTAAAAACCAGTACTTCCCTATGTCCTTTCAAATCTAAACTTTCCAACTTAAACCCTTTTTTCGGGTTCTACCGGGTTCGACACCCCAGACTTTTTTAAAATTCTCCTTTGTTTATCCCCGCATCCACTTATTCACTTCAATGATATCCCCCCTTTCTACCCCCCTCTCCAGAGAGGGGAAAATTTAAAGGGTTTTAAGTCATCTTCATACGGGAGGTTCCTTACACAGAAATCATTTTGTCATTCTACAAGGGGAAATCTTGTTATTAGGTAAGACACAATTAACAGTTAGGTATTTTATTATGAAACGTTTCGCCTACCGTGGGCTTCTTCAGTAAAGTCAAAAAAGTTGATAGAACAAAAGAAATTTGAAGACGTGTAATCAGTCCACACCCTTAAAGTTGAGGGGGTCAGTCCCTCATCTGGAAAATCTTATTAAAGAAACGTTTCGCCACACAGTGCCTTCATCAGCCCAAAGAAAGTGTCTCTTTCTTCAACCATTAAGGTAATTAAGTTGGCAGCCCCAAAATAAAAAGCAAAATCAAATTTTTTGACTTTATGTATAAACCACGGGATACATCTTCCCAGCACTTCAAAGCCAGTTACTGGAACACAAATGGTTTTAGTAATTATCAAATCCTCCCCAAATATTCTGTACTTAAGATTTCAGTTCAACACATTTTAAACTGAAGAATGTGGCAAGAATTAGCTCAGATAGACCCAAAAATACAATTATTCAACCCTGCAAAAAATTTCCTTAATGCAGCAGGTTGCTGACTAAACCCGACGAGACTGGGAATCCCATAACCTTGGCGATGATTTTCAGATCTCAGTCACAACAGACGAGGTACAACCTAGGGCACAGGGGTTTGGAAAACAGAACGCCATTTAGTCATAAGTGCGCTATAGCCATTCACTTCAACAAAACGCACAGCCTGGATAAATATATATCACAACTTGCGAAATACGTGGCCACAAAATCGAAGGGGTGTTGGTCCATGACAACGCGTTTTTCTATCCCCCCCCCGTGGATAGTGGGGAAGGGGAGTTTAAAAATACTTGTTAAATTTTATAGTATTAAATTTAATGTATTTTCTAAACTCCACTATCCTCGTCACTTCTCAGAGACTGCAGACGGCGGGCTTTAAAAACTTTTCAACCCCCCAAGAAACACTGCCGAAAAGAGAACATTTCCTCCCAACAACTCCATTGCCAAACATTTTCCCAAACATTTTTGCCAAAACACATTCCAAGTATCTAACCCCAAAACCACACCATAAAGGACTTTCACCAGTAGAGACAACAAGCCTCCATCCTCTGCAGGGGTATACATAATCCCTTGTAATGACTGCAAAAAATTTATATGTAGCGAAACACAAAGCCCTCCAAACCGCTTTTCAGAACCCCAATTCAAGCAGGACGACGAAAAGGAATCCCTGTTACAACTGCAATTCACACAAACCTTTTAAATTTAAACTACAGAAACTCGACTTAGACCAACGAAGACAACACTCAATCGAAAATCCTGGAATCATCGCTTATCTTTTAAACCAACAATTAAACCCAGAAAAGGCTTTATAACATAGCTAAACCACTCGCCAAAAACTTTTCACGCTATCCCCATAAGAACATAAAACACTGCAGAAGGTCACAACTTGTCCAATACCCCTGCCAACTCCCCCAGACTCTATAACCCCCCCCGGGTAATCATCAGATGCAGCATTCTCCACCCACCTCTACATTCTGAACATACAAAAATATCTCGTACCTTCCAACCCCAGGGAATCCGTGTTTTACTTGAAAAAGCCCCCTGTGTGGGTGAAACGTTGCAATAAAAGGGTCACATTTTACGCATTTGTGTTTTTAAATTTTCCCTTGTGTCGGTATTTTTTTACCCTTTTTTTCCATGACCTCGGACTTCTGTTTCTTCACTTTTTGATAAAATCCCCGTAATCATTTGCTTATTTACCTTAGGCATTGCTGTCTTTGGGTTTAAAGGTTTCTGCTTTCCATAACCCCCAAGTCCTTTCGCAAAACTGTATGGTAATTCTACATTATTAACTTTTAAATGCTAGGGTTATGGACACTCCCCAGTTCAGAACCTTGCATTATCTACATTTAACTGCATCGCCACTTTCGACCAAAGTAGAGTTTGTCAAAACCTCCTGAAGTTCCCCAAATCACTTTTAATCAATTTTTCCACTATCTTCGTGTCATCGGCGAATTTGCTCATATCACTAGTGATTCCTTATCAGACATTTATTAAAATTTTTAAACAACAACGGGCCCAAGACGATCCCTGTGGAACCCCTTTTACATCCCACTCGGGTTTAACCCCATTTTTGGACACTCTCTGCTTCCTGTCTGTGAGCCAAAGATTCGATCCACGAAGCACCCTTCCCCAATCCAGAGTCTACTTTCTTCAACAGTCTTTGGGCGGAAAACTATCAAAAGCCCTTACTAAAATCAAGTAAAATATCAAATTCTTTAAACGTGGTCAACAGCTTTTTAAAAGTTTACTGAAGAAATTTTAAAAAATTAGTTAGAAAGCCCCGGGCCCCTTTTTAATCCATGCTGAGTTCTTTTAACAGCTATGCTTTCGAGATGGGTTTTTAAATCTCCCCCTATAAATTTACTCTTAATTTTCCCCACAATTTAGGGCAGGCTTATTGGGGGGTAATTTGCGGGAACGACTTTCCCCCGTTTTAAAAAAAAGGAAATTTCATTAGCCATCTTCCCATTCAACCACACCTGTTTGAAGAGATAAATTAAAAATATTAGTTAATGGTTACAGACTCCTTTTTCATTCCTTAGAACCCTTGAAAAAACCTCTCAGGGGGCCCCGGGACTTATTTGCTTCAGTCGGTCTATCTGCTTCACAACCATTTCACTAGGGCTGTGAGTTTCATAATTTTTCAGACACAAAAACCTGTTTTGAAGAGATAAATTAAAAATATTATTTTTTGTTCACAGACTTCCATTTTGATTTCCCTTTTGAACCCTTGAAAAAACCTCATCAGGGCCGGTGATTATTTTTTCAGTCGGGCATTGCTTCACAAACCCTTTTACGTGACTGTGTGTTACATAAATTTTCTTCTTCTGGCCCACTAAAAAATTAATTTCCGGAAATTTTTAGTGCTTCCATTAAAAACCGAGAGAAAATAATTATTTAAAAACGAGACATTTTATTCTCTTTGTCAGTAAGATGCCCATATTATTTTTAAGGGGACCTATCTTCTCTGACTTTTGTTCTAAATACCTGGAAAAAACTTTTTGGGTTGTTTTAGAATCCCACAACTTTAATTTCTAGTCCCCTTTTTTCTTTTCTTATCCCCTTTTTAATTCCCTCTTTAAATTTTAATATACTATTCATAAGATACCCCCATATTTGAACAAATGTGACACGCCTATGACTGCGCACCTCTGGCCCCTCGGTTTTTAAGCTGCTTCTCCGCTGATATGCCCTATTCTATTTAAGATTGAGGGCTAAAACATCGACTCAAGGTTGAGGGACTGGGTTTCCTCATTCTCCTCCTGTTTTTTCAAGTTTTCTAGTATGGACTGATGAAGCCACTGTGTGGCGAAACGTTTTTCCCCATAAAGATACCCAAAGTTGCATAGTTCTAATTTACAACAGGGGAAATATGAAGTCACAGTCCACCCTTTTTTTAGTGAAACCCTCTTTCCCCTACTGATTGAAGAGCCAAACGATTTTTTTATAAATATCTCAAAACACTGCAAATCTCCACAATTTCTGAGTAGTCACCCCCCAGTTGTCTTTTAAAAAAACCACAACAGCCCTATGCTGCAAAGTGTTCAATCTTTAACTTGTCGGTTTTTCAAACCCCTTCATCCCCTTAAAAAAGCTGCCTGTGCATTCTGTTTTAGGGCCCCGCCCGGAAATTTCCCTATTCCTCAAAAAAGGAATAAAAACACTATCTTGGGCCCTTAAAAATTTTATGTTTTTAAAAAGCCACGACGAAAATGTCATCCCACAACCAATGAAAACCCTTAAACGCCAACCAAAAAAGGGTACAGTAAAGCAATTTAAAAAAAAAAAAAAATATAGACGAGGAGTGCTAACTTTACATAAAATCAAAATCTTTGAAGGGGTACCGGAAGCAAGCTTGCCAAACACATGGAATAACAGCACCCACTTGCACACTTCAGAACAGCTTTTGCCCTGCTTTCCATTTTTAAAAACCATTACGATTAGGCCTGTTTGCTCTGGGAAAACAAGCTAAATACGTGTAGTGATAACATCGATAACTCCTTTGCTGATAATAATATTCTTGATGAGAGTGTCATCCAAACACATAACTTTCGGGCGGGGTAAAAAAGTTTTTCAATGGCCCCAGACAACAATGTGATATTTTGAAGGTCAAATTTTTTCGGAAAGGTATACAAAACCGACAGGTTGAAAATTTAGACACAGACAAAATCGGGTATCTTTACTGTAGACGTTTCGTATTCATGGGTTTATCAATAAAATTCTGGGGCATGACTAGAAGACAGTAGAACTATATACAAAAGATGAGGTAAACATCCCCCAGCCTTTAAATTTGGTTAAGAGCACCGTGGTGGTGGAATTCGGACCACAGACAAGCACAGCCTTTTTAACTCAACATCCTTGGGTTTGGGCCTCATTTTGATTTGCTGCACAGTTTTGGGCACCGTTTACAGGGTGGGTATAAAATTTTCCCGGAAAATGTACAAAGGAGGTGACAAAGTTATCCCAATATCAGAAACCTTCCCATGAGGAAAACTAAGGGGGCCCGAACGCACCTCTGAAAGCGAGAAATTTGGGGGGATATGATTTAGGGTATAAATGGAAGACAGGGAAAAAATAAAAGGGGGTGTAAATATTGCTAAAAAACGCCAGACAGGACTCGCAAAGGTTTTTAAGTTTGGAAAAAAATTCAATTCAGAAGAAAAAAAACGTTTTTAAAAAGTTTTTAAGGGCAAAACCCCTACCAAAAAACAAAATTTTTTCTTTTAAAAAATTTAAAAACAAAAAAAACCATACCACCACCCCCCCCCAAACCACCCGGTTTCAGGGTTGGGGCCTTGGGCCCCTTGCCCCCCCGCAAACCACACCCGCAGTGTTTTCCCCTTTTTTCGCAAGTTTTGTGTAGTTTAAAAAAGGTGTTTTAAAAAAATAAGGTGGGGACTGATTACCTATTTTGTTTGTTTTTACGTCTTCCTGTCCTAAATTTTATTTTGCCCTGACTGACATTTCTTCTAAAGTAAGATGTGACTGTGCAAAACAAGGCCTGGCGTTTTTTTTGTTTCCCTTTTGTTCTGTTTTTGGGGGCCAAATCTTCACAACACAGCCCCTTAAAAACAAGGTGAGGGAATTAAAAAAAGAAATTTCCAAAATTTTTATAAGTTCACTTTCAAACCCTGGGAATTTTTGAAAAACCGACCAATGGTCTTCCCAAAAAAAGTAAAAGTGGGGGGAATGGTTTAATTTTCATTCCCTAATCAGTTTAGTTCACTTTGTAGGAATGAAAAAAAGAGAGGGGTAAACGCTAATATTAACAGGGGGACGGGGCCAGTGGTGCAATAGGAATAGTTTCTAAAATTGGGGAACAAGTTTTTTCCAAACCCCTTTTTGTTTTGAAAGATTAGAATTTTTGAAAAAACAGATTCCCCTTTTGAAAGTTTAACCAACGTGGTTTTTATCCGTTTCCACAAAAAAAAAAAAATGGTTGGGGAATTAGAAAGTGTTGAGTTTAAAATCAACTTTTAATCATTTTTTTTCCAAATAACTCTTGTAAAGGTTTTCCCCGCAGGGCGAAGTGCTTTTTCGGAATGATTGAACAGGAAGAAACCCCATTTAATCCTTGAAAAGGGAGGTCTAAAATTTTTGGCCAAAAAATGAACTGGTTCCAAGCCCCTGAAATCATTGTTTAAAAGAATGAATGAAAGTTAATAAAACGACATTAGATCCCCCCTTGGTAATTCCATTCTAAGGGGGGGTTTCTAACAAAAATTGGTTTTTGCGGCCACAAAAAAAAATAGTTTTTACCCCCTTCATCAAGATGGGGTAATGGGCCATTTTTGGCCCTTTTTCCCCAAAACTCCGGACCTTCCTAAGAAGGGGGGGGGGGCGTCCCCAAAAAAAAAAAAATGAGGGACCTGGAATTTAAACTAGTTTATTCTTGGAATTAAAAGGGGAAAGGGGGGGAAAATAAAAAAAAAATGGGGGAAAAAGGGGGGGAGGGGGGAAAAAAAAGGGGGGGGAAAAGGGGGGGGGGAAAGGGGTGAAGGAAGGGAACTTTTAAAATGAGTAGTGAAGAGGGGGGGATCCCAGAACCCCCCCTCTCACAGGAGGATAAAAAATGGGGTGGGTTGGGGGGGGGGGGGGGGTTAAATTGTTTTGGGAGGGGAGTGGGTTAGGGGGGAATTTGGGAGGGGGAGGGTTTGTGGGGGGGTTTGGGGGTGGGGGGGGGGGGAGGGGGGAGATCTAAAACAAAAAGGATCTCAGACTTCAGCAGAGGGCCCCCGGAAAATTAAAAAAATTTTTGGGAAGGAAAAAAGAATTTAAGAGGAAAAATTAAAGTTTGGGAAAAATGGAGGGAAAAATGGGAATCGAAGGAAAAAAGAGGGAAAAAAGAAGGAGGGAGAAGCGAGGAAAAGGGGAACCCAAAAGGGAGGGAAGAAAAGAAGGGGGAAAGAGAACTTAAAAGAGAGTGAAAAAAGATTTTTAAATTTGTTTCCGGGGAAACTGCTGAAAAAAAACCCTTAAAAGGGGGAAAGAGTTGGGTGTAAAAGGGTTTTTGAGAAAGTTTGTGAAAAAGGGGAAGTTGGGGAAAGAGTTGTTTGGGAGGAGGGGTTTTTAAATTTTGGTTTGGAAAGGGGTAAATTTAAAAGAAAAATTCCCCAAAATAAAAGACTGGGGAGCAAAAAGGGCCCCCAAAAAAAGTAGGGCGGTTAACTAAGGGGAAAAAAACCAAAGTTCCGGGGCCCAAAAAGTTTTAAAATCAAGCATTAGGGGAATTGCCAATAAACCCCTGGCTGCCTTCAAGAGAGAGCTGGACAGATACCTAAAGTCAGTGCCGGATCAGCCGGGCTGTGGCTCGTACGTTGGACTGCGTGTGGCCAGCAGTAAACAGCCTAGTTGATCAGGCCCTGATCCATCGGGAGGCCTGGTCATGGACCGGGCCGCGGGGGCGTTTGATCCCCAGAATAACCTCCAGGTAACCTCCAGGTGTAGGCGTGGGGAGGGGGTGTGGGTGGTGGGGAGGGAGGGTGGGTGGTGAGGAGGGAGGGGTGTGGGTGGTGGGGAGGGATGAGGTATGGTGGTGGGGAGGGAGGAGGTGTGGGTGGTGAGGAGGGTGGGGTGTAGGTGGTAGGGAGGGATAGGGTGTAGATGGTGGGGAGGGATAAGGTGTGGGTGGTGGAGAGGGATAGGATGTGGGTAGGGATGGGGTGTGAGTAGTGGGGAGGGAAGACATTTGGGTAGTGGGAAGTTCATGCTAATTAACCAATTTTACCTATTCGGTACGTTTGTGCACCGAGCTCAACATCTGGTGCCTGGACGATGGCACTCTGGCAGGTACAGAAGAGTCTCTGCTAGAGGAGCTACAACTGATGAAGACACAGGGAGAAGACTTGGGACTCATCCTCAATCCTCCAAGTGTGAAATCATCAAAACTAACCAGGAAATAATTAGAGCTGTGTTAATAATCCTTCCTGAAGCCTCTGCTGCCACTTCATCCAAGAGCACCGTCTTGGGAACACCGCTGGGCCATCAGGCCATGGACATAGTCCTCAAGGACAAACTGAATGACCTGAAGAGAATGGAGGAGAGAATAAGGGATCTTGATGATCACAATTCCTTGTATCTCCTCACAAGGTATCTTACTCTGCCAAAACTCACTTCCTGAGGTGTGCACCCTCTTTTGACAACTCAACACTCAACGGCTATGACTCACTCCTGAGATGAATTTTTAAGAAGGCACTGAATCTGTCACTGGAAGACCAGCAATGGGATCAGGCAACTCTTCCAGTGCGACTGGGAGGTATAGGGGTGCGCAAGGCAACCCAGGTAGCTTTACCTGCATTTCTGTCCTCGTGTTTGGCTTCCAGTGGACCAGTCAAGGAGATTGTCCCTGAATGCTTGAGAGGTGTGGCAGGAGCCAAGGCCCCAGGTTCATCGAAGCAGCCATGCTGTGGGACACCCTTGTAGGTCCCTCAAGTAGACCATTTCCTCCCAAAGAGCACAAACAGTCCCACTTGGACAAACCGATAATGGAAAAAATTGCCAACACAATGTTCACCAACGCTTCAGGAAAGCACAAAGCTCGTCTCCTAGTGGTAAAGACACCACACTCAGGAGATTTCCTTTCAGCTGTTCCCAATTCCTCCTTGAGCACTCAACTTGACCCACAGACCATTCGCCTAACCACCCCCATACTCACCGAACATAGGTGTATTTGCGTTAGGGGGACAGCTGATCAATTTGGACTTCATGGTCTTGTGTGTCACACATCAGAAGATAAGTAAGCTAGACATGAGGAAGTCAATGACATCATAAAGAGAAGCCTCGCCACAGCCCGTTGCCAAGCTCAGCAGGAGCCCCAAGTACAGAGGTCTGGCAGAAGTCAAAAACGTCCTGATGGAGTCACTATGCTACCCTGGGAGGATGGTAAGCAGATTGCCTAGGACTACACCTGTGCTGCCACATTGGCAGACACCTACTTGCCATACTCTGAAACTGAAGGGGGTGGAGCCATCAGCTATAGGGAGACCTAGAAGTGTAGACAGCCTGTACTGTCTGCACAGACAGCCTATGCTGTCTGCCAGCTTAGTTCATATTTCGCGGCACTCAGGTGCTGCCCTCTCTAGGCCTGCCCAGATCAGTGGGACGCTGGTCCCACTCGCTCTCACTCTGGGGACACATTTCACTCAGTCAAGAAGTGTCCACTCCTCTCTCCCTCGTGGGCATGGCCCCCGGGCCATGCCCACGAAATATACACAACAGGCGAAATATACACAAACAACAGGCGAAATATACACAAACACTGATCTCTGGCTGAAGGAGACTCGAACCTACGAACCTTGGAACGAGGTACGCAGTGCTTTACCAATCTACCCACACTGGACCAATACCTTGGAGTCCAGCTTGCGCTAGACTTTGATCCAAGGCAGCCAGCTTTCAGGGAGAAGGCTTACAGCTTTTCATCTCATCCCCTGCATGCATCAGCCTTACTAGAGATATTAACAAGGTTACCTGGAGGTTACCTGGAGGTTATTCCGGGGATCAACGCCCCCGCGGCCCGGTCCATGACCAGGCCTCCCCCCTGGGAAAAATGGATCAGGGCCTGATCAACTAGCTGTTAACTGCTGGCGCGCACGCAGTCCAACCGTACGAGCCGCAGGCCCGGCTGATCGGCACTGACTTTAGGTATCTGTCCAGCTCTCTCTTGAAGGCAGCCAGGGGTTTATTGACAATTTCCCCTAATGCAAGGGAATCTTCCGCAAGAGCAGGCGAAATGTACACAAACACTGATCACGTCTGAAGAGACTCGAACCTACGGAACCTTGACACAAGGTAATGCAGTGCTTTACCAATCTACCGCACACCTGGACTCAATACCTTGGAGTGTCCAGCTTGCACTGTTACCGTGCATTGTTTAATATCTCTAAAGAAAGGCTGAAGCATGCAGGGATGAGATGAAAATCTGTAAGCCTTCCTCCCTGAAAGTTGCTGCCTTGGATCAAAGTCTAGTGCAAGCAGGACTCCAAGGTAATGGCCAGTGTGGGGTAATTGGTAAACACACCCGACTCCGTACCTCGTTTCCAAGGTTCGAAGGTTCGAGCTCCTCAGCCAGGAGTATCAGTGTTTGTGAATATTTCGCCTGCTCTTTCGAATTCCTAGCATACTATATATAAATATATTATATATACTAATATATATATATATATGAAATATATATATATATATATATATATAAAATATATATAATGTGTGTGTGTGTGTGTGTGTGTGTGTGTGTGTGTGTGTGTGTGTGTGTGCGTGTGTGTGTGTGTGTGTGTTTGGAGAGAGAGAGAAGAGAGAGAGGAAAGATAAAATGAGGTGAGGGAGTGGCGGGGAGAAGAAAGGGATAGGGGATAGAGATGGAAATGAGAGAAGAAAGCCCCCCAAAAGACGGGGGACCCCGGATTAGTATCTGGAGGAGAGAAGGGACAGGACGAAAGGAAAGGAGTACATAAATAAAACTTTATTTTAAGTACATTACAAGGTATACGCGTAGCTGACATCAATGACATACTACTATATAAAAAAGCCCCTTGTTATGCTCCGCATTCGGGCAAATTTTAATCAGTTTTTGTCCCAGGATCGCCCCACACCAGTCAACTAACACTCATTTACCCTTTTTATATGAGGGGTAAAGGGACGGGGGCAGCGGTGTTTTTAAGGGAAAACGTCCCAATATTTTCCACCGTACATGGGTAGGGGGGAAGCAACTTAATAAAGTACGTTTCTTAGGAGAATGTGAACCAGGTCCCTCCCAGGGGCAAGACCAGCAGACACTCAGGGGCCACCATCCCCTTGAAACCCAGCCGGAGGTAAACCCTGGGGCGGGGTGGGCCTGGTCCTCGCACTTCTTACCCCCTTTTCCCTGGTCCTGCATGCGGGTTCCATCACGACCCTTCCATCTCCCCACCCACAACTCCCCTTCCCCCTGTCCCCCTCCCCTCCATCCCCCCTATCTCTTTTTTAATTAATAAAGGGAAAGATAGGAAAAGATAGCAAAAAGGTAAAAAAAGAAAGAAGAAAAAAAAGGGAAGTATGAAGAAAGAGAGAAATGAAAATAGGGGGAAAAAGGAAAAAAGGGAAAAGGAGGAAATGAGGGAGGGAAAATGAAGGTGGAAGATAGGGAGAGAAGGAGGAAGGAGGAAGATAAGGGGAAAAAATTTAAAAAATAAAAATGTGGGAAGGAATACAAGCGGGAAAAGAAGGAAGAAATATAAAAGGGAAAGGGAGGATAAGAAGGCAGGAAGAAAGAAGGGGAAGACAAGAAAAAAGGCAAAAGGGGGGGAGGAATGAAGGAAAAAAGAAGGAAGGGGAAAGGGAAAGGGATGGGGTTTCTCTCCTTCTTTATTTAACACAACTGAAGCAAGTGTTGACCTCCTTGTGAGGGGAAGCTTGAACACCACGGGTGGTGGGGGGGGTGGTGGTAGGCTGGGGGGTGGTAGGGGTAGTGTGGTTGCGGTGTTTTGGGGGGTGGTGTGGTGGTGGTGGTGGTGGTGGGGTGGGGTGGTAGTGCTGGTGGGGTGGTGGGGGTGGTGGTGGTGGGGGGTGGGGGTATGCGGGGTGGTAGGGGTAGGGGGGGTGCGGTAGGGGTTGGTGGTGGGGTGGTGGTGGTGGTGGTGGTGGGGGGTGGGTGGGGGTTTAGTGCTGGTGGGGGTGGGGTGGGGGGTGGTGGTGGTGGGGGTGGTGGTGGGCGGTGGGGGTAGGGGTATGGTGGTCCCGGTAGGGGGGTGGGGGTGGTGGGGGTGGTGGGTTGGTGGGGGTGGGGGTGGTGGGGGTGGTATGCTGGGGGTGGTAGGGGTAGTGGTGGTTGGGGTAGTGTGGGGGTGTGGTGGGGGTGGGTGGGGTGGGTGGGGTGGGGGTGGGGGTGGGGGGTGGGGGTGGGGTGGTGGGGGTGTGGTATGTGGTGGGTAGGGGTAGGGGTGGTTGCGGTAGGGGTGGTGGTGGTGGTGGGGTGGGGGTGGTGGGGGTGTGGGGTGGTGGTGGTGTGGTGGTGGTGGTGGGGGGGGTGGTTGGGGGGTGGTGGTGGGGTGTAGGGTGGTGGTGGTGGGGGTAGGGTGGTGGTGGTGGTGGTAGTGCTGGTGGTGGTGGTGGGGGGGGTGGGGGTGGTGGGGGTGGGGGTAGTGCTGGTGGGGTAGTGGTAGTGGGGGGTCGGTAGTGGTGGTGGTGGTGGTGGGGGGGTGGGGGGGTGGTGGTAGTGCTGGGGGTGGTGGTGGTGGTGGGTGGGGGTGGTGGTGGTGGTAGTGCGGTGGTGGTAGTGTGTGGTGGTTGCGGTAGTGGTGGGGTGGTGGGGGTGGGGGTGGGGGGGGTGGTGGTTGGTGGTGGGGTAGTGCGGGTGGTGGTGGGGGTAGTGTGGTTCGGTAGTGGGGGGTGGGGTGGTGGGGTGGTGGGGGGTGTGGTGGGGGTGGGGTGGGGGTGGTGGTGGTGGTGGTGGTGGTGGTGTGGTAGGTGGGGGGTGTAGGGGAGTGGGTTGCGGTAGTGGGGGTGGTGTGGTGGGGGGGTTGGTGGGGTGGTGGTGGGGGTGGTGGTGGGTGGTGGGGGTGGGGGTTTGGTGGTGGTGGGGGTGGTGGTAGTGGTGGTGGGGGGGTGGTATGCTGGTGGTGGTAGTGGTATGGGGTTGCGGTAGTGGTGGGGTGGGTGGTGGTGGTGGTGGGGGTGGTGGTGGTGGTGGTGGGGTGGGGGGGGTGGGGGTGGTGGTTGAGGGGGTGGGGTGGGGGTGTGGGGGTGGTGGTGGTGGGGTATGCTGGGGGTGGTTGTTGGTTTGGTGGTTTCGGTAGGGTGGTGGTGGTGGTGGTTGGTGGGGTGGTGGTGGTAGTGTGGTGGGGGGTAGTGGTAGTGGGGGTTTTGGTGGTGGGGTGGGGGTGGGGGGTGTGGGGGTGGTTTTTTTGGGGGGGGGGGTTTTTTTGGGGTGGTGGTGGTGTGGTGGGGGTGGTGGTGGGGTGTGGTGTTTGCGGTGGGGTTTGGTGGTGGTGGGGGGTGGTGGTGGGGGTGGTGGTGGTGGTGGTGGTGGTTTGGGTGGTGGTGGGTGGTGGTGGTGGTGGTGGGGGGTTTGGGGGGAGTGCTGGTGGGGTTGTGGTAGTGGGGGTTGGGGTAGTGGTGGGGGGGTTGTGGTTGGGGGTGGTGGTGGTAGTGCTGGGGGGTAGTGGTAGGGTGGGGTGGGGGGTGGTGGTGGTGGTGGGTGGGGGGGTGTGGTGGTTGAGGTGGTGGTGGTGGTGGTGGTGGTGGTGGGGTGGGGGTGGGGGTAGTGGGGGGTGGAGGGGGTAGTGGGGTTCTAGTGGGGTGGGGGTGGTGGTGGTTGGTGTGGTGGGGGTGGTGGTGGGTTAGGTGGTGTGGGGGTGTGGGTGGTGGTGGTGCTGGGTGGGGGGTGGGGGTGGTTGGGGGGGTGGTGGGGGGGTAGTGGGGGGTGGGGGGGTTGTGGTGGTGGTGGTGGGGTGGTGTGGGGTGGGGTGGGGTGGGGTGGGTGGTGGTGTGGTGGTGGGTAGTCTGGTGGTGGTTGGGGTAGTGGGGGTTTGGGAGGGGTTTTTTTGGGTAAATTTTGGGTTTTGGTGGGGGGTTTGGTGGGGGTTAGGTGGTGGTGGTAGTGGTGGGGGTGGGGGTGGTGGGGTTGTGGTGGTAGCGTGGTGGTGTGGTGGGGGTATGGGGGTAGTGCGGCGGGGGTGGAGTGGTGGTAGTTTGGCGCTGGTGTAGTGGGGGCGGTAGTGGGGTGGTGGGTAGTGATGGGGGATGATTGGGGGTACGGGGTGGGGGTGGTATGGCGGGGGGGTAGTGGGGGTGGGGGTATGGTGGTAGGGGGCGGTGGTGGTATTTGGTGGAATGGCGGTGGGGGTAGGGGTGGTGGTGGTAGGGGGGGTGGTAGGGGTGGTGGTAGTGGTAAGTGGTGGGGGTAGTGGTGGTGGTGGTTGGTGGGAAGGTTGGTAGTTGTGTGGTGGTTGTAGTGGGTAGGGGGGTGGTGTATAGAAATTGGTGGTAGGGTGGTAGTAGTGGTGAGGGTATAGTGTGGGTAGTGGGGGGGTGAGGGTAGTATAATGATGTGTGAAAATGATGGTAGTGAAATGGTTTGTGTGGTACTGGTGATAGAGGTGGTAGTATGGGATAATGGTGATGTGGTATAGTAGTGTTGTTTGGTGTCTTTGGTGTTGACCGGTTGTGGGTGTAGGAAGTGTTGGTGGTGTTTAGTGGTGATAGTGGTGGTGGTAGTGTTGGTTGTGGTGGTGGTTGTAGTCTTGGGTAGTATGGTGGGTGGTGGTGGGGGGTGGTGGTGGTGTGTGTGGTGGTTGGTGGTGGTTGGTGGTAGTTGGAGGTTGTGGTAATGGTGAATAGTGGTGGTTGTGGTGGTTGTGGTGTAGTGGTGGTGGGGTTGTGTGGTAGTGGTAGTGTGGTAGTGGTGGTGTTAGTTGTGGTTGTGGTGGTGGTGTTGTAGTGGTGGTGTGGTTGTGTGGCGTTTGGTGGTGGTGTTTGTGGTGGTGGTGATGGTGAGGTAGTGGTGGTAGCGAAAGTGGTTGGTAATGGGGATGGGTGGATATGTGATAGTGTGGTATTGTGATAGTGGTGATTGTGGTTATTGTTCATATGATTGGTGCTAGTAGTGCTGGTGTGTTGGTAGTGGGATCGTGGTAGTTGGGAACGTGGGTAGTGGTGGTGAAGATAGCTGTAGTTGTGGGCAATGGTGGTAGTGGAGGTAATATCAGTAGTAGTAGTAGTGTGGATGTGGCGTGGTGTATTGGTAGTAGTTTATAGTATTGGTGGTAGTTGATGGTATTGGTTCTGGGATGGTGGTTTGTGATGGTGGGATGTGGTATTGGTGCGGGAAATATGGAAGTGGTGGTGGTTGGATAGTGGTAGTGATATAGTAGGCACACCACACACACATCCACACACACACACCACATACAACACACATCACACGCATACACACACAACACACACACACACATACAACACATACACACACATACACACAAACACACACACACTACACACATACACACATACACACACATAACACACACACACACACCACACACACATACACACATACATACACACACATACACACACATACACACACACACACACACACACACACACACACACACCACACACACACACACACCACACACAGCACCACCACACACACACAAGGTAACAGAAGTAAGACACGAGAGAGAGGGGTGGGTAGATTGCATTTTCCTAGACTGCAGAAGTCGTTTGACACAGTTTACCCCACAATAGATTAGTGCAGAATCTGGAGGATCAGCGCACGTAAAAGGAAGGGCACTGCAATGGATAAGGGAATACCATGACAGGGAGGGCAGCAACGAGTCTGGTACGGAGAAGAGGTATCACAGTGGGCGCCTGATAACGAGCGGGGTCCCACATGGTCAGTTTCTATACCAATGCTATTTTTGATATAAGTGACGACATGATGGAAGGAATAGACCTCTGACGTGTCGCCTGTTTCGCAGATGACGTGAAGTTATGATAAGAATTTAAAACGGACGAGATGAGGCAGGACTGCAAAGAGACCAGGACAGCGGGACAGTTGTGGTCCAGTAACTGCTTCTCGAATTCATCCAGCCAAATGCAAGTCAATGAAGATTGGATGGGCAAAGAAGACCGCAGACAGAGTATGAGTGCTAGGTTGACAAAGACTACAGACCTCACTCAGGAGAAAGACCTTTGGGGGGACCATTGACCCCGAGCAACAGATCACCGGAGGGCACACATCAACCAAATAACTGATACAGCATACTGGGCGCCTGGCAAACCTGAGAATAGCGTTTTCCGATACACTTAATAAGGAATGCCGTTCAGACACTGTACACTGAGGTATGTTCGGCACATACTGGGATAGGCCAGCACCAGTCTGGAACCCACACCTGGTCAAGCACGACAAGAAGTTTAGAGAAAGTACAAAGGTTAGCAATCAAGTCTAGTCCCAGAGCTCCAATGGGGAGTCGACGAGGAAAGTATAAGGTAAATCCGGAATGACGACACGGGAGACAGAAGGGTCAGGGGAGACCATGAAAATCGACATACAAGATACTGCGGGGAATAGACCAAGGTGGACAGAGATAGGATGTTCCAGAGAGGGGACACAGAGGACAAGAGGGGTCACAACTGAACTGAAGACTCAGACGATCACGGGACGTTAGAATTATAACTACAGTCAAGAGTGTCAGCAAAGTGGAATAGCCTAGCAAGTGAAGTAGTGGAGGCAGTGCCCATACATAGTTATTAAGAATAGGTAGTTGACAACGCTCAGGAAGCAAAGAGAGACCACGTATCGAACAGTGAAAAGAGGCGGGGCCAGGAGCTGAGTCTCTACCCCTGCAAACCACATTAGGTGAGTACAATTATGTGAGTACACACACACACACACACACACACACCCCCAAGGCGACACATACACACACACACAACACACACACACAACACACACACACACACATTATCAGGAGAAGAGTGGTGAACACCTAGAAGGAATGATCTCATCAACAGCAGCCAACATGGATACCCCGGGACGGGAAATCCTGTGTCACAAACCATCTAGAGTACTATGACAGGGTAACATCAAGTAAGACACGAGAGAGAGAGAGAGGGGTGAGAATATTGCTTTTCTTGGACTGTAGGAAGGCGTTTTGACACAGTTCCACACAAGAGATGGGGTGGTGCAAAAACTGGATGAAAACCAAGCAGGATAACAGGGAAGGCACTGCAATGAATCAGGGAATACTTGTCAGAAGACAGCATCGAGTCATGTACGTGGCGAGGTGACAGAGTGGGCATCCATTCTGTGACAAAGTGGGTCCCACAGGGGGGCAGTCCCAGGACCGTGCTGTTTCTGGTATTTTGTGAACGACAAGACGGAAGGAGTAGACTCCGAGTGTCCCTGTTTGCAAGATGAACGTGAAGATGATGAGAAGAATTCATTCGGTCGAATGACCAGCAGAACTACAAAGGGATCTGAACAAGGCTGCAAGGACCAGGTCCAGCAATTGGCTCCTGGGTTCAACCCCACCAAGTGCAAAGTTATAAGATTGGGAAAGGCAAAAAAAGACCGCAGAACGGAGTACAGTCTAGGGGGCCAGAGACTACAAACCCCTCTCAAGGAAAAAGATCTTGGGGTGGAGTATAACACCATGCACACATCAACTGAGCACACAATCAACCAAATAACTGCTGCAGCATATGGTGCCTAGCAAACCTCAGAACAGCATTCCGACATCGTAATAAGGAATCGATTCAGGACCCTGTACAACCGTAATTGTTAAGCCCCTATTGAGTGTGCGGCAGCCAGTTTGAAACCCATACCTAGCCCAAGCTCGTAAGAAACTAGAGAAAATGCAAAGGTTTGCAACAAGACTAGGCCCAGGCTATGGGGTTTTGTCCAACGAAGGAGAGTTTAAGAAAATCGACCTGACGACACTGGAGGACAGGAGAGGATAGGGGGGACATGATACGACCAAACAAAATACTGAGAAAATTGAGACAAGGTGAACAAAGACAGTGATGCTCTAGAGAGGGAACACAGCAACAAGGGGACAACAGTTGGAAGTTTTGAAGACACAGATGAATCACAGAGATGTTATGATGTATTTCTTCAGCCACAGAGTAGTCAGGAAGTGTGAGATAGTTTGGGAATGCGAATGTAAGTGGAGGCAGATCCATACATACTTTTAAGCCAGAGAATGATAAAGCACCACGGTTCAGGAGAGTGACGTCTAGTACGAACCAGTGAAGAGGCGGGGCCAGGAGCTTTGACTCGATTTCCTGCAACCCTCAACTAGGTGAGTACAACTAGGTGAGTACACACACACACTCAGAAACACACACCACACAACACAAACACCACACACACATACACCACACACACACACACACACACACACACACAGCACACACACACAACACACACACATTGGTGAGGTGTCAAATCTCTGTATATACTGAATTTAAATTAGTCCCTACTTTAGGATTAATCCCAGTTTCACTGATGGTGAAGACGTGATAATACAGCTGTTGCGAGCACTTACTGGCAAAGAGTACCAGAAGGACCACTAGTTATGTCAGAGGGACAGAATTTCCTTCCTTCTCCACACGCGTCCCTAGATGGCGTCCGTAAGTAACTAATAATGCCGCATCTAACAGAGACTTTTAAGACGTCTGTTGGTAAATTGGGGGTTTTATAGCCTAGAATCTACTAGACGAAGGTCAATAAATTCACCCACATAAGGAACAACACGCAGCCAGCGATACAGTAATGTAGACGCATGAGCAGACATCAGAGAGTGCAATGTATATACGTCCCAGTAATTTAGAAAAAAAACCGCCTATTTTAGGTATTGATGTATTCATGACCGGTGGTGTACGGGTGACGCGCAGCCTTAATGACCCTCGTCATTAATGACCTGTAGCCTTAATCACCCCGCTCTGACCTTGCAACTCACAGTTAGGGTTACAGAAAAGACAAGCACGAGAACTATATTCACTGTCGTGTTTCGTAAAAAAATATAGCAATTTTTTTTGTCCACATCAAAGTACAAGAACCATTTTCGAAGAAGAACTCGTTTGCTTTAAAATCTACTCCACCGAAAATGTTATGGGGGAGGGACCGTCCCACTGCACATAGAACTGAAAATAGTCATAAAACTAACACAGCTCTTACGAACAACCAAAAGAAACTTGGCGATATCCAAACACGAAAATATAAGTGTATCTAGAATCTGAAGAGAGGCTCTGGAACAACGACTCCAGGAGACCAACAGTGATAAAATCACCGAACCAACGCAAGAGGAGTGACAAGAGATGTTTGTGAACCAACAGAACAAGAGTGAGAATTATGACGATAGAATAAGAGTGACAACACTGACAACCTAAATAAGAATGATAACACTGACAACAAAATAAGAGTGACAACATTGACAACAGAAATAGAATGACAACACTGACAACAGACATCAGTGAACCTGGAACACCTCCCTTGGAGGAAACAGCTTGTCTCTCAACAGGACTGTTGTTCTACCAATCAAATATGTCTTAAACCATGTTAAATGCCCTACCCATCAGTCCAACCTACGACTCTCCTGTGTATAAAACTTTTCTAAACCACAGAGTGTCGATGGTCTTTTTACGAAGTAGGAAACTGCAGTGTTCCTGCCCGTGTCTCTGTTGTTACATTTTAGTGAGCTTGTGGTAAGTCTCTCTCTGGTTAGTGAGGCATGATGTATACTGACTGAGCCGTGTTGGTGCATCGTCATGAAGTGTTCTCAAGGTGATCCACTAATCTTCTTAAGTTTTTCCACTACCTCGCATGTGATGCTTGTCAGGGAGATTTATCTGTAGTTTAATGGCTCCTCTCTCTCCTTGTCTCTCATGATTTTTATTATTAGAGGTAAGTTAGTGGTATTTGTAGTCTCCCTCTCTCTCTCTCTCTCTCTCTCTCTCTCTCTCTCTCTCTCTCAGATCAAGGTAGGAAGGCTTCTTTCAGGATTGTGGTTAGGAATTTCCTTTATGGGAATGGAATAAGTGGTGGCAATAGCGCCTATGGCAAACATCTGACACCCATCTTTTATATAACTTTACCATAAAATAAGCTCAAGTCACAGCTCGTTAATCTTTTAATTAACAAATTTTGAATTACATGAAAATTACAACTGCACCTTCCTTGTTTTTACTGATGCAGATCGGTCTATGATGTGCCTAAATTCATTTTTTTTTTAAATTTCTTCTCTTTCTACATTCAGTAGAGCAATATGACAGAGTCTGCCTTGATCCATGGAGGCTCTCAAATACTAAAATATTAGTTTGAACTTGCTGAATGATCTCTCACACCTGGCGATGTAAACTGTGATGGTTAGCAATATCTGATTAGCAATACGACGACTGGGGAAGACGCTCTTATCTCCATACTGAACAATAAATTCGAGAAGCTCTTCAGGTCTTGATATTTTCATGTTGGCCCGACTTGACAGCAATATTCTGCAATCTAAAATTTCTTCATATAGCTCCTGTCCATCAACATCAGAGCCCATAATTTCGGTCATTACTGTCGGCGCCGTAACACAGTCCCTGTACATCGAGAAGGAACCCAAACTTTGCGTCAGTGTCGTGCATCGCTATTGGGCCGTGCGGACGTGCTGCGCAGTAGCTCCTGATTGAGTTGGCATTTGCGCAGTGTTGACGTGTACTTGGCTCTGTGAAGCAACCTGTTTGCGCGCTCTCTAGAATTGAAGCAAGATGCCCTCCATCGAGCAACTTTACCAACAGCTTAAGGAAGAATTGAGGTTGGCGAATTTGGAAATTCGGCGATTGACCGAGGAAAACAAGAAGATTCGTAGTAGTCCTCCTGTGTTGAGTCTCAGGTAAAGAAGGAAACTGGTCAGTGGCTGGACACAGGGAAAAAAGTTGACGATCAAGGAAGACGAATGGAAAGGTAGAAACGATGAAGAAGAAAGAGACTGCCGTGGAAACTGTTGTGGAAACATCCAATACTTTCTCAGTGCTACCCACGAATGTGAGTTGACTACTGGGAACGACACGACGAAAGACTTTAAAGGGAAAGGTAAGAATATTGTTGTTGTTGGGGATAGCCAAGTTAGTATATGGATAGGGCGTTCTGCTTGAAGGACAGGAGTAGGAGACAGAGAGTTTGCTTTCCTGGGCGGGGAAATGGAGGATATTGTTAGCCTCTGGATGACATCATGAGAGGTAAGGGGAGCAATCCTATTATCTGTCTCAGTGCTGGAGGCAAACGATGTTGGCAGACATAGGAGTAGGACCTGATTAGCAGGTATGGGTCAGCAATAGAAATAATTAGAAGTAAGGGTGGGAACCCTCTCATATGTGGTATTTTGCCAAGGGGGGGAGTTGGAAGTGAATGGTTGTCCAGGGCAATTGGTATCAATTGCTGGCTGGACAAATACTGTAAGGAAAATGCGGTAACATTCATTGACAACCCTGGGACCCTTCTATGGCAAAATGACATGTATCTAGGGATGGGGTTCACTTATCTAGTGGGGGGGTGGGAGCACTGGCACTGCAGGGGAGGGTGCAGTTAGGACTTTAAATAGGAATAGTTAGTGGTATGGGTTTTGGAAGGAAAACAGTGAAGTCCCA
This sequence comes from Cherax quadricarinatus, assembly GCF_026875155.1. Taxonomy (NCBI): domain Eukaryota; kingdom Metazoa; phylum Arthropoda; class Malacostraca; order Decapoda; family Parastacidae; genus Cherax; species Cherax quadricarinatus. The sequence goes on along the minus strand of NC_069401.1, from coordinate 32,190,096 downwards.
GTGTAGTAATATTACGAGTTCTAGGGAACTAGTAATAATAAGAACGAATAGATATTGAAAAGCAGGGACCTTGGGTGATAAGGACAGTAATAGGTTTAGTAAAAAAAATAGAAATGAGCAGGAAGGGAAAGAGAAAGGAGAGTCTTTCAATGTTTATTATGCTAATTGCCGTAGTGGTAGGATAAGGGACGAGTTGAGATTAGTTGCTAGTGTGGGTAACATTGATGTATTTGCCTTAACTGAGACTGGTTTAAATTCAAAAAGTCGGGACATGCCTGCGGAATGTCATATTCAGGGTTTTAAATTGTTCCAAGAAATAGAAGTATTGGAGGGGGGTGGGGTGGCATTGTATGTCCGAGATCGCTTGAACTGTTGCATAAAAAGGGGTATTAAGTCTGAAGTAACACATACAGAGTCTGTTTGGTTTAGAATTTTCAGAGGGCATGAAAAACTGATTTTAGGAGTGATATACCGTCCCCCAACTTAGATAGGGACCAAGGGAAACTACTATGGGAGGAAAATTGTTAAGGTCACAAGGCCATAATGTAGTAATTCTAGGAGACTTTAACTTTAGTCATGTTGATTGGAATTTCTTGATGGAATTTAGAATCGTACGACTTCTTAGAAGTATTTCAGGATTGTTTTTTGAAGCAGTTTGTGACAAAACCTACAAGGGGAAAAAACCCTGTTTGACTTAGTTATGGCAAACAATGAATCCCTTGTTAATAATTTAAAAATTTTCAGAGGAACTGGGTGCTAGCGACCACAAATTAATTACATTTAGCATTGAATGGAAGTACGATAGTAGCGATAACTCAGTAACAGTCCCAGATTTTCGCTTAGCAGATTACGATGGGCTTAGAGAACACTTATCATCTGTTGACTGGGGTAACGAAGAGAGCTATCAATATGACAGTTTTCTGAACACTATACATGCTGCTCAAAGAGCGTTTATCATAAGAACATAAGAACATAAGAAAGGAGGAACACTGCAGGAGGCCTGCTGGCCCATACTAGGCAGGTCCTTTACAATTCATCCCACTAAACAAAACATTTACCCAACCCAATTTTCAATGCTACCCAAGAAATAAGCTCTGATGTGAAAGTCCCACTCAAATCCAACCCTTCCCACTCATGTACTTATCCAACCTAGATTTGAAACTACCCAAAGTCCTAGCCTCAATAACCCAACTAGGTAGACTGTTCCACTCATCAACTACCCTATTTCCAAACCAATACTTTCCTATGTCCTTTCTAAATCTAAACTTATCTAATTTAAATCCATTACTGCGGGTTCTCTCTTGGAGAGACATCCTCAAGACCTTATATAAAGAAATTAGATCAAATAGAAATGACCCAAAATGGATGAATAATAGGCTCAAATATCTACTAGGGCATAAGAAAGGAATTTATAGGCGTATCAAAAGAGGTGAGGGTCATCTTATGAATCAGTATATTGACATTAAGAGGGACATTAAAAAGGGGATAAGAAAAGCTAAAAGGGACTATGAAATTAAAGTTGCTAGGGATTCTAAAACTAACCCAAAAAGTTTTTTCCAGGTCTATAGAACAAAAGTTAGAGATAAGATAGGTTCCCCTTAAAAATAACTATGGGCACCTTACTGACAATGAGAATGAAATGTGCTTGATTTTAAATAATTATTTTTTTCTCAGTTTTTACACAGGAAGACACTAACAATATTCCCGTAATTAATTTTTTCAGTGGGCTAGAAGAAGATAAATTATTTAACATCACAGTCACTAGTGAGAAAGGGGTTTTGAGGCAGAAAAGACAGACTGAAGCAAAATAAGTCGCCGGGGCCTGATGAGGATTTTTTCAAGGGTTCTTAAGGAATGCAAAATGGGGAAATCTGTGAACCATTAACTAATATTTTTAATTTATCTCTTCAAACAGGTGTAGTGTCTGATATGTGGAAAATGGCTAAAAGTAACTCCTATTTTTAAAACAGGGGACAAGTCGTTACCGTCAAATTACCGCCCAATAAGCCTGACCTCAATTGTAGGCAAATTACTAGAGTCAATTATAGCTGAGATTATAAGAAGCCATCTCGATAAGCATAGCTTGATTAATGAATACTCAGCATGGATTCACAAGAGGCCGGTCTTGTCTAACTAATTTATTAACTTTCTTCAGTAAAGCTTTTGAGGCTGTTGACCACAATAAAGAATTTGATATAATTTACTTAGATTTTAGTAAGGCTTTTTATAGAGTTGCGCACCATAGACTGTTAAAGAAAGTGGCAGCTCATGGCATTGGGGGAAAAGTGCTCTCGTGGGTCGAGTCATGGCTCACTGACAGGAAGCAGAGAGTGTCCATAAATGGGGTTAAATCCGAGTGGGATCTGTAACAATGGCGTTCCACAGGGATCAGTCTTGGCCCGTTGTTGTTTATAATATATATCAATGATCTTGATGAGGGAATTACTATGATATGAGCAAATTCGCCGATGACACAAAGATAGGTAGGAAAATTGATTCAAACGTAGATGTTAGGGAACTTCAGGAGGATTTAAACAAACTCTATTCTTGGTCAGAAAAGTGGGAGATGCAGTTCAATGTAGATAAATGCAAGGTTCTGAAGCTTGGGAGTGCCCATAACCCTAGCACTTATAAGTTTTAAAAAATGTAGAACTTAGCCATAGATTGTGAAAAGGGCTTGGGGGGTGGTGAGCAGCAACCTTAAACCAAGACAGCAATGCCTAAGCTACGTAATAAGGCAAATAGATACTGGGATTTATATCAAGAAGTGTAAGCAACAGAAGTCCAGAGGTCATACTGCAGCTTTTTACATCATTAGTAAGGCCTCACCTTGATTAGCAGCTCAATTCTGGTCTCCGTATTACAAAATGGGACATAAATTCGTTAGAAAACATTCAGCGTAGGATGACTAAATTAATAATAGCATTAGAAATCTTCCTTTTGAAGAAAGATTGAAGACTTTTTAAGTTACATTCACTTGTTAGACGAAGAATGAGGGAGACCTGATCGAAGTGATAAGTGGAAGATAGGTATTAATAAAGGGGATATTAAAAAGGTCTTGAGGGTGTCTCTCCAAGAGAGAACGCGCAGTAATGGATTTAAATTAGATAAGTTTGGATTTAGAAAAGACATAGGAAAGTATTGGTTTGGAAATAGGGTAGTTGATGAGTGGAACAGTCTACCTAGTTGGGTTATTGAGGCTAGGACTTTGGGTAGTTTCAAATTTAGGTTGGATAAGTACATGAGTGGGAGGGGTTGGATTTGAGTGGGACTTGCACATCAGAGCTTATTTCTTGGGTGGCATTGAAAATTGGGTTGGGCAAATGTTTGTTAGTGGGATGAATTGTAAAGGACCTGCCTAGTATGGGCCAGCAGGCCTCCTGCAGTGTTCCTCCTTTCTTATGTTCTTATGTTCTTATGTTCAAACGAGCGAACCTTTCCTCAACTTCTTTGTGAAGACGGTTGAGTGTTCTCTTTATGATTCTTTCCATTTTCTCCTTAGCTGTTAACCCAGCGTCTCTTGAGTTCTCATCAGCCATTAGTTTCTTACGTCTCTGACGGCTTTTAATTTCATTATTCCAGTCTTCACAGAGACCAAATCCTTCTTCGAGTGACTCACTGACCAACACTTCTTTTTCATCATCAAAATGATCTCGGATGCCTTTCAAATCCAGGGCAGCATCGTGGAAGTTCATGGTAGGATTCTGCAGCCTCTTCTGAATATGGTCTATGCAAATGAGTACTTCTTTCCAATATCCTAGCAAATTCAGAAAATCATATCCCAAACCAAAATGGTTATGAAAAGCTGCCTTCCCTTTCACTTCTTGTTTAAACGTCTCTTTTTAAATTGTCTGTCATACCCTTTGGAGATCTTGAAGTTTTTCCCTAAAGGTATTTGTTGACAGATTTCACCGTTTCCCTGTCCTTCCCACCCAAACCTTTTTTGGGACTCCGACTTAAAAAACCACAGGCACATGTTCTTTTTTTATTTTTTTCCAGGCTATGATTACAGAGAAAACATGTAGAGAGCTTCGAGGGTTTTTCCCAAAAAAAAATACAGGGTTTCAGGGGTAAAGGGTGCGGTCATACCTGCCAAGCCTTGGGGGGGTTAGCGGGGCCCTGTTCCCCATACCATGGCTTGTTGAAATTTTTTAAAACCCCAATTTTTAAAGTGTTGAAGAAGGAATTCCCCTTTTTCCCGGGGAAAAAGGGAACTGAAGCTTCGAAATAGTTTAGTTTGGGAGTGAGTGTGAAAAGGGTTTTTTAGTGGTAAGGTAGGAAGGGTCACCAGCAGTAAGAGGGCGGGCCGTTTTAAAAGTGGAAAGTGGTTAAACATTTTCCAGGAAAAGGGGAAGATGAGGAGAGTTAATAGAAAAAGTGAAGGAAAGGAAAATCGATTCTCTGTTCTCCAAGACGAGTGTACTTCTTTGTTAGTGGGGTTAAAGGGAACCACTAAATTCACCGCCAAAAAGGGTTTAAGAAAAATTTTTAAAATGGGGGGGAAATTCCCCGGAAAGAAAAAAGGCCCGGGTTCATTTTGAAACAGAACAGAAAGGTCAAAACAAGATGGGGTTTTCCTGGACCCGGTTTTTGGCGACAAAAGTCGGGCGGGTTTGGGAAAAAAATTTTAAACGCGGGAAAAGGGAAAACAAGCCCTTTTATTTTGTCTTAGTGCGGGGGAATGACATTGGGAAGGGCGGGAAGAGGAGCTGCGGGATAAGACAGGTCAGCCATAGAAGTATTTAAGGCCCGGGGAGGGACCCCCCTCATACGTAGCATTTTGCCTAAAAGGGGAGTGGGCAAGGGAAGGGGATGTCAGGGCAATTGGTATAAATCCTGGCTAGACAGGACGCAAGGAAACCCAAACCCCATTAAATTGATAACTGGGACCTTTTCTTTGGCAAACGTGAATGAATGTAAGGGGGGGGTTAAACTCTCGGGGGAATGGATGGTTGCATTACCCAAATTTCCCAATTGAGAGGGTAAATTATGACTTGTCTGGGAAATTTTTAAACTGATAGATTACAGAGGTAGGGGTTTTTTTTGTGGGAAACAATCAGGCTGCACTTTGGGGTTAAAAAACAGCAGTATTACCGGGATACCTCGGGGATATTTTTAAAAGACTTATTCAAAATAAAAAAAAGGAAAATTAAAAAAGATCAAAAACACAAAGAGAGATAGTAAGGGAAACGAGGGGACAAGTTTCCCTTAAGGTTTTCTATAAAAATTTAGAAATATTTCAAAGAAATAAGATAAAAGAGCAAAAAAAAAATTTTGAAAGTGAAAGGTTAATAAAATTTTATTATTGGAAAAACCCAAAAACCCTTTGGTTCAACCCTGAAAGATAGAAAAATTTCCCTTCTGAATCAACATACAGGGTTATAAACTTTTCCCAAAACCGATGGGGTAACGGGAAGGGTGGTGGTGTGGCGAGGAAATGCGGGAAAAAATTTTTTAAAAATTGTTGTTTTTAGACATGTTTATAAAAATTAGAAACATCGAACCCCTAAAAAAGGGTTTGGCTACAGTTTCTCGAGGACGTGAAAATTTTAATTTTGGGTGTGTTTAAATACCCCCCCCAAACCTTGATGGGGAAAGGCAGAAATCTTTTTTGGGACAAACTCAAAAAAGGCATCAATATGATAATGAAAAGGGGAAAATTTTTTAACTTTAGACAAAATTGATTGGAACAATATAAACCGGAAAATCTTGAGTATGGGTTACTTCTTGATACGGTTTTTGGATTGTTTTTTTTAGAACGGGTTTGGGGACAAACCAACTAGAGGAAAAAAACCCCGCTTGATTTGGTTTTTTTTCCTTGCCACAAAAAACCCACAAATTAAAAATCTTGGGGTTAAAAAAGAGCTTGGGGAAATTTGATCAAAAATTTTCACTTATTTTTCAAAAAACAGGGAAATTACCCAGATAACTGCAATAAAACCTCTTCCCAGATTTTCGCTTGGCCGACTTCATGGGACTGCAAAAATTTCTTGGGTGGGCTAAATTGGGGGTGTCCTTAAATTAAAGGGGCCCGGTAGGGGAAACTTGGTTCCAAAAGACGTTTTTCAACATAGTTTAAACTGCCCAGAACAAATTTGTTCCGAGTAGGGAAATTAGATCTAACAAAAATGATCCCAAATTTGGGTGAACCAAAAAGATTAAAACAAATCAATTTGGGCAAAAAGAGGCATAAATGGCGTATCAAAAAAAGGGGGTTTGGGAGTTAAGAAATCAAAAAAATTCAATTAAAGAGAAAATAAAAAAAGGAAATAAGAAAAAACAAAAAGGGGTTTGAGGCTAAGGTTTTCAAGGGATTCAAAGAAAAACCCAAAAAGGGGTTTTTTCGGTATACAGAAGTAAGATTAGGGACAAGATTAGCCCACTTTAAAGTTTACTTTTGGTCAATCAATGAAATGATAAAGATAAAGTGTGAAATTCCAAAAAACCTTTCTTCCTCTTTAAATTTTTCACCCAGGAAAATACAAACGATATTCCCTTTAAAAAAAAGATTACGTAGAACAGGGTGATAATAAACAATGCACAATTGGGGGTAAATAGTGACCTGGCCTCAGACAAAAAAAGAAACTAAAACCTAACAAATCCCCAGGGCCTGATGAACTGTTTTCCAAAGGGGGTTTTAAAAGAATGTAAAGAGGAATTTTACCATACCTTTGGCCCAATCTTTTTAACATATCACTACAAACTGGGATAGTGCTTGATAAGCGGAAAATGGCAAATGTAATACCTAATTTTAAAGGGAGGTGACAGGCCTTGGCTTCGAACTAAAAGAAACCCAAAAACCTTACCTCCATAGTGGGAAAATTTTATGGAATCAATAATTGGGCCCAAGCAAATTTTGTAGCCCTCCCTTTACAGGCAAAAGATAGATTAAAAGAAATTTTCAAAACGGTTTTTCAAAGGGGGGGGGTTTTCCCGTCTTACGAATTTACTAACTTTTTTTACTAAGGTGTTTGAGGAGGTAGGGTTTAAAGGGGAAAGAAAAAAAAATATTGTGTATATGGAATTTTTATTTAAACTTCGATAGAGTTCCACACCAAAAGGGTTTTTGAGGAAACTTAGGGCACAAAAGAAAAAAGGGGGAGAAATTTTTTTCCCCGGGGGAAAAGCATGGCTGACCCAAAAAGACAGCAAGAAATTTTTCATAAATTTGGGGGGAAATCAAAAATGGGGGCACGGGCACAAGCGGTGTTCCTCAGGGGGCAGTGTTTTGGCCCCCTTTTTTGTTCACAATTAAAATAAACGACATAATGAGGGAAAAAATAGCGCATAAGCAAAATTTTAAAATCAAAAAGGTATACAATACCGACAGGTTTTTAGGGAAGAAAACATAAGCAAAAGTTTTGACAACTTTAAAATTTGAAACGTTTTTTGCCTACACAGTAGGCTTCTTCAAATCCGAAAAAGGTTCAGTGCCCTCAGGTTAAATTCCCCGTCATGTAAAAACTCCCTCCAATAAACTCAACATCACCACCACCACCACCACCGTCGTTTTCTTTCCTATCATGGATGAATGGTTTGAAAAAAACCCACAAGTTGAAGAATTAGACACTTATCAACACATGGGAATCTTTAATGAAAAACTTTCGCCACACAGTGGGTTCAAAAAGCCAATACAAATTGAAAACGGGAAGGAAGAAGTTTGAGGAATCAACCCCCAACCTGGAAACGATGTGTTCATCCCTCACTCTTGTAGGAAAAAAAAAAAAAAAAAATCCTCCCTCCTTACCGATTTCACTTGTATTGGGCTATAAGCCACTTGTGGGGAAACGTTTCTTCAATAAAGATTTCCCATGTGTTGCTAAGTGTCTCAAATTTTTCAACTTGTCGGGTTTTTCAAAACCATTCATCACAAATTTATTTTTAAAATCCTCATTCAATTTATCTGACTTAATTCCTCCTCGGTTTGTGACGCTTTGTAGTTACCACCTTCGGGTTCTAAAGACTTGTAAAGGAACAGGTACTCCCGGAATTACGAACAACTTTTCGGGCTTTTTTAAAGACGGCGTGAAGAACTTTCTCATCTTCTTGGCTCCCTCCCCCACCAACTTTCGTCTCTTTCATCCTTCAGCTCCACTTTCTTCTTCGTGAAGAATTGTTTCATGGGCTTCTACACAATTCTCTGAAATAAAGAAAATGACACTTTAAACGAACATTTAAATTTTTCAGTTTTACAAAAAAAATTTTGCCCACCCCCATTTGCGCTCATGACAACACATACGAAGTTGTCACTGAGGCCGTGGGACTCTGAGGTACGGTCAGTAGCCCCAGCACTGCATTTTTACCCAATAATTTTTAATAGTTAACAATTACCATCCTAGTGCTTTTTCACCCGTGGGTATTTAAAACAATCGTACCCGAAGATTTTTTTTTTTACTACCGAGATGGCTTTCTGACTTTAATAGAAACTATCAGTGGGGCCACCCTTCACGTACGCCCATACACATGCCAACTTACACGACCCTGTTTTAGGTGATTTATTGGCCGGGTGGTTGGGGGTGTTAATGGAATAAGAGGAGAAACCATGAGTTGCAGTGTCTGACAATGTTACAAGGTATAAATACCGACAAGGTATTATAACCATTCACACAACGTCGACACTGCAACATCATGGAAAATAATTTTGAGGGCATGTAATAACCTTAGACTACACAACTCTCTACAATACTACAAAAACTAAAACCCATCCTTTGGGAAGGACCTACTTTCCCGGTGAATCCCGCTACCATGAATATGCCCCGCGCTACACCCGACGTTACTATTAAGCGCCAGGGTTTTTTCATTCTTCTTTAAACCCCGACTATGATGTGTTCGCACCTACCCCCAGGTTGAGGGGGCGATTACCTTTATCTTCTGTCATAGTTTTTACTGCTTTAAGTTATGCCAAATTTGTATTTATAAAGCCACTGGATGGCGAAACGCACAATAAAGAACCCAGAAGTTGCACATGTGTCTTACTCTCATCAGAGAGGAGAATTTTGGTAGGTGTCGTGGTGGGTTGTAAATGTGTCTGGGTAAATTACTTTGGGGTTTCGTGAAAATGATCCTGGGGTCACCGCTCCGCGCCCGGCCCAGACCAGACCTCCGGTTAATGGGTTTTTAAACCAGATGTCGGGAGTGACCACACGAAGTCAACGTGGTTATCTCACCCATTTTATCAGGGAAATTTAAATTGAGGAACTTACGGTTTTCTTCTTTTAAAAGTCTGGGGCGTGCTGGTAATTTACTCATGTCTTTAATGTACAATTTTCCACCCGCGTACAACGAAGGTGTTTTGCACAGTCTGCCGAATTCTACACATATCATACTGATCTTTCCGTTGAAGATTTGGGAGCTTTCCATAATTTTGCCTGTTGGGCTTGGCTGAAAAAAGGTTTCGTGTTACGTCCCAAAAACACCCTCTATGTTCGGGTCAACTCTGCAATTTTAACCTCTCACTCGCTTCACAAACGCGTACAATTAGTTTTTTAAAGCATATAAATACTTTCAAATTTTTTATTTAAAAATAACTTTCATGGGATATTTTCCCCCCCCCCATCCCGGTATCAACCCCCACACTAGCTGTGCAGGTGGCTGCTTGTCATGAAGGATCGTTGTAGTCCATGACGACTCAGTGATACATTTGGCACGTTGCAAAGCCGAGGCAAAAAATAACACAACCGGGCACCTACCGATCTATTTGATACCTGATATTGGTTGACGATGATATCGCTCCGGCTGCACGGTGCCCACCAGGCCTCGGGGTTGATAACCTGGTCAATCTTGCTACCTGGAGTCTACCTGGAGGGTATTCCAGGGATCAACACCCCTGCGGCCCGGACCATGACCAAGTCTCCCGGTGAATCAGGGTCTGATCAACTAAAATTCGCCTTAACTTTTCAAACTCGTTGAATGAACAAGTTGTGCCCAAATATCTTGTACCAAATATCATCCTTGACATGAGAGATCGTCCTTTTGATGATTTTATGAGAATTATTCTCCAGAAACATATTGAAATTACTAAAATACAGGAGAAAGAAGTCATTCCATCAGAATGGAAACAGTATGTTAGAAAATGTTAGAAAATTAAACAGTTTAATTGATAATAGTGATTGGACAAAGCTGCTAATAACAATTTTGTAATTAACTTATCAGATGAAATATTTGATAAAAATACAACTGCTGCTCTAGGTTTTGGTCAAAGTTTTGCAACTTCAAAAAACTTGATAATGTTGAAATTGCAAAAGCCTTTTGTAACTTAGAAAAATCTTCTGATTTATCTACTGATGAAATTAATATTAATAAGTGGATGGTATACAGCTCTATGTTAAAACAAAACATTCCTAATTGCCCTCAAAGATTCTTTAAGTCTTATGATACACTTATTAGTAATAAAAATTTGCGTCTTACTAAAGCAGATAAAATAAATGCAATAGTAATTTTGAAAGAAACTGATTACCAAGATAAAATTAGTAATCTCTTAGATGATACCGAAACTTATTCTAAACTTAGAAAGAATCTCTTAGAATCTGTCAACAGTAGATTTTAGATTTTGACACCGAAGTGGCTAGTTTATTGTGTACTCCGTATCCATCCTGTGGATGGTAGCACAAGAATATATGGATACACAAAAGTCCTAGGAACTAGGCCCATAAGGGTTAACAGGAGTATATCTGGATTTATATCTACAGTTCATTTATCTGTTAAAAGTAAATTTAGGAAATTTGCATAATATAACTGGTATCTTATTTTCATTAATAAGATATCTTGACATGTCACATAGGTAATTATATTGTCTATCTCTGTATTCCTCAATAAGTGGACAATTAAGCACATAGTGTTCAAGAGAGTGACCATATGCCTGATCACATAATTTACATTTAGTTTGATCATCATCTGTGTGTCTCCCAAACTGCCAGAAGTACTTGTAACCAAGCCTAAGTCTGGCCACTACAACATCAGTCAGTACTTGTAACCAAGCCTAAGCCTGGCCACTACAACATCAGTCAGTACTTGTAACCAAGCCTAAGTCTGGCCACTACAACATCAGTCAGTACTTGTAACCAAGCCTAAGTCTGGCCACTACAACATCAGTCAGTACTTGTAACCAAGCCTAAGTCTGGCCACTACAACATCAGTCAGTACTTGTAACCAAGCCTAAGCCTGGCCACTACAACATCAGTCAGTCTGTTCACATTGCAAGTTGCTCCATAAACATACTTATCTACGTTCATGTTATCATAGTGGGTTATAGTTCTACTCAGGCTTCTAACTGCATTCCTATAACAATCATTTTCATTATTTACTTCTCTCCTAATATTATTCCTAATGCTAGACACAGTTATACCAAAGTTATATTCTACATTCTCCTTCTGGGTACTCTTCTTGGCTAACATATCAACTTTATCATGAAGGAGTAATCCTATGTGTGATGGGATCCATAACAATTGTACATTAATTCCTTTTTCCAGGATTTTTGAGTATCTATACCTGGCTTCTCCAATGAGCATGTTGTGTACGAATGGTATATATTACCGACAAGATGAGAGTAAGACACATGTGCAACATCTGGGTATCTTTATTGTAGACGTTTCGCCATCCAGTGGCTTTATCAATACAAATTCCAGGACATAACTTGAAGACAGTAGTTCTACTGTCTTCAAGTTATGTCCTGGAATTTGTATTGATAAAGCCACTGGATGGCGAAACGTCTACATTAAAGATACCCAGATGTTGCACATGTGTCTTACTCTCACAATGAGCATGTTGTTGGAATCAAGAGACTTCAGTGATGACGAAGAATCAGTAATAATGATAGAGTCAAGCTCAGTGTCATAGGTTAGCTTTATCGCCATTAGGATTGTATACAATTCAGTTTGCAGTGTAGACGCCCAGTTGTTAAATCTTATGCCTAACTCAACAGAAGACTTCTGTTTAGATCCATCAGTGTACATAACTTGTGGTAACTCATTACTACCAGCTAGGTGAGAAGTTTCTTCTTGAGCAGTTGCTTTAACAAGAGATTTAAGGAAGGGATTACTAGCAATGAGCTTCTTGGGAGGGACTTGCAGGTATGTGATATTAAATGGCCCGGTGGCCTGGTGGCTAAAGCTCCCGCTTCACACACGGAGGGCCCGGGTTCGATTCCCGGCGGGTGGAAACATTTCGACACGTTTCCTTACACCTGTTGTCCTGTTCACCTAGCAGCAAATAGGTACCTGGGTGTTAGTCGACTGGTGTGGGTCGCATCCTGGGGGACAAGATTAAGAACCCTAATGGAAATAAGTTAGACAGTCCTCGATGACGCACTGACTTTCTTAGCTCAGTGGTGACGTGTACTTAGCTCTGTGAAGACCTGTTTGTGTGCTCTTGAGTGGTGACCTGTACTTTGAGTGCTGACCTGTACTTAACTCTGTGAAGAAGTGTCTTGTTTGCTCCCGTGGACTGAACCAAGATGCCCTCCATCGAGCAACTTTACCAGCAACTTAAGGAAGAATTGAGGGCAGCGAAGATGGAGATACGGCGATTGACCGAGGAAAACAAGAGGATTCGTAGTAGTCCTCCTGTTTCGAGTCCTCAGTTCAAGAAGGGATCGTGGTCAGTGGCTGGACAGCAGGGCACGACGAAGTTGACGATCAAGAAGACGAATGGAAAGCCAGAAACGATGATGAAGAAAGAGACTGCTGTGGAAACTCCCGTGGAAACCTCCAACGCATTCTCGGTGCTACCCGACGAATGTGAGTCTACTACTGGGATCGTCACGACGAACGACAACAAGGAAGGTAAGAATATTGTTGTTGTTGGGGATAGCCAGGTTAGATACATGGATAGGGCATTCTGCTTGAAGGACAGGAGTAGGAGACAAAGGGTATGCTTTCATGGGGCTGGGATGGAGGACATTGTTAGCCGGCTTGACAGCATCATGAACGGTAATGGGATCAATCCTATTATTTGCCTCAGTGCTGGAGGCAATGATGTAGGCAAACGTAGAAGTGAGGATTTAGTTAGAAAGTTCAGGACAGCTATAGACATGATTAGGAAGAAGGGGGGGCGCCCTGTTATATGTGGCATTTTGCCAAGAAAAGGTGTTGGTAATGAATGGTTGTCCAGAGCAATTGGTATTAATTGTTGGCTGGATACACACTGTAAGGATAATGCAGTACCATTCATTGACAACTGGGACAACTTCTATGGCCGAAATGACATGTATGCCAGGGATGGGGTTCACTTATCAAGGGCAGGTGTGGGTTTTCTTGCTAACTCAGTTGAGGGGGTTTGTTAGGACTTTAAACTAGGATTAGTTAGAGGTATGGGTTTTTGAAATGATTAATAATGAGTATGGATATATTGACTTATGCTCTGATATTAAGAATCTTAATAGTAACTGTCATGGAGTAACTCTGGGTAATGATAATTTCAGAAATTGTGTAAAAACAAAGATGAATAGGAAAAATGTGCAGAAGAAAAAACATATGATGGTATTTTATGCTAACAGTCGAAGTGCAAGAAATAAAATTAATGAACTACGTTTGGTACATGTGCTGGGAACTTTGATATCATTGCATTAACTGAAACGTGGTATGATTTAAAGAGTCGGGATATGACTGCTGAGTGTAATATTCAGGGATTTAAATTATTCAAAGTGGATAGATGTAATGGGAAGGGGGAGGAGTTTCATTGTATGTTCGAAAAATATAATTGTTTTCATAAAAACATATAAAAATAGATGGAGGTTTAAAAAGTCTGTTGGGGAAAGGGG
>NC_069401.1:32151338-32175840 GCF_026875155.1 Cherax quadricarinatus | reverse complement strand
CCATTTTATCCTCACTGCTCTCCTACTGCCTCTAACCTCTTCCTTACCCCTCACTCCCTTTCATTCCTGCTACTCCCTCCTTCCTCTTACTCTCTTTCACTTTGTCTATCTCTCCTTCCCTCTCACTCTCCTACTGTGTAGTGGAGCGCCGGTAGTCCTTAAAACTGTATTTCCATGGAGCGTAAGAGAGAAGATACATCATAATCTCCACCTGAAGATATTGGTCCCAAACCTACGTACCGAAATCATTTTATATAAACACAAGAGGCGTGGCAGACGGTGCAGGATACCTGCAGTGCCCAAGCGGGGGTGTGGTGGGTACACTGAGAGAGAACTAAGTGTAAAAGGACCCTTCCCTTATGTATAGGGGATTACCAACAAACTCCTGCATGTTTTCAAGAGGGAAATCTACATGTTTCTTAAGTCAAATTGGACCCTCGAACAAATGCTATGTTTCCCTATCTTGTTCCATCACCCCTGAACTCAGTTCCCAATCAGCCATGCTGTGGTTGCATACATCGGGTCCCGGCGGGGGGTTTTTAAACAGTTCGATCAGTCAGGTCAGTGGCCAGGAGGCCTGCAGGGGCGGTGACCTCAGATTGTGACTATAAGTAACCTACAGGTAACCCCCTTTCCCAAACTCCCTCCTGCTGTATCTCTCCCTCCTTTCCCTTACAAACCTTCTACTGTATGTAACTTCCTCCTATCCCTTCACCCTCTCACTTTCAAGGATCACAACAGTGCCACGATGGGCACGTGCAAAGAAAATGATAGGATGGATAATGAGAACTTTCAAAACAGAGATGCCAAGCCCATGATGATCCTTTTCAAATCACTTGTTCTCTCTGGGCGGGAAAATACGCTGTACATTAACATCTCCATTCAAAGCAGGTAAAATTCGCAGATCTAGAGAGTGTACAAGACCCTTTTTACTGCACGTATAAGTTCTGTCAAGAAACCTTAATTTATGGGAACGCTTGGAAGCACTTGACTTGTACTCGTTGGAACGCAGGAGGGAGAGATATATCATAATCTACACTTGGAAAATCCGGGAAAAGGAATGGTTCCAAAATCTGCACACAAAAAATCACTCCCTACGAAAGTAAAAGACGGGGCAGGCGATGCAAAATCCCCCAATTAAAAGTAGGGGAAGCCATTGGTACACTAAGAGAAAACCCCATAAGTGTCGGGGCCCAAGACTATTCAACAGCCTCCCATAAAGCATTAGGGGAATTGCCAATAAACCCCTGGCTGCCTTCAAGAGAGGGACTGGAACAGATACCTAAAGTCAGTGCCGGATCAGCAGGGCTGTGGCTCGTACGTCGGACTGCGTGCGGCAGCAGTAACAGCCTGGTTGATCAGGCCCTGATCTACCTGGAAGCCTGGTCATGGACCGGGCCGCGGGGGGCTTTTGACCCCCGGAATAACCTCCAGGTAAACTCCAGGGAAACTCCCTCCTTCCTCTAACTCACTCCCTTTCTGGTTTTCTCTTCCTAAACCCTAACCCATTTCCCCCCTCCCCCTCCTACCTTCACTTAAGTGCTCTTTTCTCAGTTCTTCCTTCCACATATATCTCCGAGAAAGAGAAGAAAGGGAAGGAAAAGAAAGGGAGAGGGAGATAGGAGGGGAGAAGGGAAGGGGATGGTTCAATTTGCTTTATTAAAAATGTAATGCATTTGCAGTGTGGGAACAAATGCTATGTTGTTCCCCCTATGTTTGTTCCCACTATGTTTGTTCCCCCTATGTTTGTTTCCATCACGCCTAACTGGAAGACTTAGGTAGTGTTAGCTTGAGCTGGTGTCTGTACTATTACTCGTGTTGTATTGGTACATGTGTAGTCCAGCTGTAAATATCTCGAGTGTACTCAGTAATCCCCTTGTAGTTCATATGCTATGTATGAGTCATATAGTCGAGGGGCATCAGCACTCAAAGGCCAACTCAGCTCAAGTCAGTTAAATCCTGCAACTCTTTAGTATTCGTTTTCTCTTGTAAAATCAATGACAGAATTTGAATCGCCTTTTTAGAAAACTCATCGTCCACACCCAGGTAGGGCATGACAAATTCCTGGTGGAAGTGGTGCGACTCATCTTTTGAATGGAGTTTAAATTTCTTTAGGTTAGTATCGGTTAGTTTCTTCACTACCACGTCCAGTCTCTTGAGATGTAGCTTCATATTGTGAAACATCATCACATAATTTAAGTATTATGAATGTTGAAAATGTGAAAGGGGAGCCACAAAGACCAACCACCAATGTTAGGAAGTTGTAATGGCCTGTAAGGGTGGAGAAGGCTGTTAATGTTCTCATAAGAACATAAGAACATAAGAACGAAGGAACACTGCAGAAGGCCTACTGGCCCATGCGAGGCAGGTCCAAGTCTCCTACCGGCTTAAGCCAATGCACCCAACCTAGTCAGGTCAGGTCACATTGACTTAAGGGAGGAACACGGCAACCGACCTGGTAGCACAAGCTATCAGGTCTAACTCACACCCACCCACATCCACTCATGTATTTTTTCCAACCTATTTTTAAAGCTACACAACGTTCTGGCCTCTATAACGGTATTGGGGAGTTTGTTCCACTCATCCACAACTCTATTACCAAACCAGTACTTTCCTATATCCTTCCTGAATCTGAATTTTTTCCAACTTAAAAACCATTGCTGCGAGCCCCTGTCTAGGCTAGATATTTTCAGCACACTATTTATATCCCCTTTATTTATTCCTGTCTTTCCATTTATACACCTCAATCATATCCCCCCTAATTCAAACGTTTTTTCTAGAGAGTGCAGATTCAGGGCCCTTAGTCTATCCTCATAGGGAAGGTTTTCGATACATGGGATCAACTTTGTCATCCTCCTTTGTACATTTTCCAGAGAATTTATATCCATTCTGTAATAAGGTGACCAAAACTGTGCAGCATAATCTAAATGAGGCCTAACCAAGGATGTATAGAGTTGAAGAACAACCTGAGGACTCCTATTATTTATGCTTCTTGATATGAAGCCAAGGATTCTATTAGTTTTTTTTTGCGAACACTTTTGCACTGTTGTCTTGGTTTCAGATTACTGCTAACCAGAACTCCTAAATCTTTTTTGCAATCCGTAATATTAAGATCTACATTATTTAGTTTATATGTGGCATTTGGTTATTGTCCTGGGCCAACATTTAGAACTTTGCATTTGTCTATATTAAACTGCATCTGCCACTTCTCCGACCACTGCATCAGTCTATTCAAATCTTCTGGAGTGCTCGAATGTCCTCGTCAGAATGAATTCGACGGGCCCATTTTGGTGTCATCGGCAAACTTGCGATGTCGCTCTTTATGCCCTCACTATGTCTTTATGTAGATTGTGAACAGCAGGGGCCCAACACTGACCCCTGTGGAACACCGCTCGTGACACTTCCCCACTCTGATTTTTTCCCCCTTTATGCAAACTCTCTGCTGCCTATTTGTCAACCATGGGCCCCTAAACCAGGAAAAAAATTTTTCCTCCTATTCCTGTGCTTTTTTTTTTCCTCAATAAATCTCTGATGTGGGACCCTGTCAAAAGCCTTACGAAGTCCATATACACAATATCATATTCTTAAACCCTGATCTACCTCCTCAAATACCTTAGTGAAAAAAGTTAATAAATTCGTAAGGCAGGAATGCCCCTTTGTAAAACCATGCTGAGAATTCGTTGATTAATTTATGCTTTTCAAGGTGGCTACGAACTGCCTCGGCAATTATTGATTCCATAAATTTTCCCACTATGGAGGTTAGGCTTATTGGTCTATAGTTCGAAGCTAAGGACCTGTCACCTGTTTTGAAAATAGGTATCACATTTGCCATTTTCCACTTATCTGGCACCATGCCAGTTTGTAGTGATATGTTGAAAAGATTAGCCAAAGGTGTGCTAAGCTCCTCTTTACATTCTAAGAGGGACTTACCAAATCCCCCATAACAAGACGAGTGCCGAGAAAACTTTGTTGTACAATTGTATTGTAACAAATCACTCACAACAGACGATCGTCTTCGCATTGACTCGACGACAGTCAATGATGGGTCACCATGTTCCGACTTTTTTTTGGGTACAAGATTCACTGGCACATTCCATGGTGAATTGCATGGAGGGAAAACCTTGTCCTCCAGCATCTTGCAATGAACTTAAAATGTATAAAAATACCGACAGGTTGTTAGGTAAAGACACATATGCAACAGTTAGTATCTTTATTACGAAACTTTCGCCTACACGTAGGCTTTCTTCAGCATCGAGTACAGAAAGGTTGATAGAAGCTGAAGATACTTAAACGATGTAAAAGTCCATCACCCTTAAAGTTTTGAGTGGTCACCTCAGTCTGGAGAAGAGCATTGTTCCTGTCTGAAACATTATGAAGTTGAAGTACAGAATTTGGGGCCTTATATAGTGCCATGACGGTGAGACGTAGTTTGCTTTGGGAGGGCAAGGTCCTCTCAAACCGCGAGCCGTTGCTCACTAGTAGAGTTGGTCGAAGTGTCCTGTACCAAGATACCCTTTGTGTTGCATGGTCCTGACAGGATGAACATTAAAATGGTATAAAATACCGACAGGATTGTTAGGTAAGACACATATGCAACAGTTAGGTATCTTTATTTCGAAACGTTTCGCCTACACAGTAGGCTTCTTCAGTCGAGTACAGAAAGGTTGATAGAAGCAGAAGATACTTGAAGACGATGTAATCAGTCCATCACCCTTAAAGTTTTGAGGTGGTCAGTCCCTCAGTCTGGAGAAGAGCATTGTTCCGTTGTCTGAAACAATATGAAGTTGAAGTGACAGAATGGGGCCTTTATATAGTGCCAGGAGGTGAGACGTAGGTTGCTTTGGGAGGGCAGGTCCTTCTCAAACCCAATCTGCTCGGTATTTCATACCATTTAAGTTTCATCCTGTCAGACACTGCAACACCAGGTATCTGGTATCAGACCACTTCGACACCTCTACTAGTGGAGAACCGCGTTGTTGAGAAGGACCTGCCCTCCCAAAGCAACCACGTCTCACCTCCTGGCACTATATAAAGCCCATTCTGTCCTCAATTCATATTGTTTCAGACAACGGAACAATGCTCTTCTCGCAGAACTGAGAGACTGACCACCTCATAAACTTTAAGGTGATGGACTATTACCTCGTCTCAAGTAGCTTTCTGCTTCTATCAACCTTTCTGTACTCGACTGAAGAAGCCTTTTAGTAGCGAAACGTTTTTCGAAATAAGATACCAACTGTCGCATATGTGTCTACCTAACATTCTGTCGGTATTCATACCTTTTAATGTTATCCCGCAGACACTGCAACACAAGGGTATCTTGGTACAGACCACTTCGACAACCTCTACTAGTGAGAACGGCTGGGTTTGAGAAGGACCTGCCCTCCCAAAGCAACCTACGTCTCACCTCCTGGCACTATATAAAGGCCCCATTCTGTCACTTCAACTTCATATTGTTTCAGACAACGGAACAATGCTCTTCTCCAGACTGAGGGACTGACCACCTCAAAACTTTAAGGGTGATGGACTGATTACATCGTCTTCAAGTATCTTCTGCTTCTATCAACCTTTCTGTACTCGACTGAAGAAGCCTACTGTGTAGGCGAAACGTTTCGAAATAAAGATACCTAACTGTTGCATATGTTGTCTTACCTAACAATCTGTCGGTATTTCATACCATTTTAATGTTCATCCTGTCAGACACTGCAACACAAGGGTATCTTGGTACAGACCACTTCGACAACCTCTACTAGTGAGAACGGCTGGGTTGAGAAGGACCTCCCTCCCAAACAACCTACGTCCTCACCTCCTGCACTATATAAAGGCCCCATTCTGTCACTTCAACTTCATATTGTTTCAGACAAGGGAACAATGCTCTTCTTCCAGACTAGGGACTGACCACCTCAAAACTTTAAGGTGATGGACGATTACATCGTCTTCAAGTATCTTCTGCTTCTATCAACCTTTCTGTACTCGACTGAAGAAGCCTACTGTGTAGGCGAAACGTTTCGAAATAAAGATACCTAACTGTTGCATATGTGTCTTACCTAACAATCTGTCGGTATTTCATACCATTTTAATGCTCTTCTCCAGACTGAGGGACTGACCACCTCAAAACTTTAAGGGTAAATGGACTTATTACAACTTCTTCAAGTATCTTCTGCTTCATCAACTTTCTGTACTCGACTGAAGAAGCCTACTGTGTAGGCGAAACGTTTCGAAATAAAGATACCTAACTGTTGCATAGTGTCTTACCTAACATCTTGGCAAGAATTTTCCGCAGAAACTGCACTCGGAAGAGTTCTGTTTTGAACAGGCCTTGATCTAACGGGGAGACCTGGTCTAGGACCAGGCTGCAGAACACTTCCCAGATAGAATTACCTGAGCTGAGAGACTTCACTGGGGTCAGCCTGAGCTGGGAAACTTCAGTAGGGCAATGGTAAAATGTAAAGTGTTCCAGTAAGGTTCATCACTACGGGAACTTCCAAATTTTCCTACCAAGAAAGATACTAGGCAAATAAAACCTCATGAACACCAGCATGACCAAGCAAATTATAATCGCAAAACCAATAAGAATTTTTTAGGAACAGGAAGTGGAACAAAGAATCAAGAAATGTTAAGACTGTATCGCCACACAGAAGCTATAATGGACTGGTGTCAAAGCCAGTGGCGGGATCATCAAAACCACAGATGCTAACTCCATCCAACACTGTCCCCCAACACAGCAAGTATCGTGTTGCATATGTGTCTTACCTAACAACAAGTATCGATGTATCTTTCATGTTTGCAAATATACAAGGTCACAAACCGAGGAAAAACAATAAATTGTTGTTCATCATTGGTCTTCTCAGTGAGTCAAATGCAGTGTTTGCAGCCTTCGTGGAGAGTCACATACAACACTATATTGATACAGATATGAATTCCAGGGTAAACCTTTTTAGAGGCAACTGATAAAAACACTGAGTTACTAAACACCATTAATGATGTAATAAATGGTTTAGAAAACCGACAAATTGAAGAATGAAACACTTATGCAGCATAGGAACATATAAGAATATAAGAACATAAGAATGGAGGAACACTGCAGAAGGCCTACTGGCCCATGCGAGGCAGGTCCTTATCAAAACGACCTCTACCTTAAGCTATATAAAGTAAAAGGACACAAGTGGAACTAATGTGACATTTATTGTGGCAACGTTTCGCTCTCCAGGAGCTTTATCAAGCCATTACAAAAAATACATGGACACAGAGGGTATATAAAGGCTCAGAGTGAGGTGTAATACTAGTGAGGTACCATTTCGATGTTCACTAGTGGTAGTAGTAGTAGTAGTAGTAGTGGTAGTGACAAAAGTAATACAATATGGTAGAGCAATTAATTCGTAAAAGGATATAAAAGCATTACTTGGTAACAAAAAAAATAGTTAGACAAATATAGACTGGAATGAGACAGCTTGTTTCAGTGTTCACTCTCTGTGCTTTGAGTAGTATAACGGGAGAGACTATGTGATGGCAGGTTTACTGTTTTCAGGAGGATTCTTGCTAAGACTTCGGAGATGGTGAAGCTGCCGTTGTTTTGTTTAATTGTATTCGAAACAGCGATCAGTGCTGATTCAAGGCACTTGCATCTGCGAAATTATTTTCTTTGACACAAATTTGGGGCGTCCCTGAATTCATGAGATGATTGAGGGAATTTCGGTGTTGTACACAGGCGTTGTTCAAGTTATCGTTCCTACATGCGTAAATGTGTTCATTGAGGCGGGTCCGAGGTTTCTGGCTGTTTCACCTACGTAAATCTTGTCACAGCCTCCACAGGTATGGTGTAAACTCCTCATTGACTGGTTCGTGTGCTTGGATTTTGTCCTGGTTATATCCTTTATTGAAGTGCTAGAAGCGATGGCGACTCTGTGTTAGCTTGTGAAAGTACTTTTGAACGTTCAGTGCAACCTGGCTTTTGGGGAAAGAATTATAACTTTCTGGGAGTGGTGTTAAAGCGTGAGAATTTAATCTGAAGACTCTTTTCTTGCAGTCTTTGATGAAAAAAGAAGGAAAATGTAACTCAGTGAATGTTTGGTGAAATGTATGTACACTCCTCGTCAAGAAACTCAGGACTACAAATTCGGTATCCCTCTTAGGAAAAACCCGATATGATGCCTCTTTTGGTCTTGGTATCTTGACTGGAATAGAAGTGTGTGAGTTTATTTTTTATTGGTGGGTTTCCGATAAACTTGAAATTTTAGGTTGTTGTCTACTTGTGAATGAGGACGTCGAGGAAAGGTAGCTTGTCTTTGGGACTTTTCTTCTATGTAAACTGGATCGCCGGTTCAACTGCTTGAGCCTTGCCTGAAGATCCCGTACATCAAAACGTTTGGAGTTATTACGAGGACATCGTCCACGTAACGAAACCAATGACGCTTGAAGGGATGATTTTGGCGAAGTTGTTCGCCCTCTAGGTGTTCCATGTATAAGTTGGCTAGGACGGAAACTTATGGGGACCCCATTCCCATGCCGTAGGTTGTTTGTAGAGCTTGTTATTGAAAGAAAAACAGTTGAAATTAACACAGAGTTCAATTAAGTCAACAAAATCTCCCGGGAGGTAGAGGAAGATTAAGGTCCTGAATAACTTTACGTCGTAGAACCCATTGGCTTTTTGGTAGGTACTTTTGTGAAGAGGGAATCATATCCAAAACTGTTTAGTTTCTTGTTACGGATGGAGAGGTTACGAATGCGGTTGAGAAGGTCACCTAGTGTTTAAGATGACGGGGCTATGGCCCCAGAAGGCAGAAAGATGTTTGGCAAGAACTTCCGCTATTTGTGTGGAGCACTGCTTATTCCTGACGTATTGGCCTGAGGGGAAAATATTGTGTTTATGGGTCTTGGGAAAACCCATACATGTGTGCTGGTTTAGGTTGCTTGGTAACAAGTACAAAGTTTTTTCCCCTTCTCTAGTGCGGTTGAGTATTTGTCTGGTTTTGTATAGAAAATCTTTGGTGAGCGTCTCCCACTGTTGAGTGCTGATGGGTTCGTATGTAGATTGATCATTCAAAAGGTCCATCATTTTACTGTTGTAGTCACTGGTGTTGAGGATGACGACTCCACCTCCTTTGTCGGCGGTGGTGACGATAATGTTGGGGTCGTTGGCGAGGTTCTTAAGGGCAGTGATGTATCGTCTAGGAAGATTAGAAGAAGAAGGTTCACATAAAGCTGCAGTGAGAAGGCCCTGAGCGTCTCCCAGTGGGAGACGCTCACCAAAGATTTTCTATACAAAACCAGACAAATACTCAAACGCACTAGAGAAGGGAAGAAACTTCTGTACTTGTTACCAAGCAACCCTAAACCAGCACACATGTATGGTTTACCCAAGACCCATAAACACAATATTCCACTCAGACCAATCACGTCAGGAATAACAGTGCTCCACACAAACTAGCCGGAGTTCTTGCCAAACATCTTTCCTGCCTTCTGGGGACCATCAGCCACGCTCATCTTAAACACTCAGGTGACCTTCTCAACCGCATCCGTAACCTCTCCATCCGTAACAAGAAACTAAGCAGTTTGGATATGACTTCCCTCTTCACAAAAGTACCTACCAAAAAAGCCAATGAGGTTCTATGACGTAAAGTTAATCAGGACCTTAATCTTCCTCTACCTCCCGAATTTTGTTGACTTAATTGAACTCTGGTTAATTTCAACTGTTTTTCTTTCAATAACAAGCTCTACAAACAAACCTACGGCATGGGAATGGGTCCCCCATAAGTGCCGTCCTAGCCAACTTATACATGGAACACCTAGAGTCCGAACACTCGCCAACAAACATCCCTTCAAGCGTCACTTGGTTACGTTACGTGGACGATGTCCCCCGTGATAACTCCAAAACGTTTGATGTACGGGATCTTCAGGCAAGGCTCAACGCAGTTGAACCGGGGATCCAGTTTACACTAAAGAAAAAATCCAATGACAACACCTTTCCTCGACGTCCTCATTCACAAAGTAGACAACACCAAGATTTCAAGTTTATCGGAAACCCACCAATAAAAAAAATCTCACACACTTCTATTCCAGTCAAGATACCAAGACCAAAAGAGGCATCATCATCGGGTTTTTCCTAAGAGCATACCGAATTGTAGTCCTGAGTTTCTTGACGAGGAATGTACATACATTCACCAAACATTCACTGAGTTACATTTTCCTTCTTTTTTCATCAAAGACTGCAAGAAAAGAGCTCTTCAGATCATAAATTCCCACGCATCAACACCACTCCCAGCAAAGTTATAATTCTTCCCAACAGCCAGGTTGCACTGAACGTCTCAAAAGTACTTTCACAAGCTAACACCAGAGTCGCCATCGCTTCTAGCACTTCAATAAAGGATATAACCAGGACAAAAACCAAGCACCACGAACCAGTCAATCAGGAGTTTACACCATACCCGTGGAGGCTGTGACAAGATTTACGTAGGTGAAACAGCCAGAAACCTCGACACCCGCCTCAATGAACACATTTTCGCATGTAGGAACGATAACTTGAACAACGCCTGTGTACAACACCGAAATTCCACCAATCATCTCATGAAATTCAAGACTCCCAATTTGTGATCAAAGAAACTAATTTCCGCAGACGCAAGTGCCTTGAATCAGCACTGATCGCTGTTTCGAATACAATTAAACAAAACAACGGCAGCTTCACCATCTCCGAAGTCTTAGCAAGAATCCTCCTGAAAACAGTAAACCCTGCCATCACATAGTCTCTCCTGTTATACTACTCAAAGCACAGAGAGTGAACACTGAAACAAGCTGCCTCATTCCAGTCTATATTTGTCTAACCTATTTTTATGTTACCTAAGTAATAGCTTTTATATCCTTTTACGAATTAATTGCTCTACCATATTGTATTAAACATTAAAATGGTATAAAATACCGACAGGTTGTTAGGTAAGACACATATGCACCTAACAACATATTGTATTACTTTTGTCACTACCACTACTACTACTACTACCACTAGTGAACATCGAAATGGTACCTCACTAGTGGTATAAACCTTGGTAATAAATACCGACAAGTTGGTTTAGAAAGACACGTAAGCAAACACTATAACATATTTATTAGAAAACGTTTCGGTCCTGGGACCTTGATCACTTCTAACATACAGAGGTAGAAAGACATTATATATATAGGCGGAGAGTGAGATGTGACGCACGTGACCTGAGGAATGTCATAAGAACATAAGAATGTTCTTATGACATGGAACTATGGAACAATGCTCTTCTCCAGACTGAGGGACTGACCACCTCAAAACTTTAAGGGTGATGGACTGATTACATCGTCTTCAAGTATCTTCTGCTTCTATCAACTTTTCTGTACTTGACTGAAGAAGCCTACTGTGTAGGCGAAACGTTTCATAATAAAGATACCTAACTGTTGCATATGTGTCTTACCTAACAACTGTAGAAGGCCTACTGGCCCATGCGAGGCAGGTCCTTATCAAAACAACCTCTGTCTATGATGAGGACCGGTAGACGATGAAATCATGTGACTCCTGTGTTGTTGGGTTGGTGCTGCTTAAGTATCATGTATGCCAATGTTTTTGAAATTTTGTAGTTTCCAGTGTTGCGTTCTATAGTGTCGGTGACGGTGATTAGTGAGGCTTCTAGGCACCGTCGGCGTCTGAGGTCTGGTTCGGTGAGAACGAGTTGTGCCTCGTTCCGTTCATCAAATGCCCCGTGGATTTCCTCTGTGGGACACAGGCGTACCTTACATCGTCTCTGTTAAGGCATTTTCGATGCTCATTCAGCGGCCCTGCAAGATCTCTGCCTGTCTCCCTACATATTTCTTGGGGCAGAACCCACAGGGGTCGTGTAGACGCCTGCTGTAGAAGTTAGAGGTGTGGGCTGCGTTTAGTAGTGAGGTCTTTGATAGAGGATGTGTTTATGGTGGAAACGTTGATGTTACTCATAGCAAATGCCCGGCGAGTATTCGTGGCAACATCGCCACATGGGAGTACTATGAACTGTTTAGGGGGCTGTTCCATGGGCGGTTTGTTGAGGATAGCTTGTGAACATTAAAATGGTATAAAATACCGACAGATTGATAGGTAAGACACATATGCAACAGTCAGGTATCTTTATTTCGAAACGTTTCGCCTACACAGTAGGCTTCTTCAGTCGAGTACAGAAAAGTTGATAGAAGCAGAAGATACTTGAAGACGATGTAATCAGTCCATCACCCTTAAAGTTTTGAGGTGGTCAGTCCCTCAGTCTGGAGAAGAGCATTGTTCCGTTGTCTGAAACAATATGAAGTTGAAGTGACAGGATGGAGCCTTTATATAGTGCCAGGAGGTGAGACGGAGTTGCTTTGGGAGGGCAGGTCCCTCTCAAACCCAGCCGTTCTCACTAGTAGAGGTCGAAGTTGATGGTCTGTACCAAGATACCCTTGTGTTGCAGTGTCTGACAGAATGAACATTAAAATGGTATAAAATACCGACAGATTGATAGGTAAGACACATATGCAACAGTCAGGTATCTTTATTTCGAAACGTTTCGCCTACACAGTAGGCTTCTTCAGTCGAGTACAGAAAAGTTGATAGAAGCATATGTTGCATATGTGTCTTACCTATCAGGATAGCTTGTGCCTTGAGTCTGCAATCTCGGATGAAGAAAGATGGGAACTGAAGACGTGTAAAGGCTTGTGTTATGTAAGTGCATTCTTCTTCTAGAAAAAAAGGGGCTGGAGATGCGAAGAGCTCTCAAGAAGAAGCCAATGAGGACTCCTCTCTTAGTGCGGGTATCTTGGTGTGAATAAAAGTGTATAAGATCGTCCTTGTTGGTAGGTTTTCTATACACTTTGAAGAGAAGTTTGTCACTGTCGGGAGATCTGCACAGTAGAACGTCAGGAAAGGAAGTTTGCCATCATTTACGAGTCAAGTGTAAACTTTATTTATGGTTCAACTGCATTGATCTTGTTGAGAAGGCCTGGGTATTGAGACGTCTTGGATAGAAAACCAAAATATCACAACGTAAACTTAGCCAGGTAACGGTGGGTTTGGAATGAGGTGCTGAATTTCTCTGTCCCAAGTTTTCCATGAAAGGTTGGCAACACAGCACGACGGCTGCCCTTGCCATCCCAAAGCATTGTTTGTAACAGTTGTCCTGATACTTGAAGAAGTTGAAATTAACACACAGTTCCACTAGATTGATGAAATCTAGAAGAGGTAAAGGGAGGTCGTGGTTTTCAGTGAGCCTCTGTCTCAGAATGTTGATTGCAGCGTCAGTAGGAACGTTGGTAAAGAGGGCTGTGACATCGAAGGAAGCCATACCTCACTAGTATTACACCTCACTCTGAGCCTTTATATACCCTCTGTGTCCATGTTTTGTTTGTAATGGCTTGATAAAGCTCCTGGAGAGCGAAACGTTGCCACAATAAATGTCACATTAGTTGCACTTGTGTCCTTTTACTTTACATATTGTCGGTAATTCTACCAACTTTATTACCTTAAGCTACCCAAGAAATAACTCCCGTACCCAATGACACCAATCAAACCCAGCCCCTCCCACTCACATATCTGTCCAGTCTCTTTTTAAAGCTACCCAAGGTTCTAGCCTCTATCACCCCACTGGGAAGACTGTTCCACGCATCTACAACTCTGATGATTGAGACACTTATGCAGCATATGGGAATCTTTATTCAGGAAACGTTTCGCCACACAGTGGCTTCATCAGTCCAATACAAAGAGGAAGGCGTAAGGAGAGGAGGAGAATGAGGTAATCAGTCCCTCAACCTGGAGTCGATGTGTTCAGTCCATCAGTCTTGTAGAATGTACCTGAATAAAGATTCCCATATGCTGCATAAGTGTCTCAATCATCAACTTGTCGGTTTTTCAAACCATTCATCACATCTACAACTCTGTTAGAAAACCAGTACTTACCTATGTCCTTTCTAAATCTAAACTTATCCAACTTAAATCCATTATTTCTGGTTCTTACCTGGTTCGACACCCTCAGTACTTTATTAATATCTCCCTTGTTTATGCCCGTCATCCACTTATACACTTCAATGATATCTCCCCTCATTCTACGCCTCTCCAGAGAGTGGAGATTTAAGGCTTTAAGTCTATCTTCATGCGGGAGGTTCCTTACACAGTAAATCATTTTAGTCATTCTACATATGGGAATCTTTGAGGAAATGGTATGGTGATACCGACAAGATGTGGAAAAAGACACTTATGTACAGTTCAGGTCATTTATTAAAGGAAACGTTTCGCCACGAGTGGCTTCTTCAGTCCTAATATTAGTATTAGGACTGAAGAAGCCACTCGTGGCGAAACGTTTCCTTTAATAAATGTCCTGAACTGTACATAAGTGTCTTTTTCCACATGGGAATCTTTGTTAGGTAAGACACATATGCAACAGTTAGGTATCTTTATTTCGAAACGTTTCGCCTACACAGTAGGCTTCTTCAGTCGAGTACAGAAAAGTTGATAGAAGCAGAAGATACTTGAAGACGATGTAATCAGTCCATCACCCTTAAAGTTTTGAGGTGGTCAGTCCCTCAGTCTGGAGAAGAGCATTGTTCCGTTGTCTGAACAATGCTCTTCTCCAGACTGAGGGACTGACCACCTCAAAACTTTAAGGGTGATGGACTGATTACATCGTCTTCAAGTATCTTCTGCTTCTATCAACTTTTCTGTACTCGACTGAAGAAACCTACTGTGTAGGCGAAACGTTTCGAAATAAAGATACCTAACTGTTGCATATGTGTCTTACCTAACAATCTGTCGGTATTTTATACCATTTTAATGTTCATGGGAATCTTTATTGAAGAAACGTTTCGCCACACAGTGCCTTCATCAGTCCAACTAGATAAGTGTCTCATTCTTCAACCATTAATGATGTAATGAAGTCTGACAGTCAAAATAAAAAGTCATAATCTAATTGTTGACTTTATGTATAAACCACAGGATACAGTCTTCCCAGCAGTTCAAGGCCAGTTACTTGAGACACAACATGGTTTTAGTAACTTATCAAATCCATCGCCAAATATCCTGCTACTTAGAGATTTCAGTTCAACACATTTTAAACTGAAGAATGTGGCAAGAACTATAGCTGCAGATTGAGCCCTAAAATACAATTATTCAACCTCTGCAATAAATTTGCCTTAATGCAGCAGGTTTCTGACTGAACCGACGAGACTGGGAAATACCATAGACCTTGGCGATGAGTTTCTAGATCTCAGATCACAACATGACTGAGGTACAGACCTAGGTGCACAGTGGCTTGGAACAGACACGCCATTAGTCATAAGTGCGCTATCAGCACATTCAGCTTCAACAAGAACAGCATCAGCCTGGATCATATATATCACGAACTTAGCGAAATAGCGTGGCTCACGAAATCGTAATGCGGCTAGTTGGTCCAGTGACTAACGCGACGGTCTGGAGTTTTGAGACTCTGATCGCGGGTTCTATCCCCGCCCGTGGATAGTGGAGGATAGTTGAGTTTAGAAAATACTTGTTCAATTATAGTGCATTCAATTATAGTATTTTCTAAACTCCACTATCTTCGTCACTTCATCAGAGACTGCAGACGGCGGGCATTAAACATTTTCAACACACCCAGAGAAGACACTGCCGAGAAGAGATACATAGTCCTCCCCAACAACTCCATTGCCAAACATGTTTCCAACATCTTTGCCAAAACATCATTCCAAGTATCTACCTCCACAACCACGACCATCAAGGACATCACCAGTAGTAGACAGGACAAGCCTCCATCCTCTGCAGGGGTATACATAATCCCTTGTAATGACTGCAACAAATTATATGTAGGCGAAACATCAAGAGACCTCCAAACACGCATTTCAGAACACCAATATGCAAGCAGGACTGACGATACAAGGAATGCCTGTGTACAACATCGCAATTCACACAACCATTTAATTAACTACAGAAACTCAAGACTTAGAGCCAACGAAGACAACACTCAATACAGAAGAATCCTGGAATCATCGTTTATCTCTATAACCAACAATTTCAACCAGAACAATGGCTTCTATAACATAGCTGAACCACTCGCCAAGAAACTTCTTCATCGCTATCCCACATAAGAACATAGAACACTGCAGAAGGTCTACAACTTGTCCAATACCCCTGCCAAGCTACCCATGACTCTATAACCCCACCCGGTAGATCATCAGATGCAGCATTCTCCACCTGACCTCTACATTCTGAACATGACTATAAATACTCTCGTACCTTCCAACCCCAGGTAGATCCGTGTGTGACTTGAAAAAGCCCACTGTGTGGGTGAAACGTTGTCAATAAAGGATCACATTATACTGCATTTGTGTTTATATTTCCATTGTGTCGGTATTTTATACCATTTATTTCCATGACCTCTGGACTTCTGTTGCTTACACTTCTTGATATAAATCCCAGTAATCTATTTGCCTTATTACGTACGCTTAGGCATTGCTGTCTTGGTTTAAGGTTGCTGCTTACCATAACCCCCAAGTCCTTCTCGCAATCTGTATGGCTAAGTTCTACATTATTTAACTTAAAAGTGCTAGGGTTATGGACACTCCCGAGCTTCAGAACCTTGCATTTATCTACATTGAACTGCATCTGCCACTTTTCTGACCAAGAGTAGAGTTTGTCTAAATCCTCCTGAAGTTCCCTAACATCTACGTTTGAATCAATTGTCCTACCTATCTTCGTGTCATCGGCGAATTTGCTCATATCACTAGTGATTCCTTCATCAAGATCATTGATATACATGTATATTATAAACAACAACGGGCCCAAGACTGATCCCTGTGGAACGCCACTTGTTAATGATCCCCACTCGGATTTAACCCCATTTATGGACACTCTCTGCTTCCTGTCTGTGAGCCATGATTCGATCCACGAGAGCACCCTTCCCCCAATGCCATGAGCTGCTACTTTCTTCAACAGTCTTTGGTGCGGAACTCTATCAAATGCCTTACTAAAATCTAAGTAAACAATATCAAATTCTTTATCGTGGTCAACAGCCTCAAAAGCTTTACTGAAGAAAGTTAATAAATTAGTTAGACAAGACCGGCCTCTTGTGAATCCATGCTGAGTATCATTAATCAAGCTATGCTTATCGAGATGGCTTCTTATAATCTCCGCTATAATTGACTCTAGTAATTTGCCTACAATTGAGGTCAGGCTTATTGGGCGGTAATTTGACGGTAACGACTTGCCCCCTGTTTTAAAAATAGGAATTACATTAGCCATCTTCCACATATCAGACACTACACCTGTTTGAAGAGATAAATTAAAAATATTAGTTAATGGTTCACAGACTTCCATTTTGCATTCCTTTAGAACCCTTGAGAAAACCTCATCAGGACCCGGTGACTTATTTTGCTTCAGTCGGTCTATCTGCTTCACAACCATTTCACTAGTGACTGTGATGTTACATAATTTATCTTCTTCTGGCCCACTATAAAAATTAATTACCGGAATATTATTAGTGTCTTCCTATGTAAAAACCGAGAGAAAATAATTATTTAAAATCGAGCACATTTCATTCTCTTTGTCAGTAAGATGCCCATAGTTATTTTTAAGGGGACCTATCTTATCTCTGACTTTTGTTCTATATACCTGGAAAAAACTTTTTGGGTTAGTTTTAGAATCCCTAGCAACTTTAATTTCATAGTCCCTTTTAGCTTTTCTTATCCCCTTTTTAATGTCCCTCTTAATGTCAATATACTGATTCATAAGATGACCCTCATATTTGAACAAATGTGACACGACCTATGACTGCTGCACCTCTCGTGCCATACGGTTTATAAGCTGCTTCTCCGCTGATATGCCGTATTCTATTTCAAGATTGATGGACTGAACACATCGACTCAAGGTTGAGGGACTGGTTACCTCATTCTCCTCCTGTTCTTCAAGTTTCTCCTACGTATGGACTGATGAAGCCACTGTGTGGCGAAACGTTTCCTCGATAAAGATACTCAAGAGTTGCATATGTGTCTAATTTATCAACATGGGTGAAATACTGAAGTCACAGTACCACCCTTTGTTCAGTGAACCACTCTTCACTCTACTGATTGAAGAGCCAAACGAGTTTTTCATAAATGAGTCTCAAAACACTGCCAACATCTCCACAATTTCTGAAGTAGTCATCCCCCCAGTTGTCTTTGAAAAAGCCATCAACAGCCATATGCTGCATAAGTGTCTCAATCTTCAACTTGTCGGTTTTTCAAACCATTCATCCCATCAACAGCATTCCTGTGCATTCTGTTCCAGGCCCAGACTCATGGAATTCCATATTCCTCAAAAATGGAATAAAACCACTATCTTGGGCCTTAAGAATTTTATGTTTATAAAGAAGCCACGACAGAAGTGTCATCCCACAACCACTGAAAACCATTAATACTGCACAACTTCAAAAAGGATACAGTAAAGCAATTTAAAAAAAAAAACTATAGACGAGGAGTGCTAACTTCACATAATATCAAAATCTTTGAAGGGGTACCAGGAAGCAAGCTTGCCAATCACATGGAATAACAGCACCAACACTTGCACACTTCAGAACAGCTGGTTGCTCCTGCTTTTCACAAGTTGCTAGACCATTACGATTCAGGCCTGTTTGCTCTGGAAGACAAGCTAAATACTGTCGTAGTGATAACATCTGATAACATCCTTTGCTGATGATACAATATTCTTGATGAGAGTGTCATCAGTCAGAGACACAGTGAATCTTCGGGCGGATGTAAATAGTTTTTCAATGGTCTTCAGACAACAATGTGATATTTTGCAAGGTCAAGTTTTTTACATGAAAGGTATACAATACCGACAGGTTGAAAAATTTAGACACATGTACAACATCTGGGTATCTTTACTGTAGACGTTTCGCTATCCAGTGGCTTTATCAATATAAATTCTGGGACATGATTAGAAGACAGTAGAACTATATACAAAAGATGAGGTAAACAGTCCCTCAGCCTTGAAGTTGGTGTTAAGAGCACCGTGGTGGTGGAGATTCTGGACCACAGACAAGCAGCAGCCTTCTTCAACTCTATACATCCTTGGTTAGGCCTCACTTAGATTATGCTGCACAGTTTTGGTCACCGTATTACAGAATGGATATAAATTCTCTGGAAAATGTACAAAGGAGGATGACAAAGTTGATCCCATGTATCAGAAACCTTCCCTATGAGGATAGACTAAAGGCCCTGAATCTGCACTCTCTAGAAAGACGTAGAATTAGGGGGGATATGATTGAGGTGTATAAATGGAAGACAGGAATAAATAAAGGGGGTGTAAATAGTGTGCTGAAAATATCTAGCCTAGACAGGACTCGCAGCAATGGTTTTAAGTTGGAAAAATTCAGATTCAGGAAGGATATAGGAAAGTACTGGTTTGGTAATAGAGTTGTGGATGAGTGGAACAAACTCCCGAGTACAGTTATAGAGGCCAGAACGTTGTGTAGCTTTAAAAATAGGTTGGATAAATACATGAGTGGATGTGGGTGGGTGTGAGTTGGAGCTGATAGCTTGTGCTACCAGGTCGGTTGCCGTGTTCCTCCCTTAAGTGGTGACCTGTACTTAACTCAGTGGTGACCTGTACTTAACTCAGTGGTGACCTGTACTTAACTCAGTGGTGACCTGTACTTAACTCAGTGGTGACCTGTACTTAACTCAGTGGTGACCTGTACTTAACTCAGTGGTGACCTGTACTTAACTCTGTGAAGAAGTGTCTTGTTTGCTCCCGTGGACTGAACCAAGATGCCCTCCATCGAGCAACTTTACCAGCAACTTAAGGAAGAATTGAGGGCAGCAAAGATGGAGATACGGCGATTGACCGAGGAAAACAAGAGGATTCGTAGTAGTCCTCCTGTTTCGAGTCCTCAGGTCAAGAAGGATCGTGGTCAGTGGCTGGACAGCAGGGGACGACGAAGTTGACGATCAAGAAGACGAATGGAAAGCCAGAAACGATGAAGAAGAAAGAGACTGCTGTGGAAACTCCCGTGGAAACCTCCAACGCATTCTCGGTGCTACCCGACGAATGTGAGTCGACTACTGGGATCGTCACGACGAACGACAACGAGGAAGGTAAGAATATTGTTGTTGTTGGGATAGCCAGGTTAGATACGTGGATAGGGCATTCTGCTTGAAGGACAGGAGTAGGAGACAAAGGGTAATGCTTTCCTGGGGCGGGATGGAGGACATTGTTAGCCGGCTTGACAACATCATGAACGGTAATGGGATCAATCCTATTATTTGCCTCAGTGCTGGAGGCAATGAGTAGGCAAGCGTAGAAGTAGGATTTAGTTAGAAGTTCAGGACAGCTATAGACATGATTAGAAGAAGAGGGTTGCCCTGTTATATGTGGCATTTTGCAAAGAAGAGGTGTTGGTAATGAATGGTTGTCCAGAGCAATTGGTATTAATTGTTGGCTGAATAAACACTGTAAGGATAATGCAGTACCATTCATTGACAACTGGACAACTTCTATGGCGAAATGACATGTATGCCAGGGATGGGGTTCACTTATCCAGGGCAGGTGTGGGTTTTCTTGCTAACTCAGTTTGAGGGGTTGTTAGGACTTTAAACTAGGATTAGTTAGAGGTATGGGTTTAGAAATGATTAATAATGAGAATGGATATATTGACTTATGCTCTGATATTAAGAATCTTAATAGTAACTGTCATGGAGTAACTCTGGGTAATGATAATTTCAGAAATTGTGTAAAAACAAAGATGAATAGAAAATGTGCAGAAGAAAAAACATATGATGGTATTTTATGCTAACAGTCGAAGTGCAAGAAATAAAATTAATGAACTACGTTTGGTAGCATGTGCTGGGAACTTTGATATCATTGCATTAACTGAAACGTGGTATGATTTAAAGAGTCGTGATATGACTGCTGAGTGTAATATTCAGGGATTTAAGTTGTTCAATGTGGATAGATGTAATGGGAAGGGGGAGGAGTTGCATTGTATGTTCGAGAAAATATTAATTGTTGCATAAAAACAGGTATAAAAATAGATGGAGCAGTAACAGAGTCTGTTTGGGTAGAGTTCGTGGAGGGTCAAGAAAAACTAATTCTAGGTGTAATATACCGACCTCCAGGCTTGGATCACGATAGAGGGAGACTTCTTTGGGACGAAATTGTTAGGGCTTCTGGACACAGTAACATAGTCATAGTAGGGGACTTTAACTTTAGTCAAATTGACTGGAATTCTTTGACAGGTAATCTAGAGTCCAGTGACTTCACGGAAACAGTTCAGGACTGCTTTCTGAAACAGAGTGTAACTGAGCCTACCAGGGGTAATAATTTGCTAGACCTAGTCTTGTCAAATGAGGAAACACTTGTGAATAATCTGGAGATCACTGAAGAGCTTGGCGCAAGTGATCACAAATCCATCACTTTTAGCATTAATTGGGAATGCAAGAATAATGATAATACAGTAAAAATCCCTGATTTTCGTTTCTGGCCGATTATAATGGACTTAGGAACATCTGTCTAATCTTGATTGGGGTTATCTAGCTAATGATTTTATTGACGATAATCATACTTATGAATATGAAGGGATCTGCTTTTATGATTGTTTTCTTAATAATGTACACAGTGCCCAGAGTATATACATTCCCCAGAGAGAAATTAGGTTTAATAATAACGATCCCAAATGGGTTAACAGGAGGCTAAAGCATCTATTAGGGGAGAAAAGGGGAATTTATAGGCGCATCAGAAGAGGAGAGGTTAACCTTACTGACCAATATGTTTCAGCTTAAAAGAGAAGTAAAAAAGGCGATTAGAAAGGCTAAACGTGACTATGAAATTAGAGTTGCTAATGAATCAAAGACTAATCCAAAGGGGTTCTTTCAAGTGTATAGGACGAAGGTGAAGGAAAAAAGTAGGACCTCTGAAATCTGGAATGGACAGCTGACGGATAATGAACTGGAAATGTGTTCCTTATTTAATGACTATTTTTTGTCAGTTTTTTACACAGGAAGATGTAAATGAGATTCCAGTAATTAACAATTATTTAGTTCCTGATGAATTTAAGTTAACTAATATTACTGTCACGAGGGACATGGTTATTAAACAGATAGACTAACTGAAACAAAATAAGTCCCCGGGACCCGATGAGTTGTTTTCAAGGGTACTTAAGGAATGCAAGATGGAGCTTAGTCAGCCATTAACGAGTGTATTCAATGCATCCATCCTTACCAGTGCTGTGCCAGAGTTGTGGAAGATGGCTAATGTGGTTCCTATATTCAAATCAGGGGATAAGTCCACTCCTTCAAATTACCGTCCAATAAGCCTGACATCTATAGTGGGGCAAGTTATTAGAATCAATATAGCTGACATTATCAGAAGTCACCTTGAAGAGCATAACTTGATAAATGAATCTCAGCATGGATTCACGAGAGGTCGTTCCTGCCTGACAAACTTACTGACGTTCTTCAATAGAACATTTGAGGCAGTTGACAGTGATAAGGAATATGATATTGCTTATTTGGATTTTAGTAAAGCCTTCGACAGAGTACCTCACAAGAGACTCTTAAGAAAAGTGGCAGTTCATGGTATAGGAGGTAAAGTTCTAGCATGGATTGAGGCATGGCTTACCAATAGAAAGCAGAGAGTTACCATTAATGGAATGAAATCTGAATGGGGATTAGTCACTAGTGGCGTTCCACAAGGATCAGTTTTAGGCCCTCTCCTGTTCATAATTTACATTAATGACCTTGATGAAGGGATTACTAGTGACATGAGTAAGTTTGCTGATGATACAAAGATAGGCAGTATAATTCACTCTGAGGAGGATATCAATGAACTCCAGGACGATTTGATCCAGGGCAGGTGTGGGTTTTCTTGCTAACTCAGTTGAGGGGGTTGTTAGGACTTTAAACTAGGATTAGTTAGAGGTATGGGTTTAGAAATGATTAATAATGAGAATGGATATATTGACTTATGCTCTGATATTAAGAATCTTAATAGTAACTGTCATGGAGTAACTCTGGGTAATGATAATTTCAGAAATTGTGTAAAAAACAAAGATGAATAGGAAAAATGTGCAGAAGAAAAAAACATATGATGGTATTTTATGCTAACAGTCGAAGTGCAAGAAATAAAATTAATGAACTACGTTTGGTAGCATGTGCTGGGAACTTTGATATCATTGCATTAACTGAAACGTGGTATGATTTAAAGAGTCGGGATATGACTGCTGAGTGTAATATTCGGATTTAATTTTGTTAAATTTGGGGATGATGTAAGGGAAGGGGGGGGAGTTGCATTGTATTTTCGAAAAAAATTTAATTGTTGCATAAAAACGGGTATAAAAATAGGGGAGCAGTAACGAGTCTTTTTGGGTAGAGTTCGGGAGGGTCAAAAAAACTAATTCTAGTGTAATTACCGACCTCCAGGCTTGGATCACATAAGGAGATTCTTTGGGACAAAATTTTTAGGGTTCGGACACAAAAACATAGTCATAGTGGGGGACTTTAATTTTAGTCAAATTGACTGGAATTCTTTACAGGTAACTAGATCCAGTTACTTCACGGGAAAAATTTTTAGACTGCTTTCGAAACAGAGTGTAACTGAGCCCCCCAGGGGGAATAATTTGCTAGAAACTATTTTTCAAATAGGAAACACTTGTGAAAATCTGGAATCCTGAAAGCTTGGGGCAATGATCACAAATCCCTCACTTTTAGCATTAATTGGGGAAAGCAAGAATAAAGATAAAACAGTAAAAATCCCTTATTTTTTTCCATTAAATGATTAGGGAACATCTTCTAACTTTATTGGGGGTTTCAGCTAATGATTTTATTGACATAATCATAACTTTTTGAATAGAAGGGGTCTGCTTTTATGATTGTTTTCTTTTTAATTACACGTGCCCAGAGTATATACATTCCCCCAAAAGAAATTAGGTTTTAAAAATAACGATCCCAAAAGGGTTTTCAGGAGGCTAAAACATCTATTAGGGGGGAAAAGGGAATTTATAGCGCTCAGAAGAGGAGAGGTTCCTTACTGACCAATTGTTCAGCTTTAAAAGAAAGTAAAAAAGGCGATTAGAAAGGCAAAAATGACTATGAAATTTGATTTCTAAAGAATCAAAGACAAACCAAGGGTTTTTTCAAGTGTATAGGAAGAAGGTGAAGGAAAAAAAGACCCTGAAATCTGGGAAAGGACACTGACGGATAAGAACTGGAAATGTTCCTTATTTAATGACTATTTTTGCAGTTTTTTTCACAGAAGATGTAAATGAGATTCCAGTAATTAACAATTTTTTAG
The DNA here is from genome assembly GCF_026875155.1 of Cherax quadricarinatus. NCBI lineage: Eukaryota > Metazoa > Arthropoda > Malacostraca > Decapoda > Parastacidae > Cherax > Cherax quadricarinatus. The sequence continues at coordinate 32,151,572 of NC_069401.1, read as the reverse complement.
TTCCTGATGAATTTTAAGTTAACTAATATTCTGTCACGAGGGACATGGTTATTAAAAAGATAGACTAACTGAAACAAAATAAGTCCCCGGCCCGATGAGTTTTTTCAAGGGGATTAAGGAATGCAAATGGACTTTGTCAGCCATTAACGATGTATTTAAAGCATCCACCTTACCAGTGCTGTGCCAAGTTTGGGAAAAGGGGGATGTGGGGTTTCCCATATTTAAATCAGGGAT
>NC_069401.1:32113602-32150838 GCF_026875155.1 Cherax quadricarinatus | reverse complement strand
TTCCCCAAAACCCGCCACTTCTGCTTTTCCTTCTCAATAACTCCTTCGTCAATAACTCCTCTGTTTTCAGCTAAACTTCTTTCCATTTCTTTCCACTGTGTGAAGCACTCCTGATGATTCTAAGTATCTTCATGAGCACTAAACCTTTCAGGTGCTTCCGACTGGTTGAATTTACTTATCTGCTCCAACGAAGGTTGATGGTCTGACTGGGAATAGAGAAGACAACAGATACAAAATGCAGAGTTTTTAGAAAGGGAATAGAGCAGCCATGAGCGAGTCACTTCCTCTACACGACCATTTCCCAATTTCCTCTTGAACTAAGTTTTGTTCAGTTTTGTTCATTGAGTGGTTACTTGCTGGTTGGAAAGGCCCATCACTGTTCTGGAAATACTTCAAACCCAGCTTTATTATTTCTGTTCTCAATGTGTCAGGCAGAATTGCTTTTCCAGTATCCTTGCCAGACTTCAGAAGTTCAGTGGCAATGTCATGCTGTTCAGTCACTTCTAGTATGACTGTCCGAGGCTCTTTGATACCATCCAGTTCACTAGGTTCAGTGTCGTCAGGTTCAATCTCGTCATGTAAAATCTCGTCAATAAACTCAACACCACCACCACCGTCGTTTTCTCTTCCTATCATGTTCACGTTCTCTCTGGAAGCCTTATTTTTAATCTCATCATTCGGATTTATCTGACCTGAATTCCTCCTCGGTTTGTGACGCATTTGTAGTTGATCCACCTTCGGATTCTAACAGACTTGTAGAAGGAACAGGTGACTCCATGGAATGTATCGAACAACTTGTTCTGGGCTTTTTAAAGACGGGCGTGAAGAACTTTCTCATCTTCTTGGCTCCCTCCGCCACCAACTTTCGTCTCTTTCATCCTTCAGCTCCACTTTCCTTCTTCGTGAAGAATTGTTTCATGGTCTTCTTACACAATTCTCTGAAATAAAGAAATGACACTTTTAAAACGAACATTAATTTTACAGATTTTACAAAAAATTCTGCACCACCTCCCTAGTTTGCGCTCAGTGAACTGAGAGTTGTCACTGAGCCGTGGTACTCTGAGGTATCTGGTCATGTAGCTCCCAGCACTGCATTTTTACCTAATAATTTATATAAGTAGTTTAACAATGTAGCCATCCTAGTGCTTCTCACCCGTGATAGTCAAAGACAGATCGTACACCTGAAGATTTTTTTTTTCACTATCCGAAGATGGCTTGTCTGACTTTAATAGAAACTGATCAGTGGAGCCACCCTTCACGTAGCGCCCATGACACATGCCATACCTGCCATACGTTAGGCACGACCCTGGTTGTAGGTGTATTGATTGGCCAGGGTGGGTTGGTGGTGTTAATAGGATATAGAGAGTGAGAAGTTTTGGGTAGGTGTCAGTGGTGGGTTGTAAATGTGTACTGGTGTATAATTTACTTGGAGGTTACCTGAAAATGATCCTTGGGATCACCGTCTCCGCGGCCCGGTCCCAGACCAGACCTCCTGGTTAATGGTTTGATAAACCAGGATGTCGGTAGTGACCACACGAAGTCAACGTGGTTATCTCAGCCTAGTTGATCAGGAATTAACTTGAGGAACTTATCAGGTTTCTTCTTGAGAATAGTCTGGGGCGTGCTGGTAATTTACTCTATGTCTTAATGTACGAATTCCATCCCTGCTGTACAACGAAGGTGTTTTGCACAGTCTGCCGAACGTCTTACACATGATCACACTGTGTCATTTCGGTGTGAAGATTTAGGAGCATTCCATAATTTTGCCTGTGTGTGGCTTGGCTGAAGATAAGGTTCGTGTTACTGTACCATCACACTCTTATGTTCTGGTCAACTCTGCAGTACTAACCCCTCTCTCGCTTCACAAACGCTGTACAACTAGATTTTAAACCATATCAATACATTCAGAATCTTTATTTAAAAATAACTTTCATAGGATGACTTCCCTCCCCTCCTCCCAGTATCATACCTCCCGACACTAGCTGTGCAGGTGGCTGCTCTGTCATGAAGGATCGTTGTAGTCACATGACTGACTCAGTGATACATTTGGCACTGTTGCAAAGCCGAGGCAAATAATAATACTAACCGGCATCTACCGATCTATTTGATACCTGATATTGGTTGACGATGATATCGCTCCGGCTGCACGGTGCCCACCAGGCCTCGGGGTTGATAACCTGGTCAATCTTGCTACCTGGAGTCTACCTGGAGGGTATTCCAGGGATCAACACCCCTGCGGCCCGGACCATGACCAAGTCTCCCGGTGAATCAGGGTCTGATCAACTAAAATTCGCCTTAACTTTTCAAACTCGTTGAATGAACAAGTTGTGCCCAAATCTCTTGTACCAAATATCATACTTGACATGAGAGATCGTCCTTTTGATGATTTTATGAGAATTATTCTCCAGAAACATATTGAAATTACTAAAATACAGGAGAAAGAAGCATTCAAAATATTGAGAGACGAAAAATACTCCTTTAATCAGGTCATTCCATCAGAATGGAAACAGTATGTTAGAAAATATTAGAAAATTAAACAGTTTAATTGATAATAGTGATTAGACAAAGCTGCTAATAATTAACTTATTTGTAATTAACTTATCAGATGAAATATTAGATAAAAATACAACTGCTGCTCTAGGTTCTGGTCTAAGTTTCGCAACTTCAAAAAAACTTAATAATGTTGAAATTGCAAAAGCCTTTTGTAACTTAGAAAAATCTTCTGATTTATCTACTGATGAAATTAATATTAATAAGTGGATGGTATACAGCTCAATGTTAAAACAAAATATTCCTAATTGACCTCAAAGATTCTTTAAGTCTTATGATACACTTATTAGGAATACAAATTTGCTTCTTACTAAAGCAGATAAAATAAATGCAATAGTAATTTTGAAAGAAACTGATTACCAAGATAAAATTAGTAATCTCTTAGATGTTACCGAAAATTATTTTTAAATTAGAAAGAATCTCTTAGAATCTGTCAACAGTTGAGTTTAGATTTTGGGCACCGAAAGTGGCTAGTTTATTGTGTACTCCGTATCCATCCTGTGGATGGTAGCACAAATATATGGATACACAAAATCCTAGGAACTAGGCCATAAGGGTTAACAGGAGTATATCTGGATTTTAATTTACAATTCACTTATCTTTAAAAGTAAATTTAGGAAATTTGCTTAGTATATCTGGATCTTATTTTCATTAATAAGATATCTTGACATGTTACATAGGGTTATTATACTGTCTGGTTCTGTATTCCTCAATAAGTGGACAATTAAGCACATAGTGTTCAAGAGAGTGACCATATGCCTGATCACATAATTTACATTAGTTTGATCATATCTGTGTGTCTCCCAAACTGCCAGAAAATACTTGTAAACCAAAGCCCAAGTCTGGCCACTACAACATCAGTCAGTACTTGTAACCAAGCCTAAGCCTGTCCATACAACATCAGTCAGTACTTGTAACCAAGCCCAAGTCTGGCCACTACAACATCAGTCGTACTTGTAACCAAGCCTAAGTCTGGCCACTACAACATCAGTCAGTACTTGTAACCAAGCCTAAGCCTGGCCACTACAACATCAGTCAGTACTTGTAACCAAGACTAAATCTGGCCACTACAAAATCAGTCAGTACTTGTAACCAAGTCTAAGTCTGGCCACTACAACATCAGTCAGTACTTGTAACCAAGCCTAAGCCTGTCCACTACAAAATCAGTCAGTACTTGTAACCAAGCCCAAGTCTGGCCACTACAACATCAGTCAGTACTTGTAACCAACCCTAAGTCTGGCCACTCAACATCAGTCAGTACTTGTAACCAAGCCTAAGTCTGGCCACTACAACATCAGTCAGTACTTGTAACCAAGCCTAAGTCTGGCCACTACAACATCAGTCAGTACTTGTAACCAAGCCTAAGTCTGGCCACTAAAAACATCAGTCAGTACTTGTAACCAAGCCTAAGTTTGGCCACTACAACATCAGTCAGTCTATTCACATTGCAAGTTGCTCCATAAACATACTTATCTACGTTCATGTTATCATAGTGGGTTATAGATCTACTCAGGCTTCTAACTGCATTCCTATAACAATCATTTTCATTATTTACTTCTCTCCTAATATTATTCCTAATGCTAGACACAGTTATACCAAAGTTATATTCTACATTCTCCTTCTGGGTACTCTTCTTGGCTAACATATCAACTTTATCATGAAGGAGTCATCCAATGTGTGATGGGATCCATAAGAATTGTACATTAATTCCTTTTTCCAGGATTTTTGAGTATCTGTACCTGGCTTCTCCAATGAGCATGTTGTTGGAGTCAAGAGACTTCAGTGATGACATAGAATCAGTAATGATGATAGAGTCAAGCTCAGTGTCATAGGTTAGCTTTAGCGCCATCAGGATTGCATACAATTCAGTTTGCAGTGTAGACGCCCAGTTGTTAAATCTTATGCCTAACTCAACAGAAGACTTCTGTTTAGATCCATCAGTGTACATAACTTGTGGTAACTCATTACTACCAGCTAGGTGAGAAATTTCTTCTTGAGCAGTTGCTTTAACAAGAGATTTAATGAAGGGATTACTAGCAATGAGCTTCTTGGGAGGGACTTGCAGGTATGTGATATTAAATGGCCCGGTGGCCTGGTGGCTAAAGCTCCCGCTTCACACACGGAGGGCCCGGGTTCGATTCCCGGCGGGTGGAAACATTTCGACACGTTTCCTTACACCTGTTGTCCTGTTCACCTAGCAGCAAATAGGTACCTGGGTGTTAGTCGACTGGTGTGGGTCGCATCCTGGGGGACAAGATTAAGGACCCTAATGGAAATAAGTTAGACAGTCCTCGATGACGCACTGACTTTCTTGGGTTATCCTGGATGGCTAATCCTCCGGGGTTAAAAATCCGAACGAAATCTTATCTTATCTTATCTTATCTTAACACATCTTCCATGGAGGAGTGAAATGCTCTTATTATCTATAGTGATACAGTTCGTGAAGGTTATAAAACTTAATATAATTGCATGTTCTCTAAATCCATTTGGATCTGTGTACATTTAAGAACATAAGAAAGAAGGAACACTGCAACAGGTCTACTAGCCTATGCAAGGCAGGTCCAATTCTCCCACCGGCTTAAGCCAATGCCTTGACCTAGTGAGGTCAGACACGTCACTTAAGGGAGGAGCACGGCATCCGACCTATTAGCACAAGCTAGACAGGTCTAACTCACACCCACCCACACCCACTCATGTATTTATCCAACCTATTTTTAAAACTACACAACGTTTTAGCCTCTATAACCGTACTCGGGAGTTTGTTCCACTCATCCACAACTCTATTACCAAACCAGTGCTTTCCTATATCCTTCCTGAATCTGAATTTTTCCAATTTAAAGCCATTGTTGCGAGTCCTGTCTATATTAGATATTTTTAGCACGCTATTTACATGCTCTTTATTAATTCCTGTTTTCCATTTATACACCTCAATCATATCCCTCCTAATTCTACGCCTTTCTAGAGAGTGCAGATTCAGGGCCCTCAGTCCTGGTTCATTTCTTAACATTCTAATACCGAGTACAGTGTTAATCTCAACAATCCTATCACTGATACTAGAAATAACATGCTCCTTCCTCATATTAAGAACCTTTGTAGATTTGGGACACCCAAGAATAATTCTGAGAGCTTCATTTTGCATTAACATCAAGGGCCGGAGAGAACTTTCTCTAGCTAATATCAACATGGGAGCAGCATAATCAATTAAGGACGTAACATAGGCTATGTATATCATTCACACGATTCTCACATTAGCACCATAGTTGGGGTTGTAGCCAGCAACATTAGCATCATAGTTGGGGTTGTAGCCAGCAACATTAGCACCATAGTTGGGGTTGTAGCCAGCAACATTAGCACCATAGTTGGGGTTGTAGCCAGCAACATTAGCACCATAGTTGGGTTGTAGCCAGCAACATTAGCACCATAGTTGGGGTTGTAGCCAGCAACATTACACCATATTTTGGGGTTGTAGCCAGCAACATTACACCATATTTGGGGGTTGTAGCCAGCAACATTAGCACCATAGTTGGGGTTGTAGCCAGCAACATTAGCACCATATTTGGGGGTTTTGTACCCCAGCAACATTAGCACCATAGTTGGGGTTGTAGCCAGCAACATTAGCACCATAGTTGGGGTTGTAGCCAGCAACATTAGCACCATAGTTGGGGTTGTAGCAGCAACATTAGCACCATAGTTGGGGTTGTAGCCAGCAACAACTTTGAGAGCATATAGCCTAACAGTAAATTAAAAAAAAAACTATAAGAAGTCTACTCAAAGGCAAAGATGAATTAGTCAAACAATTCACTTCCACTAATCCATCTTTACCTTACATGTATGGACTAATAAAAACACATAAACCAGGGAATCCAGTCAGACCAATTATTAGCTCCATAGGTCAGTTTCACATAAATTATCCAAATGGCTTGTTGATATTTTGAGCCCTATTGTTGGCAAAATTTCTAACTTTAATGTTAAAAACAACATAGACTTGGTTGATAAATTAAGCTCCTTGACTGACTTAAATGATTTTAACATGGTTAGTTTTGATGTTACTTCCTTGTTTACGAAAGTTCCTGTTGATGATTTATTAAGTTTCTTATCTGAAGAACTCGTTAACTATGATTTACCATTGCCAGTTCCTACTATCATTAAATTTATTAAACTTCCCTTTGTTGATGAAAAATTTTGTGCATGTTGACGAGTTTTACACTCACAATTTGGGTATGGCAATGGGAAATTCTCTTTCAACCTGTTCTTAGTAATTTATACATGGAATTTTTTTATACAAGATTGATTAACACAATCCTCCCTAATAGAGCAAAGTGGTTTAGGTATGTTGATATTTTGTGTCTTATGCCTAAAAATATAGACATAAACCATTTCCTTGTTAAATTAAGTAGTTTGCTCATTCTATATACTTTACTGTTGAGTTCAAAGCAAAATAACTCCATTGCCTTTTCTAGATGTTTTAATTATTAAGGGTAACCAATGGATTTAAATTTAAAATTTACAGAAACCCTTTACAAATAACTTTTCCCTATGTCCACTATTATTCTTCACATCAAGAAAAGGGGTTAAACTGTCTGTTTTCTCATTAATCTTATTGAGTGCTTTGGTATTTGTAGTCCCAAGTTTATAGGATGAAGAAATACCCAAAAATTAATAAATAGTTGATGATCAGAAATACCCAAGAACTTTAATTGATAAATCTTTTAAAAATTGCTAGAAATACTTTTTACAATCCAAAAGGGACAACCAGCCTTATTCAACCAAAAAAATATGTGGTTCTACTTTACATAAGAACGAAAAGGGAGGAGAAACTGCAGTAGGCCTGTTGGCCCAAACTTGGTTGATATGTCTTCTCTTCTTAAGATTTTTAAATTTACCAAAGTTGTATTTAAAAATCTTGATACTTTAAAAAAAAAAACTTTTGATAAAGAATTTCCCCCAAAATGTTGACGGATGTGTCTAAAAGATTCCTTGTAAAAATTTGAGATAAAGTTTATTAGGGTCAAACTGGTAAAAGTCTCGAACCAAGATTAAAACAACATAAATATAGCATTAGAACTGGACAAGATTCCAATTTGCTCTATTTTTTTCATGTGAGAGATTTTTAACCATCCAATTGATTTTCCCAAAAAGTTGAGAAAGCAGTATCAAGCAAGTCCATGGTCGACAGGGATTTTAATTGAATCTTGTTTCATAAAAAGAAGTTTTGGAAAATAATATGAATAATTTTTTTTGAAGAATTGAGACATGCAACATATGGGAAATCTTTATTGAAGAAACATTTGCCACACAGTGGCTTCATCAGTCCAATACAAAGCAGAAAGGTAAGGAGAGGAGGAGATTGAGGTAATCAGTCCCACAGCCTGGAATCGATGTGTTCAGTCCATCACTCTTGTAGGAAGTGCAGCATAGGGCCAGAGAGGTGGCTTATATACTGCAGTCGGGTGGGGTCGAAGCAGGAGGCAGCTGCTTATAAAGAATCCTTCAACTCTTGTCCAAACGTTTGGACGACGACCTACTTACATTATTGGAAAGCCCCACTGTGATCCCGCCTCCTCTGCTTCGATTCACCTGTTGCAGTATATAAGCACCTCTCTGGCCTATGCTGCGCTTCTACAAGAGTGATGGACTGAACACATCCTTCCGGGTTTGAGGGACTGATTACCTCAAACCCCTCCTCTCCTTACCCATTTTGTACTTTGTTTTGGGACTGATGAAGCCACTGTGTGGCGAAACGTTTTTCAGAAAAGATTCCCATATGTTGCATAAGCGTCTCAGTTCTTCAACTTGTCGGTTTTTAAAACCATTCATCAAATAATTTTTTTTGGTTTATAAAAACTTGGATTCATTTATAATTTAAAAAATTTTGGGGAAGAATTTAATGATGTATTACATAAGTAAAAAATCTTAATGCTTGGGTAGAGTATCAGTTGTGTTTCACAGACCCGGGTGTTGTGACGTGGCTGTGAGGTGTAGTCTTGTTGTGACGTGACGTGTAGCCTTGCCCCTTTATATGCCTTCCTGTTGATTTTTTTTTTTAGTTCCTTGTTTAATGTGAGAAGTCACGAAAGCGTTTGGGAATTTCACTTTTTTTCACAGTGGAAAAATGAACACATAAGCAGCATAATGTGATCCTTTATTGACAACGTTTCGCCCACCGTAGGCTTTTCAAGCCACAAACGATGTACCGGATGAAAGGTAGATGGGTATTTATTTGGTGAAGAATTGCTGGGAAGGTTGGATCTAATAAAGATCTGCACAGGGGTGGCCGGTGCGTATATAGTTATGTGGGATAACAATGATGAGGTTTCTTGGCAGGGTTCAGCTATGAAGCCGTTGTTCTGGTTGAAGTTGTTGGATATACAGATAAGTGATGATTCAGGATTCTTCGGTATTGAGGGGTTGTCTTCTTTTGGCGATAAGTTTTGCGTTTCTGTAGTTGATTAATGATTGTGTGAATTTCGGTGTTGAACACAGGCATTCCTTAAACGTCCGATGTGCCTGCTTATTGGTGTTCTGAAATACGTGTTTGGAGGTCTCTGGAGGCTCTGCAGTCATTACAGGGATTATGATAACCTGCAGAGGATTGAAGCTTGTCCTCTCTATTACTGGTAATGTCCTTAATGGTGGTGGATATGGAGGTAAATACTTGGAATGAGGGATTGGAAAAGATGTTGGAAACGTGTTTGGCAATGGAGTTTGGGGGGAGACTAGGGATCTCCCCTCGGCAGTGTTTTTCTCTTTGGTGTGTTAATGAGTTTCTGGAGGAAGAATGCTCTTAATTGAACAAGTATTTCTATTCTTCACTATCCCTCCCTCTCTTTATTAGAGTCTGCAAAAGACGAGCATAAAAGTCTTCAAAAAACACCCAGAGAAGACACTGCCGAGAGGAGATACATAGTCCTCCCACTAACTCCTTTGGTAGGGAGGACTACTATGATCTCTTTTTCCCTTTGGGAAATGTGTCTTGAGCAGACCTCAGGCATCAGTTTGGCATCTTTATTCTGAAACGTTTCGCCTGCACAGTGGCTTCTTCAATCGAGTACAGAAAGTAGGCAGGAGCAGTAGGGATGTGAAGGTGTGTAATCAGTCCATCACCTTGAAGAACGCAGATTTGGGGGGTTGTCAGTCTCTCAGCCTGAAGAGTTTGTTCCTTAGTCTGAAACAATGTCGGTAGGAGAGATGTAGAGAGTAGAAGAAACAAAGTAATCACTGAGGGGGTCACAGAAGAGAAAACACCTTGGACAACTTTTTCAAGTGAGAATGGTTGGGTTGAGAGGGACGTGGGCCACTCAGTGACTACATTCTTTTCTTCTACCCGCTCTACACCTCTCCTTCCAACAGTAATAAATCTTACACTGTCGCTTGATCTTCACATTGTTTCAGACTTATGGAACAGAACTCTTCTCCAGGGTGAGGGACTGACAACCTCAAAAACTACGTCTTCAAGGGTGAAAGGACTGATTACATCGTCTTCACCATCTTTCTGCTCCCGCCTACTTTCTGTACTCGACTGAAGAAGCCTACTGTGTAGGAGAAACGTTTTTGGGAATAAACATACCTAACTGTTGCCAAAAGGTCTGCTCAAGACACATTTCCCTAAGGAAAAGAAGAGAAGATGTAAACTGAAAGAGAGAGACGCCCTCTACAAGGCTTCTCAAGCTTCTTTCTGGAATTTGGAAGGAATCATTGGTTAATGAAACAGAAAATGTTGAACTTTAAAGATAGGGTCCAGGAGAGACTGAAGAAATTAAATTTAAAAAAAATCCAATTCTTTTTCATATACCAAATCTAGAGCAAAAACCACATCCAGTACCGACTCAGTGTTTAGTGAGCCTTTAATCAGACTAACGGTCGACACTCTGAACTAATTTTTTATGACTGAAAATCAAAATTTGATCAATATTTCCAAAATTTCTGGGCAAAACCCTAACACCACTGGACTTTGAAAAAGCTTCCCATGACGTGCCTGCACTCTGCCCAGGCCGAGACTCGTCGAACTCCGTGTTCATCAGGAACTACAGAAAATTCCTTTTTGCATTCCTTAAGTATTCTATAAAGAGGAAGCCTACTTCCACCCGCAGTATAATTAGCCACTTCTATGTGCATAGGCTGTATTCTTATAAAAATTGATGGACTAATTTACTTGGCTCCCAAAATTTAGGGATTGATTACCTCCATCTCGTTCTGATCTTCACTATTCTTCTTTGATTGGACTGATGAAGCCACTGTGTGGTGAAATGTTTCCACAATAAAGATACTCAAGTGTTGTACATGTTTTCTAATTTTTTCAACTTGTCGATTCCTCATCCTTATATCTAATACAGACAAAGATTTTAACCATAGAACAGTTTTTCCTTTGCAGACGATACCAGAATTTGCAGAAAGTGTCATCCATTCGAGGATACTGTAAATTCCAAGCAGATATAAACCAAGTCTTCTAATGGGCCACAAAAAAAAACAATATGAAGTTCAATGAGGAAAATTTCTATTACCCCCCCCTAAGGACAACTTCAGAAAATAAAAGCTAGATCTAAGTATAAAACAAATTTTAACTACACAATATAGTAGAATACTAACGTGAAGAACATGTAAGTGAAAATGTCAAGGGGAGGCACTTTCAGAGATCACAAGTGTCATTATCACATCTGAGAGGAAAATGATAGGATGGATACCTGGAGTTTACCTGGAGAGAGTTCCGGGGGTCAACGCCCCTGCGGCCCGGTCTGTGACCAGGCCTCCTGGTGGATCAGAGCCTGATCAACCAGGCTGTTACTGCTGGCTGCACGCAAACCAACGTACGAGCCACAACCCGGCTGTCAAGGCAATGATGATCCTCTTTAAATCATTTGTTCTCTCTAGGCTGAAATACTGCTGTACCCTAACGATATCTTTCAAGGTAGGCGAAACTGTGGGTCTGGAGAATATACAGAGAATTTTCACTGCGTATATAATTACAGTCAAGTACCTCAATTACTAGGACCATCTGTAGTCCCTTGACCTGTACTCCTCGGGGAAAGCAGACGAGATACATTATAATTTACACCTGGAAGATCATAGAAAGACTAGTCCCAAATTTTTCACACACAACGCTTCCTTCGAAAGCAATAGACTCGGTACGACGGGCATTGCCGTTCTGCCACGATAGTATCAGTGCTTGTGGGATGGCAGTCTTACAATGCCTTTAAAGAATAGTCACTTACCAGGCACCAGGCACCAGGCACCCGGCACCAGGCACCCGCACCAGGCACCAGGCAAAAAGTGGCACCTTTGGGCTCTTATTCTCTGCTTCCCTCCTCCCCCATTCTGCAAAAACGCTCACTCTGAACGTGTTTGCTCCGATTTTATCCTCTTTCCAGCAACATTGGAAGCTCCCGATGATGTGTTGATTGCAACACACACACACACACACACACACACACACACACACACACAACCCCACACACACACACACACACATATATAAATATTTATATATATATATATATATATATAAAATTATATATATAATATGTAAGGAATTCGCGGAGCAGGCGAATATACACAAACACTGATCTCTGGCTGAAGGAAACTCGAACCTACGAACCTTAGGACAAAGTACGCAGTGCTTTACCAATGTACCCACACTGACAATACCTTGGCGTGTAGCATGCGCTACACGTTGATCCAAGGCAGCCAGCTTTCAGGGAGAAGGCTTACAGCTTTTCTTTCTCATCCCCCTGCATGCATCAGCCTTACTTGCATTGTTCAAATCTCCTGTAAGGCTGATGCATGCAGGGGATGAGATGAAAAGCTGTAAGCCTTCTCCCTGAAAGCTGGCTGCCTTGGATCAAACGTGTAGCGCATGCTACACGCCAAGGTATTGTCCAGCGTGGGTAGATTGGTAAAGCATTGCGTACTTTGTCCTAAGGTTCGTAGGTTCGAGTCTCCTTCAGCCAGAGATCAGTGTTTATATTATATTTATGTATATATATATATATATTTTATAAAATATATATATATATATATATATATATATATTTTAATATATATATAAATATATATATATATATATATGTAGGTAGTAGGTTGGTAGACAGCAACCACCCAGGGAAGTACTACCGTCCTGCCAGATGACTGTGAAACAGAAAACCTGTAACTTTTTTTGCATGATGGTAGGATTGCTGGTTGCCCTTTTTTCTGTCTCATGAACATGCAAGATTTCAGGTACGTCTTGCTACTTCTACTTACACTTAGGTCACACTACACATACATGTACAAGCACATATATACACACCCCTCTGGGTTTTCTTCTATTTTTTTCTAGTTCTTATTCTTGTTTATTTCTCTTATCTCCAAGGGAAGTGGAACAGAATTCTTCCTCCGTAAGCCATGCGTGTTGTAAGAGGCGACTAAAATGCCGGGAGCAAGGGGCTAGTAACCTCTTCTCCTGTATATATTACTAAATGTAAAAGGAGAAACTTTCGTTTTTTTCCCTTTTTTGCCACCCCGCCTCGGTGGGATACGGCCGGTGTGTTGAAAGAAAGATATATATATATATATATATATATATAATATATTTTAATATATTATATATATTATATATAATAAATTTTTACAAACAATCGCAGACGGGCGACTTAACTATGCAGGACAAGCCACGGAAGTAGGGGGGGGGGAATTCTTAGCTCAAGTACTTTCAGATTTCTCAGTGCGTCATCAGGAGCTGTGCAATGTTGCAAGGGAGCAACCAAAACAGGGAGAAAGGTCTGAGAGTAGCGTAGGTGTCACTGGCCACGGTTACCCTTAGTCTAAGTCTATGAACTTTAAAAAACTTACCTAACATTATTATAACAAGCATAATTTAATTTAGTCAATACAACTAAATATAGTTTAAATAAGTTTACAAATATTTAATAAACAAACACAATTAAATATATTTTTTTTCGTTAGGTTCAGAATGATTTTTGCGAAATTATTGCATACACAAATTTTGGCTTGCCTTATTCTGCAAGAAAAGCGTTGCTATTTAAGCAAAATTCGCACATGTTTCAGTTACCTGTGTGTGTCGTATGAAACGCAGGTGACGCACAAGTGACACAGGTGACACACAAGTAACACAGGTGACACACAATTGACACAGGTGACACCAGTGACACTGTGTGACACTAATGAAACACAGGTGACCACAAGTGACACAGGTGACACACAAGTAACACAGGTGACACACAAGTGACACAGGTGACACACAAGTGACACAGGTGACACACAAGTAACACAGGTGACACACAAGTAACACAGGTGACACACAAGTGACACAGGTGACGCACAAGTGACACAGGTGACACACAAGTAACACAGGTGACACACAAGTGACACAGGTGACACACAGTACACAGGTGACACAAGTGCACAGGTGACACACAAGTGACACAGGTGACACACAAGTAACACAGGTGACACACAAGTAACACAGGTGACACACAAGTAACACAGGTGACACACAAGTAACACAGGTGACACACAAGTAACACAGGTGACACACAAGTAACACAGGTGACACACAAGTAACACAGGTGACACACAAGTAACACAGGTGACACACAAGTGACACAGGTGACACAAGTAAACAAGGTGACACAAGTAAACAGGTGCACCAAGTAACACAGGTGACACACAAGTAACACAGGTGACACACAAGTGACACAGGTGACACACAAGTAACACAGGTGACACACAAGTGACACAGGTGCACACAAGTCACAGTACACACAAGTAACACAGGTGACACACAAGTGACACAGGTGACACACAAGTGACACAGGTGACACACAAGTAACACAGGTGACACACAAGTGACACGTGACACAGCAAAAAGTGACACACAAGTGACACATGTGACACACAAGTACACATGGTGACACAGTCAAGTGACACAATGAAAGTGACACACAAGTAACACAGGTGACACACAAGTGACACAGGTGACACACAAGTGACACAGGTGAACACAAGTGACACATGTGACACACAAGTAACACTCACGTGACACAGGTGACACACAAGTATCACACAAGTGACACAGGTGACACACAAGTAACACAGGTGACACACAAGTAACACAGGTGACACACAAGTAACACAGGTGACACACAAGTGACACAGGTGACACACAAGTAACACAGGTGACGCACAAGTGACACAGGTGACACACAAGTAACACAGGTGACACACAAGTGACACAGGTGACACACAAGTGACACAGGTGACACACAAGTGACACAGGTGACACACTAGTGACACATGTGACACACAAGTAACACTCAAGTGACACAGGTGACACACAAGTATCACACAAGTGACACAGGTGACACACAAGTAACACAGGTGACACACAAGTAGCACATGTGACACACAAGTAACACAGGTAACACACAAGTAACACAGGTGACACACAAGTAACACAGGTGACACACAAGTAACACAGGTGACCACAAAGTAACACAGGTGACACACAAGTAACACAGGTGACACACAAGTAACACAGGTGACACACAAGTAACACAGGTGACACACAAGTGACACAGGTGACACACAAGTAACACAGGTGACACACAAGTAACACAGGTGACACACAGTAACACAGGTGACACACAAGTAACACAGGTGACACACAAGTAACACAGGTGACACACAAGTAACACAGGTGACACACAAGTAACACAGGTGACACACAAGTGACACAGGTGACACACAAGTAACACAGGTGACACACAAGTAACACAGGTGACACACAAGTAACACAGGTGACACACAAGTGACACAGGTGACACACAAGTAACACAGGTGACACACAAGTAACACAGGTGACACACAAGTGACACAGGTGACACACAAGTAACACAGGTGACACAACAAGTAACACAGGTGACACACAAGTAACACAGGTGACACACAAGTGACACAGGTGACACACAAGTAACACAGGTGACACACAAGTGACACAGGTGACACACAAGTGACACATGTGACACACAAGTAACACTCAAGTGACACAGGTGACACACAAGTATCACACAAGTGACACGGGTGACACACAAGTAACACAGGTGACACACAAGTAACACAGGTGACACACAAGTGACACATGTGACACACAAGTAACACTCAAGTGACACAGGTGACACACAAGTATCACACAAGTGACACAGGTGACACACAAGTAACACAGGTGACACACAAGTAACACAGGTGACACACAAGTAGCACAGGTGACACACAAGTAACACAGGTGACACACAAGTAACACAGGTGACACACAAGTAACACAGGTGACACACAAGTAACACAGGTGACACACAAGTAGCACAGGTGACACACAAGTAACACAGGTGACACACAAGTAACACAGGTGACACACAAGTAACACAGGTGACACGCAAGTAAGACAGGTGACACACAAGTAACACAGGTGACACACAAGTAACACAGGTGACACACAAGTAACACAGGTGACACACAAGTGACACAGGTGACACACAAGTGACACAGGTGACACACAAGTAACACAGGTGACACACAAGTGACACATGTGACACACAAGTAACACATGTGACACACAAGTAACACAGGTGACACACAAGTGACACAGGTGACACACAAGTAACACAGGTGACACACAAGTAACACAGGTGACACACAAGTAACACAGGTGACACACAAGTGACTCAGGTGACACACAAGTAACACAGGTGACACAGAAGTGACACAGGTGACACACAAGTGACACATGTGACACACAAGTAACACTCAAGTGACACAGGTGACACACAAGTATCACACAAGTGACACAGGTGACACACAAGTAACACAGGTGACACACAAGTAACACAGGTGACACACAAGTAGCACAGGTGACACACAAGTAACACAGGTGACACACAAGTAACACAGATGACACACAAGTAACACAGGTGACACACAAGTAACACAGGTGACACACAAGTAACACAGGTGACACACAAGTAACACAGGTGACACACAAGTAGCACAGGTGACACACAAGTAACACAGGTGACACCACAAGTAACACAGATGACACACAAGTAACACAGATGACACACAAGTGACACAGGTGACAAGTGACACAGGTGACAAGTGACACAGGTGACAAGTGACACACGTGACAAGTGACACAGGTGACACAGGTGTTCATGCCGGAGCCAGCACCTTCCGCCACCTATTTTTTCCCACCTCAGCACATCAGAGTTTTTGTTTAAGAAACGGTCAAGTGGACTGTTAGTGAAGCCTGTGTGTGAACGATCATTAACGGGACTCCCACAACTTAACGTTCACACTTAGACAAACCTCTAAAGTCTCCCAGATAACAACACTCAACCTCTCATGTGTTTCCTGTGTTTATGGAGGTTGAAACACTGCACGGGTATTGGCAGGTGTTCGGGGAGGAGAGGGAAGGGGAGAATGGGAATGAGGGAATGGGGACGAAAGGGAATGGAAGGGATTGATGAGTTGTTTGTAAGTGTGAGAACGACCAATGAATGAACGTTGGTTGACAGTGTTGGGGGGGGGGGTTGTTGGAGGTCGTTTGGGAGGGGTTGAGGGTGGTGGGGTGTTTGGTGGGCTGTGTGGTGGGGGGCTGTGGTGGGGGCTGTGGTGGGGGCTGTGGTGTGGGGCTGTGGTGGGGGCTGTAGGGGGGGTGGGGTGGGGGCTGTGGTGGGGGCTATGGTGGGGGGCTGTGGTGGGGGCTGTAGTGGGGGCTGTGGTGGGGGCTGTGGTGGGTGCTGTGGTGGGGAACTGTCGTGGGGGGCTGTGGTTAGGGCTGTGGTTGGGGGCTGTGTTGGGGGGCTGGTCCTTCAGGGGAGGGGGACATGAGATGGTCGGCCTTCTAAACCTTTTCTGTTGCCCGTATATACATACATACACACACGTGTGCACACCAGCTCATGGGACGTACACGTGTGTATATACAGTAGGCGGCACGTACACGAGGCAGCAGGAAGTTGAAGTTTTCGCCCCGACGGGATCACCATCTATCCTTGGAAGAATGGCAAGCTCTTAGCATGGGACTATACCTGTGTGTCCACACTGGCTGACACCTATATCCATCACAGTGTGGGGCGACAGGGAGGAGCTGCTGACCACAGGGAGGAGTACAAGATCAGCAAGTACAGGGACATTAGCCAACAGTATCAATTTGTCCCAGTGGGATCAGAGACCTTGGGATCATGGGGAAAAAATGCCACACGTTTCCTTAAGGAATTGGGTTCCAGACTCATCGACACCACCAGGGACCCAAGGGCAGCCACTTTCATGTTCCAGCGCCTCAGCGTCGCCATCCAGAGGGGAAATGCTTGCTGCATACTTGGCTCACGTCCAGCCTCGGAGGAGCTGGAGGAAATTCATGATCTTTGATACATTGTGCCATTGTATTCATGTTTATGTTTTTTTCTGTAAATGTATTTTGTTTATTAATAAATGTTCCACAACAGTTCAAGGAACAGCTACTGAAAATCGATTACTGTTTGAAAAACCTTCCAGCTCCATCCCCAAACATCTTACTGCTTGGTGATTTCAACCTAAGGCATACAAAATGGAAGAATGTAGCAAATAATGTTATAGCTGAAACAATCCCCAGAGGTAGCGCAGATGAAAGGTCACACACACATGAGCTACTAAGTCTCTGCGAAAAACACACCTTAAGCCAGCAGATAGTGGAGCCAACAAGACTAGAAAACACACTTGACCTTATCTTCACAAATAATGAGGACCTGATAAGAGACATAAGAATATCAAAAACAACTAATTCCCATCACAATCTAATCGAAGTTCAGACGTACATGCATAGGGGTCCTGAACAACAGAATGCATGTACCTGTGAAGGCGTCTTCACAAAATACAATTTCAACAACAAGAACATCAACTGGGACCAGGTAAACCATGTCCTAAACGAAACATGTTGGGAAGATGTCTTAAATGACATGGATCCAAACCAGTGCCTTGAAAGGATCAACTTCCTGGTAGCCGAAGCATGTTCTAGGCATATTCCCCAAAGAAAGAAGAAGAGCAGGAGTAAACTGGAGAGAAAAAGACGCTCCCTCTACAGAAAACGACGAAGAGTCACTGAGCTCCTCAGGAGTGCTAGAATATCTGATACACGAAAGGAGGCGCTGACCAGGGAAGTGGAAACTATCGAACTTAAGTTAAATGACTCTTACAGGAACCAGGAGGAGGCAGGAGCTTAAGCTATTAGTGAAATTGAAAGAAATTCAAAATATTTCTTTTCATATGCCAAAAACAAGGCAAATACCACATCTAGTATCGGGCCCTTACTCAGACAGGATGGAACTTACACAGATGACAACAAGGAAATGAGTGAAATATTGAAATCCAGTACGACTCTGTGTTTAGTGAACCACTAATCGGTCTGAGGATCGACGACCCAAATGATTTTCTTCATGAATGAGCCTCAAAACTCCACAAATGTATGCCAGATTTCCGACATTACCCTAACTCCGATAGATTTCGAAAAAGCCATTGACAACATGCCTATGCACTCAGCCCCGGGCCCAGACTCGTGGAACTCCGTTTTCATTAAGAACTGCAAGAAACCCCTCTCACGTGCCGTAAGTACACTATGGAGGAGGAACTTGGACATGGGTGAAATTCCACAGTCACTTAAAACAACGGATATAGCCCCACTCCATAAAGGTGGCAGCAAAGCATTAGCTAAGAACTATAGACCAATAGCTCTGACGTCCCACATCATAAAAATCTTTGAAAGAGTGCTAAGAAGCAGGATTGCAAATCACCTGGATTCCCCAAATCTGCACAATCCAGGGCAACATGGGTTCAGGGCAGGTCGCTCCTGCCTCTCACAACTACTGGATCACTATGACATGGCCTTGGATGCACTGGAAGAAAATCAGAATGCAGATGTAATATACACAGACTTTGCAAAAGCATTTGACAAATGCGATCATGGCGTAATAGCCCATAAAATTACGTGCTAAAGGAATAACTGGGAAAGTGGGGAGATGGATCTTCAACTTCCTAACAAATCGAACACAAAGAGTAGTGGTCAACAGAGTTAAATCGGAGGCTGCAATAGTGAAGAGCTCTGTTCCACAAGGCACAGTACTCGCCCCATCTTATTCCTTATCCTCATATCAGACATAAACAGAGATATACACCACAGCACTGTATCATCCTTTGCGGATGATACTAGGATCTGCATGAGGCTGTCATCTGCTGAGGACGCGGTTAACCTCCAAGAAGATATAAACAAAGTTTTCCAGTGGGCAACGGTAAACAATATGATGTTCAATGAGGACAAATTCCAAAACTACCGTTATGGAAACTGGAGGAGATAATAACTAGAACAGAGTATACTACTGACTCCGGCCATACAATAGAGCGGAAAATAATGTAAGGGACCTGGGAGTAGTAATGTCTGAGGATCTCACTTTCAAGGATCACAACAGTGCCACGATCGCACGTGCAAAGAAAATGATAGGATGGATAAGGGAGAACTTTCAAAACGAGAGATGCCAAGCCCATGATGATCCTTTTCAAATCACTTGTTCTCTCTAGGCTGGAATACTGCTGTACATTAACATCTCCATTCAAAGCAGGTGAAATCGCAGATCTAGAGAGTGTACAGAGATCCTTTACTGCACGTAAAGTTCTGTCAAGCACCTTAACTACTGGGAACGCTTGGAAGCACTTGACTTGTACTCGTTGGAACGCAGGAGGGAGAGATATATCATAATCTACACTTGGAAAATCTTGGAAGGAATGGCCCCAAATCTGCACACAGAAATCACTCCTACGAAAGTAAAAGACTGGGCAGGCGATGCAAAATGCCCCCAATAAAAAGTAGGGGCGCCATTGGTACACTAAGAGAAAACACCATAAGTGTCCGGGGCCCAAAACTTTTTCAAGAGCCTCCCATCAAGCATTAGGGGAATTGCCAATAAACCCCTAGCTGCCTTCAAGAGAGAGCTGGACAGATACCTAAAGTCAGTGCCGGATCAGCCGGGCTGTGGCTCGTACGTTGGACTGCGTGCGGCCAGCAGTAACAGCCTAGTTGATCAGGCCCTGATCCATCGGGAGGCCTGGTCATGGACCGGGCCGCGGGGGCGTTGATCCCCGGAATAACCTCCAGGTAACCTCCAAGTAACCAGGGACTCACCTGGGGGAACCTACGGTGGAAACGCAGGTATCTTCAAGACACAGTACTCAAGGCACAATACTCAAGACAGTACTCAAGACACAGTACTCAAGACACAGTACTCAGGGCAAAGTACTCAAGGCACAGCACTCAAGGCACAGTACTCAAGACACAGTACTCAAGACACAGTACTCAAGACACAGTACTCAAGACACAGTACTCAAGACACAGTACTCAAGACAGTACTCAAGACAAAGCATGGAAGGCACAGTACTCAAGGTGCAGTGCTCAAGGAGCAGTGATCAAGGCACAGTGCTCAAGGAGCAGTGATCAAGGCACAGTACTCAAGGAGCAGTGATCAAGGCACAGTATTCAAGGCACAGTGCTCAAGGCACAGTACTCAAGGCACAGTGCTCAAGGAGCAGTGATCAAGACACAGTACTCAATGCACAGTTCTCAAAGCACAGTGCTCAAGGCACAGTACTCAAGGCACAGTGCTCAAGGTACAGTGCTCAAGGCACAGTACTCAAGGCACAGTACTCAAGGCACAGTGCTCAAAGCACAGTGCTCAAGGCACAGTGCTCAAGGCACAGTGCTCAAGGCACAGTGCTCAAGGCACAGTGCTCAAGGCACAGTGCTCAAGGCACAGTGCTCAAGGCACAGTGCTCAAAGTACAGTGCTCAAGGCACAGTGCTCAAGGCACAGTGCTCAAGGCACAGTGCTCAAGGCACAGTACTCAAGGCACAGTGCTCAAGGCACAGTGCTCAAGGCACAGTGCTCAAGGCACAGTGCTCAAGACACAGTGCTCAAGGCACAGTACTCAAGGCACAGTGCTCAAGGTACAGTGCTCAAGGCACAGTGCTCAAGGCACAGTACTCAAGGCACAGTACTCAAGGCACAGTGCTCAAGGCACAGTACTCAAGGCACAGTGCTCAAGGCACAGTGCTCAAGGCACAGTGCTCAAGGTACAGTGATCAAGGCACAGTGCTCAAGGCACAGTGCTCAAGGCACAGTACTCAAGGCACAGTGCTCAAGGTACAGTGCTCAAGGCACAGTACTCAAGACACAGTACTCAAGGCACAGTGCTCAAGGCACAGTGCTCAAGGCACAGTACTCAAGACACAGTACTCAAGGCACAGTACTCAAGGCACAGTGCTCAAGGCACAGTGCTCAAGGCACAGTGCTCAAGGCACAGTACTCAAGGCACAGTGCTCAAGGCACAGTACTCAAGGCACAGTGCTCAAGACACAGTACTCAAGGCACAGTGCTCAATACACAGTACTCAAGGCACAGTGCTCAAGGCACAGTGCTCAAGGCACAGTGCTCAAGGCACAGTACTCAAGGCACAGTACTCAAGACACAGTACTCAAGGCACAGTGCTCAAGGCACAGTGCTCAAGGCACAGTACTCAAGGCACAGTGCTCAAGGCACAGTACTCCCAAGGCACAGTACTCAAGGCACAGTGCTCAAGGCACAGTGCTCAAGGCACAGTACTCAAGGCACAGTGCTCAAGGCACAGTGCTCAAGACACAGTACTCAAGGCACAGTACTCAAGGCACAGTACTCAAGGCACAGTGCTCAAGGCACAGTGCTCAAGGCACAGTACTCAAGGCACAGTGCTCAAGGCACAGTACTCAAGGCACAGTGCTCAAGACACAGTGCTCAAGGCACAGTGCTCAAGACACAGTACTCAAGGCACAGTACTCAAGACACAGTACTCAAGGCACAGTGCTCAAGGCACAGTGCTCAAGGCACAGTGCTCAAGACACAGTACTCAAGGCACAGTACTCAAGGCACAGTGCTCAAGGCACAGTACTCAAGGCACAGTGCTCAAGGCACAGTACTCAAGGCACAGTGCTCAAGGTACAGTGCTCAAGGCACAGTGCTCAAGGCACAGTACTCAAGGCACAGTGCTCAAGGCACAGTGCTCAAGGCACAGTGCTCAAGGCACAGTACTCAAGGCACAGTGCTCAAGGTACAGTGCTCAAGGCACAGTACTCAAGGCACAGTGCTCAAGGCACAGTGCTCAAGACACAGTACTCAAGGCACAGTACTCAAGGCACAGTACTCAAGGCACAGTGCTCAAGGCACAGTGCTCAAGGCACAGTGCTAAAGGCACAGTGCTCAAGGCACAGTGCTCAAGACACAGTACTCAAGGCACAGTACTCAAGGCACAGTGCTCAAGGCACAGTACTCAAGGCACAGTGCTCAAGGCACAGTACTCAAGGCACAGTACTCAAGGCACAGTGCTCAAGGCACAGTACTCAAGGCACAGTACTCAAGGTACAGTACTCAAGACACAGTACTCAAGACACAGTACTCAAGACACAACACTCATCCTATCTATTTCTCATTCTTATGTCTATTATTTCGGAAGACAAATTACACCAGCGTTGTGTCCTCAGACGACGCTAGACTTGCACGGAGTGTGACAACCAATCTGTGGTGGTCACTTCCCAGGATCTAGCCCCCCGTGGTCCGGTCCCAGACCAAGTCCTTGCTAGTTTTCCACCAGAAGACCAAATTTCCACTGCCCCGTTATGGAACAGTTGTACCACAGAGCGAGAGAGGAATGAAAGACCTGGGAGTAACAATGCGAGAGACCTAGCATTAAGAATATAAGGGACCTGAGAGTAATAATGTAAGGGAACTGGGAGTGACAATGCAAACATTGAAGAATACCTAGCCTAGAGGCATGTCCTACTTCCGGTGACACCGCCTACAACTGCACGTCACCTCTCTGTAGTATATAAGCCACATTACCGTGCACGTGATGAACGTTTATCGAGACTGATGAACTGAGGGACTGATTACCCCAAACTCCTCGTCTTCCACCGTTCTTCTCTGTATTGGACTGATAAAGACAATGACTGAAGAAATCTTTCCACTATAAAAAATACCCAAATATAGCGTATGTGTTTCATTCACGAATAATAGTATTTGCAGTAATAGTAGTAGTAGTAGTAATAGTTGAACTAAAGATATACATTAATTTTACTATCACAACTGTGAGGAACGTGACAAGATGGATAACTAGAACTTTCAAAACAAGTAATGCCAGCCTCATGTACTCTCTGCACTGGAATGTTACTATACCTGAGAGCTCCATTTAAACCAGGCGTAAAGCCGATTAAAAGAATGGAGAAATCTCACTTCTTTATATATTTATCAGAGGTAAGAATTACCGACCACATCTAAAACTCCCCAATAGTGACCAGCAGGAGCGCAGAGCGAGATGCATCGTAAATTCCACTCGGAAGACGCTGGAGAGATTGGTTCTCAATCTGTTTAAGGAAATTACTCCTTACATCGGCTTGATGACTCGCAGACCGTGGAAACCAGATGGTAAGCAGAATAATAATGAATAAACAAAGGGATATATTGTTAATCGTGAAGTTCCGAGAGCTTCGGACGTCTTGCCGTCAAATGTAAGGAAACTTGCCACAAGTACAGTCTAAGTGAGGGGACTCACCAGGAGAGGAACCTAGTGACGACGTTTAGGTCTGTCCTGGATCGTCGTCCTGGACAGCGGTCCAGCATGGACTGAAGCGCCGGTTTAATGTTCATCTCTTACAGTGGATTGTTGCATCCGGCAGCCACGATACTGAGACTATTTATGCTCACCTGATCAACCAGGCTGCGGATTTTACGTTGGAGTGCGCGCAACTAGCACTAACAGCTTCATTTATTAGGCAATTAGTAGAGAGACCCGGTGTAGGACCGGGCCTCGAGGACGACAGTATCCAAAACCAACTTCAAGACTGAGGGACTGATTACCTCAGATTAACTCCTCACGTCTTCCACCGTCTCCAGGACCTATCTATTATCAACCAACACTGATACGAGGTAAAATGGCCTCGAGAAAATTAAACATGATGTAAATGGGTACAAGATAACTTGGATAAACTGACCACATGGAGTGAGAGAGGGATGGTGGAATTTGATTAATCTGGATAAATGCCATGTAAAGGGAATACAAGTGTAGTGAGACACCATGATAACAGACCCACTTAACACTTATTTAAAACAAAAATTTTTTATGCAAAGATCGTGTCAATGAAAGTGTGAGAAACTCGCATGACCAGTCGGGTTGTGGTCTGTGCATCGGTTCGCTTGTGGTCAGCAATAACAGCCTGGATGATCAGGCCATGATCCACTACGAAGCCTGGTCATGGATTGAGCCGCAAGGGCGTTGACCCCCGGAACTCCCTCCAGGTATACTCGAGGTATACTCCAGGTATACTCTGACGAACTTATAAATGAAGCATTCACTGGACACAGAAATGATATAATTGGAATATGAAGCAACAGTAGCAGTGTATATATAAATGTGTGTGTGTGTGTGTGTGTGTTTGTGTGTGTGTGTGTGTGTGTGTGTGTGTGTGTGTGTGTGTGTACTCACCTAGTTGTACTCACCTAGTTGAGGTTGCAGGGGTCGAGTCCGAGCTCCTGGCCCCGCCTCTTCACTGGTCGCTACTAGGTCACTCTCCCTGAGCCGTGAGCTTTATCATACCTCTACTTAAAGCTATGTATGGATCCTGCCTCCACTACATCGCTTCCCAAACTATTCCACTTACTGACTACTCTGTGGCTGAAGAAATACTTCCTAACATCCCTGTGATTTATCTGTGTCTTCAGCTTCCAACTGTGTCCCTTGTTACTGTGTCCAATCTCTGGAACATCCTGTCTTTGTCCACCTTGTCAATTCCTCTCAGTATTTTGTATGTCGTTATCATGTCCCCCTATCTCTCCTGTCCTCCAGTGTCGTCAGGTTGATTTCCCTTAACCTCTCCTCGTAGGACATACTCTTAGCTCTGGGACTAGTCTTGTTGCAAACCTTTGCACTTTCTCTAGTTTCTTTACGTGCTGGCTAGGTGTGGGTTCCAAACTGGTGCCGCATACTCCAATGTGGGCCTAACGTACACGGTGTACAGGGTCCTGAATGATTCCTTATTAAGATGTCGGAATGCTGTTCTGAGGTTTGCTAGGCGCCCATATGCTGCAGCAGTTATTTGGTTGATGTGCGCTTCAGGAGATGTGCCTGGTGTTATACTCACCCCAAGATCTTTTTTCTTGAGTGAGGTTTGTAGTCTCTGACCCCCTAGACTGTACTCCGTCTCCGTGTGTGTGTGTGTGTGTGTGTGTGTGGATAACAAGAGTCAACAGTGTACCAACACCAGGGATAACAAGAGTCAACAGTGTACCAGCACCAGGGATAACAGGAGTCAACAGTGTACCAGCACCAGGGATAACAAGAGTCAACAGTGTACCAGCACCAGGGATAACAAGAGCCTACAGTGTACCAGCACCAGGGATAACAAGAGTCAACAGTGTACCAGCACCAGGGATAACAAGAGTCAACAGTGTACCAGCACCAGGGATAACAAGAGCCTACAGTGTACCAGCACCAGGGATAACAAGAGTCAACAGTGTACCAGCACCAGGGATAACAAGAGTCAACAGTGTACCAGCACCAGGGATAACAAGAGTCAACAGTGTACCAGCACCAGGGGTAACAAGAGTCAACAGTGTACCAGCACCAGGGATAACAAGAGACAACAGTGTACCAGCACCTGGGATAAAAAGAGTCAACAGTGTACCTGCACCAGGGATAACAAGAGTCAACAGTGTACCAGCACAAGGGATAACAAGAGTCAACAGTGTACCAGCACAAGGGATAACAAGAGTCAACAGTGTACCAGCACCAGGGATAACAAGAGTCAACAGTGTACCTGCACCAGGGATAACAAGAGTCAACATTGTACCAGCACCAGGGATAACAAGAGTCAACAGTGTACCTGCACCAGGGATAACAAGAGTCAACAGTGTACCAGCACAAGGGATAACAAGAGTCAACAGTGTACCAGCACCAGGGATAACAAGAGTCAACAGTGTACCAGCACCAGGGATAACAAGAGTCAACAGTGTACCTGCACCAGGGATAACAAGAGTCAACAGTGTACAGCACAAGGGATAACAAGAGTCACAGTGTACCTGCACCAGGGATAACAAGAGTCAACAGTGTACCAGCACCAGGGATAACAAGAGTCAACAGTGTACCAGCACCAGGGATAACAAGAGTCAACAGTGTATCAGCACCAGAGATAACAAGAGTCAACAGTGTACCAGCACCAGGGATAACAAGAATCAACAGTGTACCAGCACTAGGGATAACAAGAGTCAACAGTGTACCAGCACCAGGGATAACAAGAGTCAACAGTGTACCAGCACCAGGGATAACAAGAGTCAACAGTGTACCAGCACAAGGGATAACAAGAGTCAACAGTGTACCAGCACCAGGGATAACAAGAGTCAACAGTGTACAAACACCGGGGATAACAAGAGTCAACAGTGTACTAGCACCAGGGATAACAAGAGTCAACAGTGTACCAGCACCAGGGATAACAAGAGTCAACAGTGTACCAGCACCAGGGATAACAAGAGTCAACAGTATACCAGCACAGGAATAACAAGAGTCAACAGTGTACCAGCACAGGGATAACAAGAGTCAACAGTGTACCAGCACAGGGATAGCAAAAGTCAACAGTGTACCAGCACCATGGATAAACAGAGTCAACAGTGTACCAGAACCGGGGATAACAAGAGTCAACAGTGTATCAGCACCAGGGATAACAAGAGTTCAACAGTGTACCAGCACCAGGGATAAGAAGAGTCCACAGTGCACCAGCACCAGGGATAACAAGAGTCAACAGTGTACCAGCACCAGGGAGAACAAGAGTCAACAGTGTACCAGCACCAGGGATAAGAAGAGTCCACAGTGCACCAGCACAGGGATAACAAGAGTCAACAGTGTACCAGCACCAGGGATAACAAGAGTCAACAGTGTACCAGCACCAGGGATAACAAGAGTCAACAGTGTACCAGCACCAGGGATAACAAGAGTCAACAGTGTACCAGCACCAGGGATAACAAGAGTCAACAGTGTACCAGCACCAGGGATAACAAGAGTCAACAGTGTACCAGCACCAGGGAGAACAAGAGTCAACAGTGTACCAGCACCAGGGATAAGAAGAGTCCACAGTGCACCAGCACCAGGGATAACAAGAGTCAACAGTGTACCAGCACCAGGGATAACAAGAGTCAACAGTGTACCAGCACCAGGGATAACAAGAGTCAGCAGTGTACCAGCACAGGGATAACAAGAGTCAACAGTGTACCAGTACCAGGGATAACAGAGTCAACAGTGTACCAGCACCAGGGATAACAAGAGTCAACAGTGTACCAGCACCAGGGATAACAAGAGTCAACAGTGTACCAGCACCAGGGATAACAAGAGTCAACAGTGTACCAGCACCAGGGATAACAAGAGTCAACAGTGTACCAGCACCAGGGATAACAAGAGTCAGCAGTGTACCAGCACCAGGGATAACAAGAGTCAACAGTGTACCAGCACCAGGGATAACAAGAGTCAACAGTGTACCAGCACCAGGGACAACAAGAGTCAACAGTGTACCAGCACAATGGATAACAAGAGTCAACAGTGTACCAGCACCAGGGATAACAAGAGTCAGCAGTGTACCAGCACCAGGGACAACAAGAGTCAACAGTGTACCAGCACCAGGGATAACAAGAGTCCACAGTGTACCAGCACCAGGGATAACAAGAGTCAACAGTGTACCAGCACCAGGGATAACAAGAGTCAACAGTGTACCAGCACGAGGGATAACAAGAGTCAGCAGTGTACCAGCACCAGGGATAACAAGAGTCAACAGTGTACCAGCACCAGGGATAACAAGAGTCAACAGTGTACCAGCACCAGGGATAACAAGAGTCAACAGTGTACCAGCACCAGGGATAACAAGAGTCAACAGTGTACCAGCACCAGGGATAACAAGAGTCAACAGTGTACCAGCACAAGGGATAACAAGAGTCAACAGTGTAACAGCACCAGGGATAACAAGAGTCAACAGTGTACAAACACCGGGGATAACAAGAGTCAACAGTGTACTAGCACCAGGGATAACAAGAGTCAACAGTGTACCAGCACCAGGGATAACAAGAGTCAACAGTGTACCAGCACCAGGGATAACAAGAGTCAACAGTATACCAGCACCAGGAATAACAAGAGTCAACAGTGTACCAGCACCAGGGATAACAAGAGTCAACAGTGTACCAGCACCAGGGATAGCAAAAGTCAACAGTGTACCACCACCATGGATAACAAGAGTCAACAGTGTACCAGCACCGGGGATAACAAGAGTCAACAGTGTATCAGCACCAGGGATAACAAGAGTCAACAGTGTACCAGCACCAGGGATAAGAAGAGTCCACAGTGCACGAGCACCAGGGATAACAAGAGTCAACAGTGTACCAGCACCAGGGAGAACAAGAGTCAACAGTGTACCAGCACCAGGGATAAGAAGAGTCCACAGTGCACCAGCACCAGGGATAACAAGAGTCAACAGTGTACCAGCACCAGGGATAACAAGAGTCAACAGTGTACCAGCACCAGGGATAACAAGAGTCAGCAGTGTACCAGCACCAGGGATAACAAGAGTCAACAGTGTACCAGCACCAGGGATAACAAGAGTCAACAGTTGTACCAGCACCAGGATAACAAGAGTCAACAGTGTACCAGCACCAGGGAGAACAAGAGTCAACAGTGTACCAGCACCAGGGATAAGAAGAGTCCACAGTGCACCAGCACCAGGGATAACAAAAGTCAACAGTGTACCAGCACCAGGGATAACAAAGAGTCAACAGTGTACCAGCACAGGGATAACAAGAGTCAGCAGTGTACCAGCACCAGGGATAACAAGAGTCAACAGTGTACCAGCACCAGGGATAACAAGAGTCAACAGTGTACCAGCACCAGGGATAACAAGGAGTCAACAGTGTACCAGCACAGGGATAACAAGAGTCAACAGTGTACCAGCACCAGGGATAACAAGAGTCAACAGTGTACCAGCACCAGGGATAACAGAGTCAGCAGTTGTACCAGCACCAGGGATAACAAGAGTCAACAGTTGTACCAGCACCAGGGATAACAAGAGTCAACAGTGTACCAGCACCAGGGATAACAAGAGTCAACAGTGTACCAGCACCAGGGATAACAAGAGTCAACAGTGTACCAGCACTAGGGATAACAGAGTCAACAGTGTACCAGCACTAGGGATAACAAGAGTCAACAGTGTACCAGCACTAGGGATAACAAGAGTCAACAGTGTACCAGCACTAGGGATAACAAGAGTCAACAGTGTACCAGCACTAGGGATAACAAGAGTCAACAGTGTATCAGCACCAGAGATAACAAGAGTCAACAGTGTACCAGCACTAGGGATAACAAGAGCCAACAGTGTACCAGCACCAGGGATAACAAGAGTCAACAGTGTACCAGCACCGGGGATAACAAGAGTCAACAGTGTACCAGCACCAGAGATAACAAGAGCCAACAGTGTACCAGCACCAGGGATAACAAGAGCCAACAGTGTACCAGCACTAGGGATAACAAGAGTCAACAGTGTACCAGCACCGGGGATAACAAGAGTCAACAGTGTACCAGCACCGGGGATAACAAGAGTCAACAGTGTACCAGCACCGGGGATAACAAGAGTCAACAGTGTACCAGCACCAGGGATAACAAGAGTCAACAGTGTATCAGCACCAGAGATAATAAGAGTCAACAGTGTACCTGACACCAGGGATAACAAGAGTCAACAGTTGTACCGCACCAGGGATAACAAGAGTCAACAGTGTACCAGCACCAGGGATAACAAGAGTCAACAGTGTACCAGCACTAGGGATAACAAGAGTCAACAGTGTACCAGCACCTGGGATAACAAGAGTCAACAGTGTACCAGCACCAGGGATAACAAGAGTCAACAGTGTACCAGCACCAGGGATAACAAGAGTCAACAGTGTACCTGCACCAGGGATAACAAGAGTCAACAGTGTACCAGCACCAGGGATAACAAGAGTCAACAGTGTACCAGCACCAGGGATAAGAACATAAGAACATAAGAATGGAGGAACACTGCAGAAGGCCTTCTGGCCCATGCGAGGCAGGTCCTTATCAAAACGACTACTACCTAAAGCTTCCCTGGAAATAACTCCCGTACCCAATGACACCAATCAAACCCAGCCCCTCCCACTCATATATTTGTCCAGTGTCTTCTTAAAGCTACCCAAGGTTCTAGCCTCTATCACCCCACTGGGAAGACTGTTCCACGCATCTACAACTATGTTAGAAAACCAGTACTTACCTATGTCCTTTCTAAACCTAAATTTATCCAACTTAAACCCATTATTTCTGGTTCTTACCTGGTTCGACACCCTCAGTACTTTATTAATATCTCCCTTGTTTATGCCCGCCATCCACTTATACACTTCAATGATATCTCCCCTCTTTCTACGCCTCTCCAGAGAGTGGAGATTTAAGGCTTTGAGTCTATCTTCATACGGGAGGTTCCTTACACAGTAAATCATTTTAGTCATTCTTCTCTGTATGTTCTCTAATGAGTCTATATCCATCCTGTAGTAAGGGGACCAAAACTGAGCAGCATAATCCAAATGAGGCCTCACTAGTGATGTATAGAGCTGTAAAATAACTTTTGGACTTCTGTTACTTATACTTCTTGAGATAAATCCAAGTAATCTGTTGGCCTTGTTGCGCACACTAAGGCACTGCTGTCTTGGCTTTAGATTTCTGCTTACCATGACTCCCAAGTCTTTTTCTCATTCTGTATGACCAAGCTCTACTTCACCTAGATTATAGCTTCGAGGGTTATTTTCATTACCAAGGGCAAGTACCTTACACTTATCCACATTGAACTTCATCTGCCATGATGAGAGTAAGACACATATGCAACATCTGGGTATCTTTATTGTAGACTTTTTCCGAAATCCGTGGCTTTATAAATAAAAAATCTGGGGGACAAAAACTTAAAAGACAGTAAAAAAACTATTTTACAGAAGTGAGGAAATTTTCAGCCCCTAAACCTGGGGATTTTAGGGGGCGAACAGCACCATATTTGTGGAAAACCCGGGAAGCAGAAGAAAAAAATTTCCTGGGTTTAAATAAAAAAGAAAAGGTATGAAGCTGACGAGGGAAAATTCACTGGTAGGCGGGTTTTCCCCATGGAAGTAGGCCCTTTCCCCAAAGAAGGGGTTTATTTGGGTAGAGGTATTGTCGAAGTCGTAAAGGGTTTATGACATTTTCCTCAGTTTAAAAGATTCGCCCTGCTTACCCTGCTTATTTTATAAGTCCATTTTTCCCCTTTTTTCCTTGCTTCTTTTCTCCCCCGACTATGGTGCTGTTCGAAACCAATTTCCTGGTTGAGGGTTTTTTTTACCTCATCTTTTTTTTACATTTTTTTACTTTTCTTAAAGTTTAGCCCTTTTTTTGTATTGAAAAATCCACTGGAGGGGCGAAACGTTACAATAAAGATCCCCAAAAGATGTTGCATATGGTTTTAAACTCTCATTTGCGGTATTTTATACCTTTTCGTAAAAAATTTGTGGGACACTGCAAATCATGGAATTTTAAATTTCTGGGAAAATGTAAAATAACCTTCCCCGGACTACGACAACTACCTCTACAACTAACCCATCTTTTTTGGGAAGGACCTATTTCCACGGGGGGAAATCCCGCCTTCCCATAAATTTTCCCCTCGCCCTGTTTTAACCTTGACTTTACTATATAAGTGCCAGGATTCTTTTTTCCCTGCTTCAGAATCTCCACGACTAGGGTGCTTTTTCGCCCCTTTACCCCCTGGGGTTGGGGGACTGTTTACCTTTCTTCTGAAACTTTATTTTTAAACTGTTTTAAAGTTTTGTCCTAGTTTTTTGTATTGAAAAAAGCCACTGGATGGCAAAAACGTCTAAAAATAAAGATACCCAGATTTTGCATTGTTTTTCTTCCCTTTTCCTTTTTGTGGGTTTTTATATCCCTTTCGTACAAAACTTCATCTCCCAATTTTTTCGGGCCCAAAGGGACTTTAAAATTTGTCCAAATCGTCCGGGAGTTCTTTTGTTTTTCCCCCTCAGAGTGAATTATAGGGCCCTATTTTGGGATCTCAGCAAATTTACTCATGTCACTCTTAATCCCTTCTTTTAAGGCATTAATGAAAAATTTGGGCAAGAGGGGGGTTTAAAACGGGATCCTTGGGGAAAAACGCCACTAGTGACGATCCCCCCATTCAGATTTCACCCCATTAATGGCAACTCTCTGTTTTTCTATTGGTAAGGCCCTTGCCCAATCCATGCAAAGAATTTTTCCTTTCCCTATACCATGAGCTGCCACTTTTTTTAAATTTGTCTCTTGTGAGGTACTCAAATCGAAAGGGTTACTAAAATCCCCAAAAAACAATATCATATTCCTTATCTCTTAACGCCTCAAATGTTCTATTGAAGAACGTCAAAATAAGTTTTTCAGGCAGGAAAGACCCCCTCGTGAATCCCTGCTGAGATTCATTTATCAAGGGTTTTGCTCTTAAAAGGGGACTTCTGATAAAGTCAGCTATAATTGATTCCCGAAGATTGAGACACTTATTTCAGTTTTTGGGAATCTTTTCAGGAAACGTTTTTGCCCACAGTGGGGTTCATCAGTCCAATCCCAAAAAAGGAAGGGGCAAGGAGAGGAGGGGGTTAAGGGAATCATCCCTCAAACCTGGAGTGATTGTTCAGTTTCCCTCAAACTTGTAGAATGTACAGCATAGGGCCGTTTTAAATGGGTTTTAATACTGTAGTGGGTGAGGGGAAGCAGGCGGAGGCGGGGGCATAGTGGTACCACCACTTTGTCATTTTAGGGCTTCGTGAAAAATTAAAATGGAAAAATTTCCGGGCAGATTGTTAGGTTTTTAAAAACATATGCAAAAAGTTAGGTTTTCTTTTTTTTCGGAAAAAGTTTCGCCCCACACGTAGGCTTCTTTTAGTCAGTACAGAAAATTGATAGAAGCAGAAAAATACTTTAAGCGATGTAATTTAGTCCCTCCCCCCTTAAAGTTTTTGAGGTGGTCAGTCCCCCATCTGGGAAAAGGCATTTTCCGTTTTTCTGAAACAATTTTAAAATTGAAGTGGGAAGGGTGGAGCCTTTTTTTAGTGCCCGGAGGTGAGACCTAGGTTGCTTTTGGGAAAGGGAGGGCCCTCTCAAACCCAGCCCTTTTTTCACTAGTAGAGTCGAAGTTTATGGCTTTACCAAGATACCCTTGTTTGCAAATGTCTTTACAGAATGAACATTTAAAAAGGTTAAAAAAACCGACCAGATTGTTTAGGTAAGACCCCATATGCAACGGGGGTTTGTTTTTTTTATTTTTTATTTCGAAACGTTTCGCCCACACGTAGGCTTCTCAGTCGAGTACGAAAAGTTGATAGAACAGAAGAAACTTGAAGGGCGGGTTTTAATCAGTCCATCAAACCCCTTTAAAATTTTGGGGGGGGGGGGGGGGGGGTTCCCGTCCCTGGCACTATATAAAAGGTTCCATTCCCGTCACTTAACTTATTTTGTTTCAGACAACGGAACAATGCTCTTTTCCAACTGGGGACCTGACCACCTCAAAAATTTTTAAGGGTTTATGGGGCTGATTAAAATCGTCTTCAAGTATCTTCTGCTTTTATTTAACTTTTTTGTTTCTCGACTGAAGAAAACCCACTGTGTAGGCGAAAAAGTTTTGAAATAAAGTTTCCCAAAATGTTGCTTTGTGTCTTCCCAACCCGTAGGGCTTCCCTCCCAAAAGGGTTTAACAAGTGTTTAAAAATTTTTTTTTGTAACAAAGATCCCCTGATTGCAGGTTTTTGGGCAGTTTTTGTGAATGGTTTGGGAAAAAAAAGACAAGTTGAAGATTGAAAACACTTATGCAGCAAAATTTGGGGAAACTTTATTCGGAAACCCTTTCGGGCCCCACAGTGGCTTCATTCCCGTTCCCAAAATTTTAAACCACTCTACGGTCCTTTTGCTTTTACATTTACAAAAATTGAGGCCCGAAAAAAATCGACTCCAGGGCCTTTAGGGAAAGATTCCTTTTATCCCCCTCCTCTCCTTGCGCCTTCCCCTTTTTATTGGACTGATAAGGGAAATGTGTGGCGAAACGTTTTTCCCGAATTAAAGATTCCCATATGCTGCATAAATTTTCTCAATCTTCAAAAATTGTCGGTTTTTTTTAAACCATTTATTTAAATAATTGATTCTTTAAAAACTTGCCCACTATTGATGTCAGGGGTTATTGGACCCGGGAAATTTTAAGGGGTGGACTTATTTCCCCCGATTTGAATATAGGAACCACTTTAAGGCCTCTTCCCACAATCTGGCACCAAAACCCGGTAAGGATGGAAAGCATTGAAAAACACTCGTTAAGGCTTTACTAAGCCCTCTTGCAATTTCCTTTTTAAATACCCCGGAAAAAAACCATCGGGGCCCGGGGACTTATTTTTTTTAGTTTGTTTTATCTGTTTAATAACCATGTCCCTCGTGCAGTAAATTTTGTTAACTTAAATTCATTCAGGAATAAATTTTAAATTTTTTTTTACTTGGGAAACTCATTTTCTTTTTCCCGTGTTAAAAAATGGGGGCAAAAAATAGTCATTAAATAAGGAACACATTTCCAGTTCATTATCCGTCAGCTGTCCATTCCCAGATTTCAGAGGTCCTACTTTTTCCTTCACCTTCGTCCTATACACTTGAAAGAACCCCTTTGGATTAGTCTTTGATTCATTAGCAACTCTAATTTCATAGTCACGTTTAGCCTTTCTAATCGCCTTTTTTACTTCTCTTTTAAGCTGAACATATTGGTCAGTAAGGTTAACCTCTCCTCTTTTGATGCGCCTATAAATTCCCTTTTCTCCCCTAATAGATGCTTTAGCCTCCTGTTAACCCATTTGGGATCGTTATTATTAGACCTAATTTCTCTCTGGGGAATGTATATACTCTGGGCACTGTGTACATTATTAAGAAAACAATCATAAAAACAGATCCCTTCCTATTCATAAGTATGATTATCGTCAATAAAATCATTAGCTAGATAACCCCAATCAAGATTAGACAGATGTTCCCTAAGTCCATTATAATCGGCAGAACGAAAATCAGGGATTTTTACTGTATTATCATTATTCTTGCATTCCCAATTAATGCTAAAGGTGATGGATTTGTGATCACTTGCGCCAAGCTCTTCAGTGATCTCCAGATTATTCACAAGTGTTTCCTTATTTGACAAGACTAGGTCTAGCAAATTATTACCCCTGGTAGGCTCAGTTACACTCTGTTTCAGAAAACAGTCCTGAACTGTTTCCATGAAGTCACTGGACTCTAGATTATCTGTCAAAGAATTCCAGTCAATTTGACTAAAGTTAAAGTCCCCTACTATGACTATGTTACTGTGTCCAGAAGCCCTAACAATTTCGTCCCAAAGAAGTCTCCCTCTATCGTGATCCAAGCCTGGAGGTCGGTATATTACACCTAGAATTAGTTTTTCTTGACCCTCCACGAACTCTACCCAAACAGACTCTGTTACTGCTCCATCTATTTTTATACCTGTTTTTATGCAACTATTAATATTTTCTCGAACATACAATGCAACTCCTCCCCCCTTCCCATTACATCTATCCACAATGAACAACTTAAATCCTGAATATTACACTCAGCAGTCATATCCCGACTCTTTAAATCATACCACGTTTCAGTTAATGCAATGATATCAAAGTTCCCAGCACATGCTACCAAACGTAGTTCATTAATTTTATTTCTTGCACTTCGACTGTTAGCATAAAATACCATCATATGTTTTTTCTTCTGCACATTTTTCCTATTCATCTTTGTTTTTACACAATTTCTGAAATTATCATTACCCAGAGTTACTCCATGACAGTTACTATTAAGATTCTTAATATCAGAGCATAAGTCAATATATCCATACTGATTATTTATCATTTCTAAACCCATACCTCTAACTAATCCTAGTTTAAAGCCCTAACAACCCCCTTAACTGAGTTAGCAAGAAAACCCACACCTGCCCAGGATAAGCGAACCCCATCCCTGGCATACATGTCATTTCGGCCATAGAAGTTATCCCAGTTGTCAATGAATGGTACTGCATTATCCTTACAGTGTTTATCCAGCCAACAATTAATACCAATTGCTCTGGACAACCATTCATTACCAACATCTCTTCTTGGCAAAATGCCACATATAACAGGGTGCCCCCCCCCCTTCTTCCTTATTATGTCTATAGCTGTTCTGAAATTTCTAACTAAATCCTCACTTCTACGCTTGCCTACATCATTGCCTCCAGCGCTGAGGCAAATAATAGGATTGATCCCATTACCGTTCGTGATGTTGTCAAGCCGGCTAACAATGTCCTCCATCCCAGCCCCAGGAAAGCATACCCTCTGTCTCCTACTCCTGTCCTTCAAGCAGAATGCACTATCCATGTATCTAACCTGGCTATCCCCTACACCAACAATATTCTTACCTTCCTTGTTGTCGTTCGTGGTGACGATCCCAGTAGTAGACTCACATTCGTCGGGTAGCACCGAGAATGCGTTGGAGGTTTCCACAGGAG
>NC_069401.1:32109320-32113102 GCF_026875155.1 Cherax quadricarinatus | reverse complement strand
CTGGTGGTACGCGTTGGGGGAGGTACTGATGATACAGTGAGGTACATGGTGGAACAGTGATGGTGAGTGAGGTACAGTGAAATACAGTGGAGGTACAGTGAGGTCAGTGGTGGAACAGTGGTGGTACATGAGTCGGGTGAAGTTCAGTGGGGGTACGGTGGGGGTATATGAGGTAAATGAACTGTATGGTGGTACAGTGGTGGTATAGTGGGTCAATGGTTGGGGACAGTGATTGGAACAGTGAAATTTGAGGTACAGTGGGAGAACAGTGGTGGTCAATATCAGTGAGGCACAGTGGTGGAACAGTGGTGATACAGTGAGGGGCAATGAAGTACGTGGTGGACGTGGGTCAGTGAAGCCAAAAGTTGGGACGTGAAGGACATTTATTAAGTGGTGGACAGGGGGGATAGTGAAGTATAGTGGTGGAAAAAGTGAGGTACAGTGAAGTACAGTGGCGGTCAGATGTGGGCGTGTGGCAAAATGGGTAAGAGGGGTTCGTGAGGTTTCAGTGGCGGCACAGTGGTTAGAACGTGGAAAGTGAGTACATGGTGGCAGAGTGGGTACAGTGAGTACAGTGGTGGCACAGGATGTTTTCATGGGTACCCGTGACGGTACGTGAGGTACAGCGAGGTACAGTGGTTCCCAGTGAGGTACAGTGGTGGGCACGTGAGGTACAGTGGTGGCACAGTGAGGCACGGTGAGGTACGTGGTGGACAGTAAGGTGCAGTGGTGGCACAGTGGGTACAGGTGGGACAGTGAGGTACAGTGGTGGACAGTGAGGTACAGTGAGGTTTAGTGGTAGCACGTGAGGTACAGTAGTGGCACAGTGAGGTACAGTGGGGAAAAGTGGTGACAAGTGAGGGACAGTGAGGTACAGTTGTGACACGTGTGGTACAGTGAAGTTCAGTGGTGGTTTTTCAGTGAGGGACAGTGGTGACACAGTGGGTACAGTGAGGTACAGGGGGTGGCAGAGTGAGATTACAGTGGAAGTATAGTGGGGTACAGTGAGGTTTCCGTGAGCACAGTGGGTTCACAGTGGTTGGTACAGTGAGGACAGTGGTGGCACAGTTTAAAAGGTACAGTGAGGTTTCAGTGGTGGCACAGAAAAAGGTGCAGTGGTGGCACAGGAGGTACAGTGGTGGCACAGTGAGGTAAAAGTGGTGGACAGTAGGTGCAGTGGTGGCACAGTGAGGTACAGTGGTGGCACAGTGAGGTACAATGGTGGCACAGTGAGGTACAATGGTGGCACAGTGAGGTACAGTGGTGGCACAGTGAGGTACAATGGTGGCACAGTGAAGTACAGTGGTGGCACAGTGAGGTACAGAGGTGGCACAGTAAGATACAGTAGTGGCACAGTGAGGTACAGAGTTGGCACAGTGAGATACAGAGGTGGCACAGTGAGGTACAGTGGTGGCACAGTGAGGTACAATGGTGGCACAGTGAGGTACAGTGGTGGCACAGTGAGGTACAGTGAAGAACAGTGGTGGCACAGTGAGGTATAGTTAAGTGCAGTGGTGGCACAGTGAGGTACAGTGGTGGCACAGTGAGGTACAGTGGTGCCACATTTAGGTACAGTGGTGGCACAGTGAGTTACATTCAGGTACAGTGAAGTACAGTGGTGGCACAGTGAGGTACAGTACAGTGGTGGCACAGTGAGGTACAGTGGTGGCACAGTGAGGTACAATGGTGGCACAGTGAGGTACAGTGGTGGCACAGTGAGGTACAGTGGTGGCACAGTGAGGTACAATGGTGGCACAGTGAAGTACAGTGGTGGCACAGTGAGGTACAATGGTGGCACATTGAGGTACAGTGGTGGCACAGTGAGGTACAATGGTGGCACAGTGAAGTACAGTGGTGGCACAGTGAGGTACAGAGGTGGCACAGTAAGATACAGTAGTGGCACAGTGAGGTACAGAGTTGGCACAGTGAGATACAGAGGTGGCACAGTGAGGTACAGTGGTGGCACAGTGAGGTACAATGGTGGCACAGTGAGGTACAGTGGTGGCACAGTGAGGTACAGTGGTGGCACAGTGAGGTACAGTGGTGGCACAGTGAGGTACAGTGGTGCCACAGTCAGGTACAGTGGTGGCACAGTGAGGTACAGTGAGGTACAGTGAAGTACAGTGGTAGCACAGTGAGGTACAGTAGGGTGGTGGCACAGAGAATTACAGTGAGGTACAGAGGTGGCACAGTGAGGTACAGTGGTGGCACAGTGAGGTACAATGGTGGCACAGTGAGGTACAGTGGAGGCACAGTGAGGTACAATGGTGGCACAGTGAGGTACAATGGTGGCACAGTGAGGTACACTTGTGGCACAGTGAGGTACAATGATGGCACAGTGAGGTACAGTGGTGGCACAGTGAGGTACAGTGAAGAACAGTGGTGGCACAGTGAGGCATAGTTAAGTACAGTGGTGGCACAGTGGGGTACAGTGGTGGCACAGTGAAGTACAGTGGTGCCACAGTTAGGTACAGTGGTGGCACAGTGAGGTACATTCAGATACAGTGAAGTACAGTGGTGGCACAGGAGGTACAGTACAGTAGTGGCACAGTGAGGTACAGTGGTGGCACAGTGAGGTACAATGGTGGTACAGTGAGGTACAGTGGTGGTACAATGAAGTACATTGAGGTACAGTGGTGGAACAGTAACAGTGATGGTACAATGAAGTAAAGTGGTGGTACTGTGAGGTACAGTGAGATAAAGTGAGATACAGTGGTGGTACAGTGACGTACAGTGAGGTACAGTGGTGTTACAGTGAGGTACAGTGGTGCTACCGTGGTGGTACAATGGTAGAACAGTGGAGGTACAGTGAGGTACAGTGGTGGTACAGTGGTGGTACAGTGGTGGTACAGTGAGGTACAGTTAGGTACAGTACTGGAACAGTGGTGGTACAGTGAAGTACAATGAAGTACAGTGGTGGTACAGTGGTGGTACAGTGAAGTACAGTGGTGGTACAGTGGTGGTACAGTGAGGTACAGTAGTGGTACAGTGGTGGTACAGTGGTAGTACAGTAAGGTACAGTGGTGGAACAGTCGTAGAATAGAGGTGGTACAGAAAGGTACAGAGAGGTACAGTGAGGTACAGTTGTGGAACAGTGACAGTGGTGGTACAGTGAGATACAGTGAAGTATAGTGGTCGTACAGTGGTGTCACGGTGAGGTACAGTGGTGGTACAGTGGTAGTACAGTAGTGGTACAGTGAGGTACAGTGGTGGTGGTACAGTGACATACAGTGAAGGCACAGTGAGGTACAGTGGTGGTACAGTGAAGTAAAGTGAGGTACGGTAGTGGTACAGTTAGGTACAGTGGTGGCACAGTAAGGTACAGAGGTTGTAGAGTGAGGTGCAGTGCTTTGTACAGTGAGGTCCAGTGGTGGTAGAGTGAGGAACAGTGGTGGTACATTGAGGTACAGTGACGTGAAATGGTGGTAAGTGAGGTACAGCGAGATACAGTGAGATACAGTGGTGGTACAGTGAAGTACAGTGAGGTAGAGTTAGGTACAGTAGTGGTACAGTGAGATACATTGATGGTACAGTGAGGTACAGTGGTACAGTGAGGTATAGTGGTGGTACAGAGACAGTGGTGGTACAGTGAGGTACATTGTTGGTATAGTGAGGTACAGTGAGATACAGTGGTGGTACACTGAGATACAGCAGTGGTACAGAGAGGTACAGTGATGGTACAGTGAGGTACAGTGGTGGTACAGTGAGGAACAGTGGTTGCACAGTCAGGTACAGTGATGTTCATTGGAGGCATAGTGAGGTACAGTTAGGTACAATGACGG
>NC_069401.1:32054320-32106820 GCF_026875155.1 Cherax quadricarinatus | reverse complement strand
CCCACCCCCCATCTACCTTGTTCCCCTCACTCACAGCAACCTCCCTCATCTACCTTGTTCCCCTCAAGCTCACAGCCAACCCCCCTCATCTTCCATTCTTGTTCCCCTCACTCACAGCCACCGCCCCCCTCATCTTTCGCTTGTTCCCCTCACTCACAGCCAGCCTCCCTCATCTACCTGTCCCCTCATTCAACATCCACCCCTCATCTACCTTTCCCCCTCACTCACAGCCACCTCCCTCCATCTAACCTTGTGTCCCCTCATTCACAGTCCACAAACTCAAACTCTCTACCTTGTTCCCCCTCACTCACAAGCCACCTCCTCATCTACCTTGTACCCCTCATCCACAGCCCTACCCCCCTCATCTACCTTGGTTCCCCTCACTCACAGCCACCTCCCTCATCTACCTTGTTCCCCTCACTCACAGCCCCCTCCCTCATCTACCTTGTTCCCCTCACTCACAGCCACCTCCCTCATCTACCTTGTTCCCCTCACTCACAGCCACCCCCCACTACCTTGTTCCCCCTCATTCACAGCCACCCCCCTCATCTACCTTGTTCCCTCATTCACAGCCACCCCCTCAATCAAAACCTTGTTCCCCTCACTCACAGCCACCCCCTCATCTACCTTTTCCCCTCACCTCACAGCCACCCCCTCAATCTACCTGTGTTCCCCCACTCAACAATCCACGCACCCTCATCTAACCCTTGTTCCACCTCACTACACAGCCACTCCCTCATCTACCTTGTTCCCCTCACTCAAAGGCA
Source organism: Cherax quadricarinatus (assembly GCF_026875155.1). Lineage (NCBI taxonomy): Eukaryota > Metazoa > Arthropoda > Malacostraca > Decapoda > Parastacidae > Cherax > Cherax quadricarinatus. The sequence continues at coordinate 32,106,053 of NC_069401.1, read as the reverse complement.
CCCCCTCATCTACCTTGTTCCCCCTCACCACTAGCACCCCCTCATCTACCTGTTCCCCTCACTTCACAGCCACCCCCTCATCTACCTTATTCCCCTCGACACACAGCCACCCCCTCATCTACCTTGTTACCCCTCCTCACAGCCACCCCCTCATCTACCTTGTTTCCCCTCACTCACAGCCACCCCCCTCTTACCTTGTTCCCCTCACTTCACAGCCACCCCTCATCTACCCTTTTCCCCTCACTCACAGCCACCGGCCCTCATCTACCTTGTTCCCCTCACTCACAGCCACCCCCTCATCTACCTTTTCCCCCACTCACAGCCACCCCCCTCAGTCTACCATGTTCCCCTCACTCACTGCTACCCCCTCATCTAACTTGTTCCCCTCACTCACAGCCACCCCCCTCATCTACCTTGTTCCCCTCACTCACAGCCACCCCCTCATCTACCTTGTTCCCCTCACTCACAGTCAACCCCACATCTACCCTTGTTCCCCACACTCACTAGCCACCCCCCTCATACTACCTTGTTCCCACTCACTCACAGCCACCCCCTCATCAACGCTTGTTCCACCTCACTCACAGCCACCCCCTCATCTACCTTTTCTAACTTGTTCCCCTCAACTCACAGCACCCCCTCATCTACCTTGTTCCCCTCAGCTCACAGCCATCCCCCTCATCTACCTTGTTCCCCTCATTCAACAGCCCCCCCCTCTATCTACCTTATTCCCCTCAACTCACAGCCACCTCCCTCATCTACCCTTGTTCCCCTCACTCACAGCCACCCCCCCTCATCTTCCTTGTTTCTTCCCCTCATCACAGCCACCTCCACTCATCTTCTCCTTGTTCCCCTCACTCACAGCACACCTCCCTCATCTACCGTTGTTCCCCTCACTCACAGCCACCCCCTCCATCTACCTTGTTCCCCTCACTCACAGCCACCCCCGATCATCTACCTTGTTCCCCTCACTCACAGCCACCCCCACATCTACCTTGATCCCCTTCACTCACAAAGCCCCCCCTCATCTACCCTGTTCCCCCTCACTCACGAGCCACCCCTCAACTACCTTGTACCCCTCACTCACAGCCACCCCCCTGCATCACTTTTTTTCCCCTCACTCACAAGCCACCCCCTCATCTACCTTGTCCCCTCACTTTTTCCACAGCCACCCCCTCATCTACCTTGTTCTCCTCCTCACCAGCCACCCCCTCATCTTCCTTGTTCCCCCTCACTCACACCACCCCCTCATCTGCCTTGTTCCCCTCACTCACGCCACCACCTCATCTACATTGTTTTCCCCTCTCACTCACACCACCCCCTCATCTTCACTTGTTTCCCCTCACTCACAGCCACCCCCCTCATGCTTCCTTGTTCCCCTCACTCAACGACCACCCCCTCATCGTTCCTTGTTCCCCTCACTCACGCCGACCCCCCTCATCTACCTTGTTCCCCTCACTCAACAGCCAACCCCTCAATCTTCCTTGTTCTCCTCACTCACAAGCACCCCCTCATCTTCCCTTGTCCCTCACTCCACAAGCCACCCCCTCATCTTCTTGTTCCACTCACTCACAGCCAAGCCCACTTCATCTACCATTCTACCCTCACTCACACCACCCCTCACTTCCTTGTTCCCCTCACTCACCAGCCACCTCCCCTCTTCTACCTTGTTCCCCTCACTCACAGCCCACCCTCCACATCTACCTTGTTTCCCACTCACTCACAGCCACCCCCTCATCTACCTTGTTCCCCTCACTCACAGCCACCCCACATCTTCTTCTTGTTTCCCCTCACTCACAGAGCCACCCCCCTCATCTTCCTTGTTCCCCCTCACCACAGCCACAACCTATCTTCCCTTGATCCCCTCACTCACAGCACCCCCTCATCTTCCTTGTTTCCCTTCACACACAGCCCACCCCCTCATCTTCCTGTTCCCCTCACTCACAGCCAACCCCCTCATCTTCCTTGATCCCCTCACTCACAGCCACCCCCTCATCTACCTTGTTCCCCTCACTCACAGCCAAACCCTCATCTTCCTTGTTTCCCCTCACTCAAAGCCACTCCCCTCATCTTCCTTGTTCCCACTCCAATCACAGCAAACCCCACCTCATCTTCCTTGTTCCCCTCACTCATGCATCAGCAAACCCCCCTTATCTTCCTTGTTCCCCTCACTCACAGCCACCCCCTCATCTACTTGTTTTCCCCTCACTCACAGCCCCCCCCTCATCTTCCTTGTTCACCTCACTCACAGCCACCCACCCCCCCCCCCCCTTACCCATCTCCCCCCCCTTTTGTTCCCCTCACTCACAGCAACCCCCCCTCAACTTCCTTGTTCCCCTCACTCACGAGGCCACCCCCTCATCTACCTTGTTCCTCTCACTCACAGCCACCCCCTCATCTTCTAGTCCCCTCACTCACAGCCACCCCTCCGCTTCCTTGTTCCCCTCACTCACGAGCAACCCCCCTCATCTTCCTTGTTCCCCTCACTTCAAAAGCCACGCCCTCTCTACCTTGTTCCCCTCACATCACAGCCACCACCCCCGTCATGATACCTTGTTCCCCTCACTCTCAGCCACCCCCACGAATACCTTGTCCCCCCCCTCACTCCTGAAGCCACCGCCCTCAAACCTGTGTTCCCCCCTTCACTCATAAGCCCACCCCCCTCATATACCTTGTTCCCCTCACTCACAAAGCCACCCCCTCATATACCTTGCTTCCCCTCACTCACAATCACACCACCCTCATTTACCTTGTTTCCTCACACTCACAGCCACAGTCCTTATCTACCCTTGTCCCCTCGTCACTCACAGTCCCCCACCCCCTCATCCTACATTGATCCCCATCACTCACAGCCTCCCCCTCACTACCTTGTTCCTCCTCACTCACAGCCACCCACATTCATCCACCTTGTTTCCCGCTCACTCCGAGCCACCCCCCTCAACTACCTTGTTCCCCTTCACTCTACAGCCACATAGACCTTGCTCCCCTCACTCACAATGCACCCCCCTCCATCTACCTTGTTCCCCTCAACACCACAGCAGCCACCCCCCTCTTCTACCTTGTTCCCCTCATTCACAGTCCCACCCTCCACATCTACCTTGTCCCCTCACCACAGCTACCGCCCTCATCTACCTTGTTCCCCTCACTCACAGAGCCACCCCCGCATCTACCTTGTTCCCCTCCCTCACAGCCACCCTCCACAATCTACCTGTTCCCCTCAGCTCACAGCTACCCCCTCAACTACCTTGTTCCCCTCACTCCACAGCACCCCCCTCATCTACCTTGTTCCTTTCCCCTCACTCACAGCTACCCCCTCATCTACCTTGTTTCCTCTCACTCACAGCCACCCCCCTCATCTACCTTGTTCCCCCTCACTCACAGCCCCACCCCCTCAAGCTACCTGTTTTCCCCTCACTCACCAGGAGCCACCCGTCCACACTACCTGTTCCCCTCTCATCACAGCCGACCCCCTCATCTACCTTGTTCCCTTCACTCACAGCCACCCCCTCCTCTGACGCTTGTTCCCCTCACTCACACCACATATCCTTGCTCCCCCTCACCTCGACAATCACTCCCTCATCTACCTTGTTCACCTCACTCACAATCACCCTCATCTCCCTTGTTCCCCCACCCTCACTCACAGCCACCCGCCTCATCTAACCTTGTTCCCCTCACTCACAAGCCACCCTCCTGATCTAACCTTGTTCCCCTCACTAAAAAACTCACAGCCACCTCCTCATCTTAGCCATGCTCCCCTCACTCACAATCAACCCCTCATCTACTTGTTCCCTTCACACACAGCCACGCCCCTCATCTACCTTGTTCCCCTCACTCACAATCACCCCCTCATCTACCTTGTTCCCCTCACACAGCCACCCTCCCAAATCTACAATTGTTCCCCCTCACTCACATGCCTACCCCCTCATCTACTCTTGTTCCCCTCACTCACAGCCACCCCCTCATCTACTTGTTCTCCCTCACTCACAGCCACCCCCTCATCTACCTGTTCCCCTCACTCACCAATCACACCCCTCATCTACCTTGTTCCCCTCACTCACAAAACCCACCCCCTCATCTACCTTGTTCCACTCACTCTCACAGCCACCCTCTCCATCTACCTTGTTCCCCTCACTCACAAACCACCCCCTCATCTACCTTGTTCCCCTCACGTCATAATCACCCCCTCATCTACCTTGTTCCCCTCACTCACAAACCACGCCCCTCATTCTACCTGTTTCCCTCACTCCCACAGCCACCTCTCTCATCTACCCTTGTTCCCCTCACTCACAGCCACCCCCCCTACATTCTACCTTGTTCCCCTCACGTCACAGCCACCCCCCACATCTACTCTGTTCTCCTCTAACTCATCACAGTAGCAACCCCCCTCATCTACCTTGTTTCCCTCACTCACAGCCACCCCCCTCATCTACCTTTGTTCCGCCTCACTTACACCACCACCCTCACTACCTTGTTCCCCTCACTACAGCCACCTCCCTCATCTACCTTGTCTCCTCACTCACAAGAACCCCCACGCATCCTACCTTGTTCTCCCTCACTCACAGCCACCCCCCTTCATCTACCTAGTTCCCTCACTCACAGCCACCCCCCTCACTACCTTGTTCCCCTCACTCACAGCCACCCCCTCTCTACCTTAGTTCTCCTCACTCACAGCACAACCCCCGCTCATCTACCTTGTTCTCCTCACTACACAGCCACCACCCCTCAATCTACCTTGTTCCCCTCACTTACAGCAGCCACTCCCTCATCTACCTTGTTTCCCCTCAATTACCAGCCACCTTCCCTCATCTACCTTGGTTCTCCTCACCACAGCAACCCCCCTCATCTACTGTTCTCCTCACTCACAGCAAGCCCCCTCATCTACCTTGTTCCCCCACTTACGCCAACTTCCTCATCTACCTTGTCCCTCACTTACAGCCACCTTCCTCCTCTACTTGTTCCCTCACTCACAGCCACCCCCTCATCTACCTTTTCTTCCTCACTCACAGCAACCCCCCTCATTCTACCTGTTCTCCTCACTCACAGCCACCCCCCTAACTACCTTGTTCTCCACTCACTTACAGCCACCTCCCCTCATCTACCTTGTTCCCCTCACTTACAGCACCTCCCTCTCTACCGTTGTCCCCTCACTTACACCACCCCCCTCATCATACCTTGTTCCCCTCACTTTACAGCCCCCCCACTCATCTACCTTGTTACACCCTCACTTCACAGGTCCCCACCACCCTCATCTATCTACTTGTTCTCCTCATCCTCAAGCCACCCCCTCATCTACCTTGTTCCCCTCACTCACAGAGCGCACCTCCCTCATCTAACCTTGTTTCTCCTCACTCATCAGGCCACCCCCTCATCTACCTTGTTCCCTCACTCACAGCCACCCCCTCATCTACCTTGTTTTCCCCTCACTCACAGCCACCCCCCTCATCTACCTTGTTCCCACTCACTCACAAGCCCCCCCCTCATCTACCATTGTTCCCCCTCACTTAACAGCCACCTCGCCTCATCTACCTTGTTCTCCTCACTCACAGCCACCCCCTCATCTACCTTGGTTCCCCTCACTCTCACGAGCCCACTCCCCCCTCATCTACCTTGTTCTCTCCCTCACTCACAAGCCACCTTCCCTCATCCTACCTTGTTCCCCTCACTCACATGCCACCCCCTCATCTACCCTTGTTCCCCCACTCACAGCCCACCCCCTCATCTACCTTGTTATGGTTCCCCTCACTCACAGCACCCCCCTCATCCTACCTTGTTCACCCCTCACTTACAGCCACCTCCCTCATCTACCTTGTTCTCCTCACTCACAGCCACCCCCTCATCTACCTTTGTGACCCCTCACTCACAAGCCCGACCCCCCCTCATTTACTTGTTCCCCTCACTTACAACCAGCCACCCCCCTCAGTCTACCTTTTTCCCCTCACTTACAGCCACCGACCCCTCATCTCTACCTTGTTCCCTTCAACGTCACAGCCCACCTCCCTCATCTACCTTGTTCCTCACCCTCCACTTAAAGCCACCCCCTCACTACCTTTTTCCCCTCACTTACAGCCACCTCCTCACTACCTTGTTCCCTCATCTTACAGCCAACCCCCTCATCTACCTTGTATTCCCACTCACTTACAGCCACCATCCCTCATCTACCTTGTTCGTCCTCACTCACAGCCACCCCTCATCTACCCTTGTTCTCCTCACTCACAAGCCACCTCCCTATCTACCTTGTGCTCCCTCACTTACAGCCACCCCCTCATCTATACCTTGTTCTCCTCACTCACATGCCACCCCCCCATCTACCTTGTTCTCCTCACTCAACAGCCACCCCCTCATCTACCTTGTTCCCCTCACTCACAGCCACCCCCTCATCTTACCTTGTTCCCCTCACCTCACAGCAGCCACCTCCCCACCCCTCAACTACCTTGTTTCTCACTCACACACAGCCACCCCCTCATCTACCTTGTTCTCCTCACTCACAGCACCTCCTCATCTACCTGTTGCCCCTCACTTACAGCCACCTCCCTCAACTACCTTGTTTCCCCTCACTTACAGCCACCCCCTCATCCTACCTTGTTCCCCTCACTACAACCACCTCCCTCATCTACCTTGTTCTCGCTCACTCACAGCCAAACCCCCTCATCTACCTTGTTCTCCTCACTCACAAGCCACCACCTCATTCTACCTTGTTCTCCTCACCCTCACAGCCACCCCTCACTACCTTGTTCTCCTCACTCACAGCCACCCCCTCATCTACCTTGTTCTCCTCACTCACAGCCACCCCCTCATCTACCTTGTTCCCCTCACTTACAGCAACTCCCCTCATCTCCTTGTTTCCCCCCTCGACTTACAGCCACCTCCCTCATCTACCTTGTTCTTCCCCTACACACAGCCACCCCCTCATCTACCTTGTTCTCCTCACTCACAGCCACCCCCCTTCACTACCCTGTTCTCCTCACTCACAGCCACCCCCTCATCTACTCTTGTTCTCCCTCACTCAACAGCCACCCCCTCATTACCTTGTTCCCCTCACCTTACAGCCACCCCCCTCATCCTACCTTGTACCCCTCACTTACATACAGCCACCTCCGTCATCTACCTTGTTCTCCTCACTCACAGCCACCCCCTACTCTACCGTTGTCCCCTCACATCACATCCACCCCCTCATCTACCTTGTCCACCTCACTACACCCACCTCCCTCCATCTACCTGTTTCTCCTCTCACTACACAGCCACCCCCTCATCTACCTTGTTCCCCTCAACTTACAGCCACCTCCCTCATCTACCTTTTTCTCCCTCACTCACTAAGCCACCCCCCTCATCACCTTGTTCCCCTACTTAACAGCCACCCCCCCTCACTACCTTGTTCCCCTCACTTACAGCCACCTCCCTCTTCTACCCTGTTCTCTCCTCACTCACAGCCACCCCCTCATCTACCTTGTTCCACCTCACTTACAGGCCACCTTGCCCTCATCTACCTTGTTCTCCTCACTCACAAAGCCACCCCCTCATCTAACCTTGTTCCCCTCACTACAGCCCACCCCCTCATCTACTTGTTTCCCCAGTCACTTACAGCCCACCTCCCTCATCTACCTGTTCTCCTCACTCACGAAGGCCACCCCCTCATCTACTTGTTCCTCCTACTCACATCAGCCACCCCCTCATCTACCTTGTTCTCCTTCACCACAGCCCCCCCTCAATCTACCTTGTTCTCCTCACTCACAGCCACCCCCTCATCTAACCTTGTTCTCCTCACTCACAGAGCCAACCCCCTCATCTACCTTGTTCCCCTCACTCACAGCCACCAACGTAAAACAGCCACACTCCCGCTCATCTACCTTGTTCCCATCCCCCTCACTCACAGGGGCCATCCCACCCCCTACATCTACTCTAATCTACCTTTGTTTCTCCTCACTCACAAGCAAAAAAAAAGCAAACAGGCGAACCCCCCCTCAATTCTACCCTTTTTCTCCTCACGTCACAGCCACCCCCCTCATACTACCTTTTTCCCCTCACGTTACAGCCAAAACCTCCCCCTCATCTAACCTGTGTTTCCCCTCCACTTACAGACGCAGGCCACCTCCCTCAATCTACCTGTTCCTTCCTCAACTCACATACAACCCCCCTCATCTACCTTGTTCTCCTCACTCACGAGCCAACCCCCCCTCACTACCTTGTTTTCCCCCACCTTACCAGGCCTCCTCCTCATCTCTCTTCTACCTTGTTCCCCTCACTTAAGCCACGCTCCCACCTCTAAAAACACTAGAATAACCTTGGTTTCCACACCCCCTCCCCTCACACACAAGCCACCCCCCATCATCTACCGTTGTTTCTTCCCACTGTCAACCCAAATCGACTCCTCCGGTCTCCACAGCAACCCCTCCCCCTCATCTACAATCTATCTAATCTAACCTTGTTCTCTTCTTCTTTGCGTGTTCTCCCCTCACTCACAGAGCCACCCCCCTCATCTAACCTATGTTCCCCTCACTTACCAGCCACCTACCCTACATCTACTCTTGTTCCCCCCCTCACTTAACTAGCAGCACCTCCCTCACTACTCATGTTTTCCCCTCACTTACAAACAATCCCACACCCCCTCATCTACTTTCTAACCTTGTTCGACCCCGCTCAGTCGTTACATACAAGCCACCCACTCATCTACTACCTTGTTCCCCGTCCCCCTCACCCACATAGCCCACCTCCCTCATCTACCTCCTTGTTCAGCCTCACTCACAACAGCCACCCCCTCCATCTAAACGACACTTGTTCCCTCGCGTCACTAACATCAATCGAGCCACCCACCCCTCATCTAAAAAACTATCTACGATAGTTCCTCTCCTCACTCACAGCCACCCCCCTCATCTACCTTGTTCACGTCCACTCACAGCCAAACCCCCTCATCTACTCTTAGTTCCCCTCTCCACTCACAGCCACCCCCTCTATCTACTAATCTAAAACCTTTTGTTCCCCCCTACCCCCTCACTCCATCAGACAGCCACACCCACCCCTGTCCTCGATCTACCTTGGTTCCCCCCCGCCTCCCCCCTTCCGCTCCCCTCCGTTACAAGCACACCCCCACCTCCCTCATACTACCTTGTTCTCTTTTCTCCTCATTTCCTCCTCACTCACAGCCGCCTCCGCCCACCCCCCCTCGATCTACCTTGTCCCCCTCACTCACAGCCAGCCCCACCTACCCTCATCTACCTTGTTCTCCTCACTCACAGGCCCCACCCCCTCATCTACCTTGTTCCCCTCACTGTTCACAGCCCCAGCCTACCCTCCTCATCTACCTTGTTTCCCCTCACTCACAGCCTAGCAGCCCAGGCCCACCCCCTCCTCCACCTTGTTCCCCCACACTCACGGCCGCCTACAGCCACAACAGCCAGCCACCCCCCTCATCTACCTTGTTTCCCCCTCACTTACAGCCACCTCCCTCATCTACCTTGTTCTCCTCACGTCACAGCAGCCAGCCCGGCCCCCCTCATCTAACCTTGTTCCCCCACTCACAGCCACCCCCTCCTCTACCTTGTTCCCCTCACTTACAGCCAACCCCCCACATCTACCTTGTTCCCCTCACTTACAGCCATCCCTCCCTCATCTACTTTTTCTCCTCACTCACAGCCGCGGACTAGGCAACCGGGCCCATCCGGAGCGCCCAGGGCCGGCCCACCCCCCTCATCTAAACCTTGTATTCCCCTCACTCACCGCACCAACACCAAAGCCACCCCCCTCATTTACCTTGTTCCCCTCACTTACAGCACAGCCCAGCCAAAGCCACCCCCTCATCTACCTTGTTCCCCTCACTTACAGACCACCCCCTCATCTACTATAAATCTAAACCCAAAACCATGTTCCCCTCACTTGTACAGCCACCTCCCTCCATCAACTTACCTTGTTTCCCCTCACATAAAGCCAGCCTCCCACATCAAATACCATTTTTTTCTTCTTCTTCTTTTCGTCCCCTCCCCCCTCACATTACAGGCAAGCAGCAGGCCACCGTCCCTCATTCTAAGCTAACTTACCGTTGTTTCCCGCTCACTTACAGCCAAGCGGTTACAGCCACCCCCCCTCAACTACCTTGTTTCCCCTCACTTACAGAGAAGTCCACCTCCCTCATCTACCTTGTTCTTCTCCTCACGGATACTCACAACAGCCACCGAGCCGACCCCCTCATCTACTACCTTGTTCTCCTCACTCCAAACTAGCCACCCCCTCATCTACCTTGTTCGCCTCACTTACGCCACCCCCTCATCTACCTTGTTCTCTTCTCCTCACTCCACAGCCACCGCCCTCACTACCTTGTTCTCCTCACTCACAGCACTCACCCCCTCCATCTACCTTGTTTCCTTCCCTTCCCCTCAACAATCTCACGGTCCAGCCGCCACCGCCATCCCCGCCGCCCCTCTATCTACCTTGTGTCCCCCCTCACCTGTCCACATCCGCCAGCCCGGCCGCCCGGCCCCAGCCACCCCCTCATCTACCTTGTTCTTACTTTTTCGTTCTTTCATCCTTTTCTTCCATTCTCCTCACTCCACAGGGCAGCCACCCCCTCATCTACCATGTCCCTCACGTCACATGCCAAGCCCACAGCCCTCAGCCAACCTCCCTCAACTTCACCTTGTTTCCCCCTCACTTACAGCCACCAATTAGCCAAGCCAAACACCAAGAATACAAGCCAAGCCAACAGCCATACTAAACAGCAAACCTCCCTCATCTCTAAATCTACCTTGTTCCCCTCACTTTACAGCCAAACAGCCACCAGAAGCCACAGCCACAGCCGACCCCCCCCTCTCTACCTTGTTCCCCCCTCACTTACAGCCAAAGCCACAAAAATACCCAGAGCCAACCTCCCTCTATCTACCTTGTTCTCCTCACATCACAGCCCCACACCCCCTCATCTACCTGTTCTCCTCACTCACAGCCGGCCGACGCCCCTCTCTACTTGTTCTCCCTCACTCTCCCGCCCCAACCCCCTCCATCTACCTGTTCATCCTCACGTCACGAGCACCGCTGCCCCCCCCCTCATCTACCTTGTTCCTTCTTTCCTCTCCTCACTCACACCACCCCCCCCTCATCTAGACCTTGTTTTCCCCTCACTTACAGCAACCGCCCCCTCAACTACGACCTGTACCCCCCCCCCCACTCACTTACATACAGCCACCTCGCCTCATCTAACCTTGTTTTCTCCCACTCACACACAAGCCACCCCCTCATCTACCTTTGTTTCCTGCAACTTCACACCACCACCCTCATCTACCTAGTTTCTCCTCCACTGCACAGCCACAACCCCTCATCTAAGCTCAAACCATGTTGCTCCCTCACATTCACAGCCCCCTGGCAGCCGTAGCCGCCGCGGGCAGCCGTCAGCCACAGCACAGGCCCCGCCCGTGAGGCCCGGGCCCCCCACCCCCTCATCCTACCTTGTTCCCCACCTTCCCCCCCCCCCCCCACACTAACAGCCACCACCACCCTCTCAGCCCCCTCAATCCTACCTTGTTCCCCTCCTTAACAAGCCACCTCCGTCCATCTACCTTTTACTCTCTTTCTTCTCCTCACTCACAGCCAGCCACCCCCACATCACCCTTATTAAAACCTTGATTCCCCTCACTCACAGCCACCCCCTCATCTACCATGTGTTGTTCCCCTCATTTACACCACCTCCCTCATCTACCTTGTTGTTCTCTCTCACTATCACATTCCACCCACCCCCCTCCATCTACCTTGTTTTTCCCCCCTCACTTACAGCCACATCTACCCTCATCTACCCACCTTGGTTCTCCTCACTCCACCACCCCCTCATCTACCTTGTTCCCCTCACTTTACGCCAGCCACCCCCACGCCTCATCGTACCTTGTTCTCCGCTCACTTACAAGAGCCACCACTCCCTCATCTACCTTGTCTTGTCTTGTGGTTCGATCGTTCTGTTCTCTTTCCACTGATCTTTACTTTCTTTCTTCTTCTCTTTCTTCTTTCTTCTTTCCTGTTCTTCTCTTTCTTTCTTTCTTTCTTCTTCTTGTTCATTCTTCTCACTCTTTTACTCTCTTTCTCTTTTTCTTTCTTTTTGTTCTCTTTCTTCTCCTTTCTCTCTTCTTTCTGTTCTTTCTTTCTCTTTTCTGCTCTTTCTTGTCTCTTTCTTTTTCTTCTTCTTCTCTCTCTTCTTTCTCTTTCTTTTCTGCTTATTCTCCTCTTCTTTCTCATTTTCTCTTTTCTCTTCTTTTCTCTTTTCTCCTTTCTCTTCCTCTCTTTTCGTCTTTCATCCTTTCTCTTCTTCTTTTCTTCTCTCCTTCTCTTTCTCTTTCTTTCTTTCTTCTTCTCTCCTTCTCTCCTCATTCTCTCTCTTTCTTCTCTTCTCTTTCTCTTCATTTCTCTCACGTTTCGTCATCTTACGTTTCTTTTCTGTGTTTCTTCTCTCTCTTCTCTCTCCTTTCTCTCTCTTTTTCTCTTTTCTTTTCTCTTTCTTTCTTTCTCTTTCTCTCCTTCTTCTTCTTCTGCTCTTCTTTCTTCGTCGCTTTCCCTCTCTCCTTTCTCTACTTTCTCTCTCTCTTTTCTTTTTCCTTCCTGTTCTGTGTTCTCTCATCTCTTTTTCTTTTCTTCGTTCTTCTTTCTTCTCTTTCTTCTTCTTCTTTTTTTTTTTTTTCCCTTCTCTTTCCTTTTTCTTCTTTCTTTTTTCTTCTCTTCTCTTTCTCCTTTTCTTTCTCTTCTCTCTTTTCTTTCTGTCCTTTCTTTCTTTCTTCTCTCTCCTTTCTCTTCTTCTTTTCTTCTCTCTGTTCCTTTCATTTTCTCTCGTTCTTCCGTTCTTTCTTCTTTCGCTTTCTTCTTTTCCTTTCTTCTGTTTCTCTTGTTCTTTTCTAATCTATTCTCTCTTTTCTCTTTTTCTCCTCTTTCTTCTTTCTCTCTCTTCTTCTGTTCTTTCTTTTCCTCTCTCCGTTTTCTTCTCTTCTTTCTTCCTCTTTTCGTCTTTCTTTCTTTTCTCTCTCCCTTTCTTCTCTCTTCTCCTTGTCTTTTCTCTTCTCTGTTCTCTCTTCTCTCTTTCTCGTTTTCTTTCTTTCTCTCTCTCCTCACTCACAGTACAAGAGAGTTAAGATGAAACATAAGCACATACCCCCTCACATCTAACCCTTGTTCCCCGTCACTTACAGCCACCGTCCCTCATCTACCTTGTTCTCTTTCTTTCATTCTCCTGCTCTTTTCTTCATTCACTCTCTCCTCACCACAGGTAGGCAGTAGGAAGCAGCCGGGGGGGCCGGGCCCCGCGCCGGGCCAGGGCAGGTCAGGCCCAGCCGCCAGCCGCCAAGGCCACCCCCTTCATCTACCTTGTTCCCCCTTCACTTAAAAAATACAGCGCACCCCCTCCGCCACCGCCGCCCCTCATCTACCTTGTTCCCCTCACTCTTACAGCCACCCACCCTCATCTACCTTGTTCTCCTCACTCACAGCCCCCACCCCCTCATCTACCAGTTCCCTCATGAGAAACTCCGGGTTGCATATTCGGTAAGGTTCTCAAAACACTGTGAGGGACACTTCTTTTTACTCTGGTCTCAGGTGGTATAATAGAGGATATATGAGCACACATTATGGCCTTCTATATAACTCTTAACTTGAACTTCTATCTACACATCTGAAAAAAAAATTAGAATCCACTCATTCTCCACGGTGAATTTTAATAGACTAAGACCAAAAGTATATAAGAATAAGTAACAATGTGTGTGACTTTAATAGCAAATACACACACACAACACCACTAGCACACACAACACTCACACATATATATATATAAATATAATAATATATTATATATATATAATATATATATATATTTTATATATATAAAAATATATATATCCTACATGATATAAATATATTTCATGCCGAATAGGTAATATTTTGGCTTAAATGACAGCGCTCTTCTTGCCGATAAGGCAAACGAAAATTTGTATATGTAATAATTTCGCAAAATTCATTCTGAACCAAACTAAAAAAAATATTTCATTGTGTTTGTTTAGTATTAAATTATTGTAAACTTATGTAAAATATTTATAGTTGTATTGTCTAAATTAAATTGCGCTTGTTATAATAAGGTTAGGCAAGTTTTCTAAGGTTCTTTTGGTACAAAATTATTAATTTTTACATTAGCATAAATGAAAAAATATATATATTTAAAGGAATAAGAGAAAATTTTAGAAAGAACTTAATTTTAAATGAGTTCTTGTTAATTGACCAGTTTTACCTATTCGGCACGACAGAGACATATACATGATGTGTCGATGACAACTGCAGAGGTACACAACAAACAAGTAAACCTCTGTGTTCGTTGTTGACCAAGTTTCACTAACAACCTCCTTAATCTGTCCTTCCACTACATGTGTGTGTGTGTGTGTTGTGTGTGTCTGTGTGGTGTGTGTGTGTGTGTGAGTGTTTGTGTTTGTGTGTGTGTGTGTGTGTGTGAGTTGGTGTGTGTGTGTGTGTGTGTGTGTGTGGTGTGTGTGTGTCTGTGTGTGTGTGTGTGTGTGTGTGTGTGTAGTTTGTGTGTGTGTGTGTGTGTGTGTGTGTGTGTTGTGTGGTGTGTGGTGTGTGTGTGTGTGTGTGTGTATGTGTGTGTGGTAAGTGTGTGTGTGTGTGTCGTTGTGTGTGTTTTTGTGTGTGTGTGTGTGTGTGTGTTGTGTATGTTGTTGTGTGTATGTGTGTGTGTGTGTTGTGTGTGTGTGTGTTTGTGTGTGGTTGTGTGTGGTAATTGTGTGTGTGGTGGTGTGTGGTGTGTGTTTTGTGTGAGTGTATGTGTATGTGTGTGTGCGTGTGCGTGTGTGTGTGTGTGTGTGTGTGTGCGTTTTGTGTGTGTGTGTGGTGTGTGTATGTGTGTATGTGTGTGTGAGTGTGTGTGTGTGTGTGGGTGTGGTGTGGCCGTGTGTCTACTTGCCTAATTGAGTGTTTTGAGAGGTGAGTAGAGTTACAGTTCCTGTCCCACTACTTTACTACCAGCTCTGCTGATTCCTAACCTCGGCTTTGTCTGATCTCCCTGACACATTCCCTCCCTCGAGAACCTTGTTTCCCGTCACTCACAGCCACCCCCTCATCTACCTTGTTCCCTCACTCACTAGCCACCCCCTCATTCTACCTTTTTCCCCTCACTCACGCACCCCCCTCACTACCTTGATCCCCTCACTCACAGCCACCCCCCTCATCTACCTTTTCCCCTCCACTCAACGCACCCCTCACTACCTTGTTCCCCTCACTCACAGCCACCCCCTCATCTACCTTGTACCCCTCACTCACAGCCACCCCCTCCATCTACCTTGTTCCCCTCACTCACCAGCCACCCGTCTCATCTACCTTGTTCCCTCACCACAGCCTCCCCTCTTCTACCTTTTTCTCCCTCACTCACAGCCACCCCCTCATCTAACCGTGTTCCCCTCACTCACAGCCACCCCCGCTCATCTACCTTGTTCCCCTCACTCAACAGCCACCCCCGTCATCTATCCTTGTTCCCCTCACCACAGCCACCCCCTTCAATCTACTTGTTCCCCTCACCTCCACAGCCACCCCCTCATTCTACTTGTTCCCCTCACTCACAGTCAACCCCCTCATCTATACCTTGATCCCCTCATTCACACCCACCCCCCATCTACCTTGTTCCCCTCACTCACAGCAACCTCCCTCATCTACCTTGTTCCCCTCAAGCTCACAGCCAACCCCCCTCATCTTCCATTCTTGTTCCCCTCACTCACAGCCACCGCCCCCCTCATCTTTCGCTTGTTCCCCTCACTCACAGCCAGCCTCCCTCATCTACCTGTCCCCTCATTCAACATCCACCCCTCATCTACCTTTCCCCCTCACTCACAGCCACCTCCCTCCATCTAACCTTGTGTCCCCTCATTCACAGTCCACAAACTCAAACTCTCTACCTTGTTCCCCCTCACTCACAAGCCACCTCCTCATCTACCTTGTACCCCTCATCCACAGCCCTACCCCCCTCATCTACCTTGGTTCCCCTCACTCACAGCCACCTCCCTCATCTACCTTGTTCCCCTCACTCACAGCCCACCCCCTCATCTACCTTGGTTCCCCTCACTCACAGCCACCTCCCTCATCTACCTTGTTCCCCTCATTCACAGCCACCCCCCACTACCTTGTTCCCCCTCATTCACAGCCACCCCCCTCATCTACCTTGTTCCCTCATTCACAGCCACCCCCTCAATCAAAACCTTGTTCCCCTCACTCACAGCCACCCCCTCATCTACCTTTTCCCCTCACCTCACAGCCACCCCCTCAATCTACCTGTGTTCCCCCACTCAACAATCCACGCACCCTCATCTAACCCTTGTTCCACCTCACTACACAGCCACTCCCTCATCTACCTTGTTCCCCTCACTCAAAGGCACCCCCTCATCTACCTTGTTCCCCCTCACCACTAGCACCCCCTCATCTACCTGTTCCCCTCACTTCACAGCCACCCCCTCATCTACCTTATTCCCCTCGACACACAGCCACCCCCTCATCTACCTTGTTACCCCTCCTCACAGCCACCCCCTCATCTACCTTGTTTCCCCTCACTCACAGCCACCCCCCTCTTACCTTGTTCCCCTCACTTCACAGCCACCCCTCATCTACCCTTTTCCCCTCACTCACAGCCACCGGCCCTCATCTACCTTGTTCCCCTCACTCACAGCCACCCCCTCATCTACCTTTTCCCCCACTCACAGCCACCCCCCTCAGTCTACCATGTTCCCCTCACTCACTGCTACCCCCTCATCTACCTTGTTCCCCTCACTCACAGCCACCTCCCTCATCTACCTTGTTCCCCTCACTCACAGCCACCCCCTCATCTACCTTGTTCCCCTCACTCACAGCCACCCCCACATCTACCCTTGTTCCCCACACTCACTAGCCACCCCCCTCATACTACCTTGTTCCCACTCACTCACAGCCACCCCCTCATCAACGCTTGTTCCACCTCACTCACAGCCACCCCCTCATCTACCTTTTCTAACTTGTTCCCCTCAACTCACAGCACCCCCTCATCTACCTTGTTCCCCTCAGCTCACAGCCATCCCCCTCATCTACCTTGTTCCCCTCATTCAACAGCCCCCCCCTCTATCTACCTTATTCCCCTCAACTCACAGCCACCTCCCTCATCTACCCTTGTTCCCCTCACTCACAGCCACCCCCCCTCATCTTCCTTGTTTCTTCCCCTCATCACAGCCACCTCCACTCATCTTCTCCTTGTTCCCCTCACTCACAGCACACCTCCCTCATCTACCGTTGTTCCCCTCACTCACAGCCACCCCCTCCATCTACCTTGTTCCCCTCACTCACAGCCACCCCCGATCATCTACCTTGTTCCCCTCACTCACAGCCACCCCCACATCTACCTTGATCCCCTTCACTCACAAAGCCCCCCCTCATCTACCCTGTTCCCCCTCACTCACGAGCCACCCCTCAACTACCTTGTACCCCTCACTCACAGCCACCCCCCTGCATCACTTTTTTTCCCCTCACTCACAAGCCACCCCCTCATCTACCTTGTCCCCTCACTTTTTCCACAGCCACCCCCTCATCTACCTTGTTCTCCTCCTCACCAGCCACCCCCTCATCTTCCTTGTTCCCCCTCACTCACACCACCCCCTCATCTGCCTTGTTCCCCTCACTCACGCCACCACCTCATCTACATTGTTTTCCCCTCTCACTCACACCACCCCCTCATCTTCACTTGTTTCCCCTCACTCACAGCCACCCCCCTCATGCTTCCTTGTTCCCCTCACTCAACGACCACCCCCTCATCGTTCCTTGTTCCCCTCACTCACGCCGACCCCCCTCATCTACCTTGTTCCCCTCACTCAACAGCCAACCCCTCAATCTTCCTTGTTCTCCTCACTCACAAGCACCCCCTCATCTTCCCTTGTCCCTCACTCCACAAGCCACCCCCTCATCTTCTTGTTCCACTCACTCACAGCCAAGCCCACTTCATCTACCATTCTACCCTCACTCACACCACCCCTCACTTCCTTGTTCCCCTCACTCACCAGCCACCTCCCCTCTTCTACCTTGTTCCCCTCACTCACAGCCCACCCTCCACATCTACCTTGTTTCCCACTCACTCACAGCCACCCCCTCATCTACCTTGTTCCCCTCACTCACAGCCACCCCACATCTTCTTCTTGTTTCCCCTCACTCACAGAGCCACCCCCCTCATCTTCCTTGTTCCCCCTCACCACAGCCACAACCTATCTTCCCTTGATCCCCTCACTCACAGCACCCCCTCATCTTCCTTGTTTCCCTTCACACACAGCCCACCCCCTCATCTTCCTGTTCCCCTCACTCACAGCCAACCCCCTCATCTTCCTTGATCCCCTCACTCACAGCCACCCCCTCATCTACCTTGTTCCCCTCACTCACAGCCAAACCCTCATCTTCCTTGTTTCCCCTCACTCAAAGCCACTCCCCTCATCTTCCTTGTTCCCACTCCAATCACAGCAAACCCCACCTCATCTTCCTTGTTCCCCTCACTCATGCATCAGCAAACCCCCCTTATCTTCCTTGTTCCCCTCACTCACAGCCACCCCCTCATCTACTTGTTTTCCCCTCACTCACAGCCCCCCCCTCATCTTCCTTGTTCACCTCACTCACAGCCACCCACCCCCCCCCCCCCTTACCCATCTCCCCCCCCTTTTGTTCCCCTCACTCACAGCAACCCCCCCTCAACTTCCTTGTTCCCCTCACTCACGAGGCCACCCCCTCATCTACCTTGTTCCTCTCACTCACAGCCACCCCCTCATCTTCTAGTCCCCTCACTCACAGCCACCCCTCCGCTTCCTTGTTCCCCTCACTCACGAGCAACCCCCCTCATCTTCCTTGTTCCCCTCACTTCAAAAGCCACGCCCTCTCTACCTTGTTCCCCTCACATCACAGCCACCACCCCCGTCATGATACCTTGTTCCCCTCACTCTCAGCCACCCCCACGAATACCTTGTCCCCCCCCTCACTCCTGAAGCCACCGCCCTCAAACCTGTGTTCCCCCCTTCACTCATAAGCCCACCCCCCTCATATACCTTGTTCCCCTCACTCACAAAGCCACCCCCTCATATACCTTGCTTCCCCTCACTCACAATCACACCACCCTCATTTACCTTGTTTCCTCACACTCACAGCCACAGTCCTTATCTACCCTTGTCCCCTCGTCACTCACAGTCCCCCACCCCCTCATCCTACATTGATCCCCATCACTCACAGCCTCCCCCTCACTACCTTGTTCCTCCTCACTCACAGCCACCCACATTCATCCACCTTGTTTCCCGCTCACTCCGAGCCACCCCCCTCAACTACCTTGTTCCCCTTCACTCTACAGCCACATAGACCTTGCTCCCCTCACTCACAATGCACCCCCCTCCATCTACCTTGTTCCCCTCAACACCACAGCAGCCACCCCCCTCTTCTACCTTGTTCCCCTCATTCACAGTCCCACCCTCCACATCTACCTTGTCCCCTCACCACAGCTACCGCCCTCATCTACCTTGTTCCCCTCACTCACAGAGCCACCCCCGCATCTACCTTGTTCCCCTCCCTCACAGCCACCCTCCACAATCTACCTGTTCCCCTCAGCTCACAGCTACCCCCTCAACTACCTTGTTCCCCTCACTCCACAGCACCCCCCTCATCTACCTTGTTCCTTTCCCCTCACTCACAGCTACCCCCTCATCTACCTTGTTTCCTCTCACTCACAGCCACCCCCCTCATCTACCTTGTTCCCCCTCACTCACAGCCCCACCCCCTCAAGCTACCTGTTTTCCCCTCACTCACCAGGAGCCACCCGTCCACACTACCTGTTCCCCTCTCATCACAGCCGACCCCCTCATCTACCTTGTTCCCTTCACTCACAGCCACCCCCTCCTCTGACGCTTGTTCCCCTCACTCACACCACATATCCTTGCTCCCCCTCACCTCGACAATCACTCCCTCATCTACCTTGTTCACCTCACTCACAATCACCCTCATCTCCCTTGTTCCCCCACCCTCACTCACAGCCACCCGCCTCATCTAACCTTGTTCCCCTCACTCACAAGCCACCCTCCTGATCTAACCTTGTTCCCCTCACTAAAAAACTCACAGCCACCTCCTCATCTTAGCCATGCTCCCCTCACTCACAATCAACCCCTCATCTACTTGTTCCCTTCACACACAGCCACGCCCCTCATCTACCTTGTTCCCCTCACTCACAATCACCCCCTCATCTACCTTGTTCCCCTCACACAGCCACCCTCCCAAATCTACAATTGTTCCCCCTCACTCACATGCCTACCCCCTCATCTACTCTTGTTCCCCTCACTCACAGCCACCCCCTCATCTACTTGTTCTCCCTCACTCACAGCCACCCCCTCATCTACCTGTTCCCCTCACTCACCAATCACACCCCTCATCTACCTTGTTCCCCTCACTCACAAAACCCACCCCCTCATCTACCTTGTTCCACTCACTCTCACAGCCACCCTCTCCATCTACCTTGTTCCCCTCACTCACAAACCACCCCCTCATCTACCTTGTTCCCCTCACGTCATAATCACCCCCTCATCTACCTTGTTCCCCTCACTCACAAACCACGCCCCTCATTCTACCTGTTTCCCTCACTCCCACAGCCACCTCTCTCATCTACCCTTGTTCCCCTCACTCACAGCCACCCCCCCTACATTCTACCTTGTTCCCCTCACGTCACAGCCACCCCCCACATCTACTCTGTTCTCCTCTAACTCATCACAGTAGCAACCCCCCTCATCTACCTTGTTTCCCTCACTCACAGCCACCCCCCTCATCTACCTTTGTTCCGCCTCACTTACACCACCACCCTCACTACCTTGTTCCCCTCACTACAGCCACCTCCCTCATCTACCTTGTCTCCTCACTCACAAGAACCCCCACGCATCCTACCTTGTTCTCCCTCACTCACAGCCACCCCCCTTCATCTACCTAGTTCCCTCACTCACAGCCACCCCCCTCACTACCTTGTTCCCCTCACTCACAGCCACCCCCTCTCTACCTTAGTTCTCCTCACTCACAGCACAACCCCCGCTCATCTACCTTGTTCTCCTCACTACACAGCCACCACCCCTCAATCTACCTTGTTCCCCTCACTTACAGCAGCCACTCCCTCATCTACCTTGTTTCCCCTCAATTACCAGCCACCTTCCCTCATCTACCTTGGTTCTCCTCACCACAGCAACCCCCCTCATCTACTGTTCTCCTCACTCACAGCAAGCCCCCTCATCTACCTTGTTCCCCCACTTACGCCAACTTCCTCATCTACCTTGTCCCTCACTTACAGCCACCTTCCTCCTCTACTTGTTCCCTCACTCACAGCCACCCCCTCATCTACCTTTTCTTCCTCACTCACAGCAACCCCCCTCATTCTACCTGTTCTCCTCACTCACAGCCACCCCCCTAACTACCTTGTTCTCCACTCACTTACAGCCACCTCCCCTCATCTACCTTGTTCCCCTCACTTACAGCACCTCCCTCTCTACCGTTGTCCCCTCACTTACACCACCCCCCTCATCATACCTTGTTCCCCTCACTTTACAGCCCCCCCACTCATCTACCTTGTTACACCCTCACTTCACAGGTCCCCACCACCCTCATCTATCTACTTGTTCTCCTCATCCTCAAGCCACCCCCTCATCTACCTTGTTCCCCTCACTCACAGAGCGCACCTCCCTCATCTAACCTTGTTTCTCCTCACTCATCAGGCCACCCCCTCATCTACCTTGTTCCCTCACTCACAGCCACCCCCTCATCTACCTTGTTTTCCCCTCACTCACAGCCACCCCCCTCATCTACCTTGTTCCCACTCACTCACAAGCCCCCCCCTCATCTACCATTGTTCCCCCTCACTTAACAGCCACCTCGCCTCATCTACCTTGTTCTCCTCACTCACAGCCACCCCCTCATCTACCTTGGTTCCCCTCACTCTCACGAGCCCACTCCCCCCTCATCTACCTTGTTCTCTCCCTCACTCACAAGCCACCTTCCCTCATCCTACCTTGTTCCCCTCACTCACATGCCACCCCCTCATCTACCCTTGTTCCCCCACTCACAGCCCACCCCCTCATCTACCTTGTTATGGTTCCCCTCACTCACAGCACCCCCCTCATCCTACCTTGTTCACCCCTCACTTACAGCCACCTCCCTCATCTACCTTGTTCTCCTCACTCACAGCCACCCCCTCATCTACCTTTGTGACCCCTCACTCACAAGCCCGACCCCCCCTCATTTACTTGTTCCCCTCACTTACAACCAGCCACCCCCCTCAGTCTACCTTTTTCCCCTCACTTACAGCCACCGACCCCTCATCTCTACCTTGTTCCCTTCAACGTCACAGCCCACCTCCCTCATCTACCTTGTTCCTCACCCTCCACTTAAAGCCACCCCCTCACTACCTTTTTCCCCTCACTTACAGCCACCTCCTCACTACCTTGTTCCCTCATCTTACAGCCAACCCCCTCATCTACCTTGTATTCCCACTCACTTACAGCCACCATCCCTCATCTACCTTGTTCGTCCTCACTCACAGCCACCCCTCATCTACCCTTGTTCTCCTCACTCACAAGCCACCTCCCTATCTACCTTGTGCTCCCTCACTTACAGCCACCCCCTCATCTATACCTTGTTCTCCTCACTCACATGCCACCCCCCCATCTACCTTGTTCTCCTCACTCAACAGCCACCCCCTCATCTACCTTGTTCCCCTCACTCACAGCCACCCCCTCATCTTACCTTGTTCCCCTCACCTCACAGCAGCCACCTCCCCACCCCTCAACTACCTTGTTTCTCACTCACACACAGCCACCCCCTCATCTACCTTGTTCTCCTCACTCACAGCACCTCCTCATCTACCTGTTGCCCCTCACTTACAGCCACCTCCCTCAACTACCTTGTTCCCCTCACTTACAGCCACCCCCTCATCTACCTTGTTCCCCTCACTTACAGCCACCTCCCTCATCTACCTTGTTCTCCTCACTCACAGCCACCCCCTCATCTACCTTGTTCTCCTCACTCACAAGCCACCACCTCATTCTACCTTGTTCTCCTCACCCTCACAGCCACCCCTCACTACCTTGTTCTCCTCACTCACAGCCACCCCCTCATCTACCTTGTTCTCCTCACTCACAGCCACCCCCTCATCTACCTTGTTCCCCTCACTTACAGCAACTCCCCTCATCTCCTTGTTTCCCCCCTCGACTTACAGCCACCTCCCTCATCTACCTTGTTCTTCCCCTACACACAGCCACCCCCTCATCTACCTTGTTCTCCTCACTCACAGCCACCCCCCTTCACTACCCTGTTCTCCTCACTCACAGCCACCCCCTCATCTACTCTTGTTCTCCCTCACTCAACAGCCACCCCCTCATTACCTTGTTCCCCTCACCTTACAGCCACCCCCCTCATCCTACCTTGTACCCCTCACTTACATACAGCCACCTCCGTCATCTACCTTGTTCTCCTCACTCACAGCCACCCCCTACTCTACCGTTGTCCCCTCACATCACATCCACCCCCTCATCTACCTTGTCCACCTCACTACACCCACCTCCCTCCATCTACCTGTTTCTCCTCTCACTACACAGCCACCCCCTCATCTACCTTGTTCCCCTCAACTTACAGCCACCTCCCTCATCTACCTTTTTCTCCCTCACTCACTAAGCCACCCCCCTCATCACCTTGTTCCCCTACTTAACAGCCACCCCCCCTCACTACCTTGTTCCCCTCACTTACAGCCACCTCCCTCTTCTACCCTGTTCTCTCCTCACTCACAGCCACCCCCTCATCTACCTTGTTCCACCTCACTTACAGGCCACCTTGCCCTCATCTACCTTGTTCTCCTCACTCACAAAGCCACCCCCTCATCTAACCTTGTTCCCCTCACTACAGCCCACCCCCTCATCTACTTGTTTCCCCAGTCACTTACAGCCCACCTCCCTCATCTACCTGTTCTCCTCACTCACGAAGGCCACCCCCTCATCTACTTGTTCCTCCTACTCACATCAGCCACCCCCTCATCTACCTTGTTCTCCTTCACCACAGCCCCCCCTCAATCTACCTTGTTCTCCTCACTCACAGCCACCCCCTCATCTAACCTTGTTCTCCTCACTCACAGAGCCAACCCCCTCATCTACCTTGTTCCCCTCACTCACAGCCACCAACGTAAAACAGCCACACTCCCGCTCATCTACCTTGTTCCCATCCCCCTCACTCACAGGGGCCATCCCACCCCCTACATCTACTCTAATCTACCTTTGTTTCTCCTCACTCACAAGCAAAAAAAAAGCAAACAGGCGAACCCCCCCTCAATTCTACCCTTTTTCTCCTCACGTCACAGCCACCCCCCTCATACTACCTTTTTCCCCTCACGTTACAGCCAAAACCTCCCCCTCATCTAACCTGTGTTTCCCCTCCACTTACAGACGCAGGCCACCTCCCTCAATCTACCTGTTCCTTCCTCAACTCACATACAACCCCCCTCATCTACCTTGTTCTCCTCACTCACGAGCCAACCCCCCCTCACTACCTTGTTTTCCCCCACCTTACCAGGCCTCCTCCTCATCTCTCTTCTACCTTGTTCCCCTCACTTAAGCCACGCTCCCACCTCTAAAAACACTAGAATAACCTTGGTTTCCACACCCCCTCCCCTCACACACAAGCCACCCCCCATCATCTACCGTTGTTTCTTCCCACTGTCAACCCAAATCGACTCCTCCGGTCTCCACAGCAACCCCTCCCCCTCATCTACAATCTATCTAATCTAACCTTGTTCTCTTCTTCTTTGCGTGTTCTCCCCTCACTCACAGAGCCACCCCCCTCATCTAACCTATGTTCCCCTCACTTACCAGCCACCTACCCTACATCTACTCTTGTTCCCCCCCTCACTTAACTAGCAGCACCTCCCTCACTACTCATGTTTTCCCCTCACTTACAAACAATCCCACACCCCCTCATCTACTTTCTAACCTTGTTCGACCCCGCTCAGTCGTTACATACAAGCCACCCACTCATCTACTACCTTGTTCCCCGTCCCCCTCACCCACATAGCCCACCTCCCTCATCTACCTCCTTGTTCAGCCTCACTCACAACAGCCACCCCCTCCATCTAAACGACACTTGTTCCCTCGCGTCACTAACATCAATCGAGCCACCCACCCCTCATCTAAAAAACTATCTACGATAGTTCCTCTCCTCACTCACAGCCACCCCCCTCATCTACCTTGTTCACGTCCACTCACAGCCAAACCCCCTCATCTACTCTTAGTTCCCCTCTCCACTCACAGCCACCCCCTCTATCTACTAATCTAAAACCTTTTGTTCCCCCCTACCCCCTCACTCCATCAGACAGCCACACCCACCCCTGTCCTCGATCTACCTTGGTTCCCCCCCGCCTCCCCCCTTCCGCTCCCCTCCGTTACAAGCACACCCCCACCTCCCTCATACTACCTTGTTCTCTTTTCTCCTCATTTCCTCCTCACTCACAGCCGCCTCCGCCCACCCCCCCTCGATCTACCTTGTCCCCCTCACTCACAGCCAGCCCCACCTACCCTCATCTACCTTGTTCTCCTCACTCACAGGCCCCACCCCCTCATCTACCTTGTTCCCCTCACTGTTCACAGCCCCAGCCTACCCTCCTCATCTACCTTGTTTCCCCTCACTCACAGCCTAGCAGCCCAGGCCCACCCCCTCCTCCACCTTGTTCCCCCACACTCACGGCCGCCTACAGCCACAACAGCCAGCCACCCCCCTCATCTACCTTGTTTCCCCCTCACTTACAGCCACCTCCCTCATCTACCTTGTTCTCCTCACGTCACAGCAGCCAGCCCGGCCCCCCTCATCTAACCTTGTTCCCCCACTCACAGCCACCCCCTCCTCTACCTTGTTCCCCTCACTTACAGCCAACCCCCCACATCTACCTTGTTCCCCTCACTTACAGCCATCCCTCCCTCATCTACTTTTTCTCCTCACTCACAGCCGCGGACTAGGCAACCGGGCCCATCCGGAGCGCCCAGGGCCGGCCCACCCCCCTCATCTAAACCTTGTATTCCCCTCACTCACCGCACCAACACCAAAGCCACCCCCCTCATTTACCTTGTTCCCCTCACTTACAGCACAGCCCAGCCAAAGCCACCCCCTCATCTACCTTGTTCCCCTCACTTACAGACCACCCCCTCATCTACTATAAATCTAAACCCAAAACCATGTTCCCCTCACTTGTACAGCCACCTCCCTCCATCAACTTACCTTGTTTCCCCTCACATAAAGCCAGCCTCCCACATCAAATACCATTTTTTTCTTCTTCTTCTTTTCGTCCCCTCCCCCCTCACATTACAGGCAAGCAGCAGGCCACCGTCCCTCATTCTAAGCTAACTTACCGTTGTTTCCCGCTCACTTACAGCCAAGCGGTTACAGCCACCCCCCCTCAACTACCTTGTTTCCCCTCACTTACAGAGAAGTCCACCTCCCTCATCTACCTTGTTCTTCTCCTCACGGATACTCACAACAGCCACCGAGCCGACCCCCTCATCTACTACCTTGTTCTCCTCACTCCAAACTAGCCACCCCCTCATCTACCTTGTTCGCCTCACTTACGCCACCCCCTCATCTACCTTGTTCTCTTCTCCTCACTCCACAGCCACCGCCCTCACTACCTTGTTCTCCTCACTCACAGCACTCACCCCCTCCATCTACCTTGTTTCCTTCCCTTCCCCTCAACAATCTCACGGTCCAGCCGCCACCGCCATCCCCGCCGCCCCTCTATCTACCTTGTGTCCCCCCTCACCTGTCCACATCCGCCAGCCCGGCCGCCCGGCCCCAGCCACCCCCTCATCTACCTTGTTCTTACTTTTTCGTTCTTTCATCCTTTTCTTCCATTCTCCTCACTCCACAGGGCAGCCACCCCCTCATCTACCATGTCCCTCACGTCACATGCCAAGCCCACAGCCCTCAGCCAACCTCCCTCAACTTCACCTTGTTTCCCCCTCACTTACAGCCACCAATTAGCCAAGCCAAACACCAAGAATACAAGCCAAGCCAACAGCCATACTAAACAGCAAACCTCCCTCATCTCTAAATCTACCTTGTTCCCCTCACTTTACAGCCAAACAGCCACCAGAAGCCACAGCCACAGCCGACCCCCCCCTCTCTACCTTGTTCCCCCCTCACTTACAGCCAAAGCCACAAAAATACCCAGAGCCAACCTCCCTCTATCTACCTTGTTCTCCTCACATCACAGCCCCACACCCCCTCAAAGGGGGGACAGTTAAAGTTAATAAGTGGTGGCAAGTGACGTACAGAAGGTGGCCAGGAGTCGTGGGCCACAGTTAGGGTTTCAGTGGGGGGCACAGTGAGGTACATTCCAAAAAAACAGTGAAACGTGGGGCACAGGAGGTACAGTTACAGGGTGGCACAGTGAGGTACAGTGGTGGTTACAGTGAGGGAGGTGTCTAGTGTGTAAAAAGTGAAAGGGACAGGGAGGGACAGTGAGGTACAGTGGGGTACATGAGGTACAGTGGTGGTACAATGAAGTACAAATTTAGGTACCGTGGTGGAACAGTAACGTGATGGTAAAAAGAATTATATGTGGTGGTACGTGAAGGTACAGTGAGATAAATGAGATAAAAGTGGTGGTACAGTGACGTACAGTGAGGTACAGTGGTGTTACAGTGAGGTACAGTGGTGCAACCGTGGTGTACAAATGGTAGAACAGTGGAGGTACAGTGGGGGTACAGTGGTGGTAAAAGTGGTGGTACAGTGGTGGACAGTGAGGTACAGTTAGGTACAGTACTGGAAACAGTGGTGGTACAGTGAGAATACAATGAAGTACAGTGGGGTACAGTGGTGGTACAGTGAGGTACAGAAATGGGGAACAGTGGTGGGACAGTGGTAGTACAGTAAGGTACAGTGGTGGAACAGTCGTAGAATAGAGGTGGTACAGAAAGGTATAGAGAGGTACAGTGAGATACAGTTGTGGAACAGTGACAGTGGTGGTACACTGAGGTACAGTGAAGTATAGTGGTCGTACAGTGGTGTCACGGTGAGGTACAGTGGTGGTACAGTGGTAGTACAGTACTGGTACAGTGAGGTACAGTGGTGGTGGTACAGTGACATACAGTGAAGGCACAGTGAGGTACAGTGGTGGTACAGTGAAGTAAAGTGAGGTACGGTAGTGGTACAGTTAGGTACAGTGGTGGTACAGTGAGGAACAGTGGTGGTACAGTCAGGTACAGTGAGGTTCATTGGAGGCATAGTGAGGTACAGTTAGGTACAATAACGGTACAGTGGTAGAACAGTGAGATACAGTGAGGTACACTGGTGGCAGAGTGGGTACAGTGAGGTACAGTGGTGGCACAGTGATGTACAGTGGGTACAGTGACGGTACAGTGAGGTACAGCGAGATACAGTGGTTCCACAGTGAGGTACAGTGGTGGCACAGTGAGGTACAGTGGTGGCACAGTGAGGCACGGTGAGGTACAGTGGTGGCACAGTAAGGTGCAGTGGTGGCACAGTGAGGTACACTGGTGGCACAGTGAGGTACAGTGGTGGCACAGTGAGGTACAGTGAGGTGCAGTGGTAGCACAGTGAGGTACAGTAGTAGCACAGTGAGGTACAGTGAGGTACAGTGGTGACACAGTGAGGTACAGTGAGGTACAGTTGTGACACAGTGAGGTACAGTGAAGTTCAGTGGTGGTACAGTGAGGTTCAGTGGTGATACAGTGAAGTACAGTGGTGGCACAGTGAGATACAGTGAAGTATAGTGGTGGTACAGTGAGGTACCGTGAAGCACAGTGGTTGCACAGTGGTTGTACAGTGAGGAACAGTGGTGGCACAGTAAGGTACAGTGAGGTACAGTGGTGGCACAGAAAGGTGCAGTGGTGGCACAGTGAGGTACAGTGGTGGCACAGTGAGGTACAGTGGTGGCACAGTAAGGTGCAGTGGTGGCACAGTGAGGTACAGTGGTGGCACAGTGAGGTACAGTGAGGTACAGTGGTGGCACAGTGAGGTATAGTGAAGTACAGTGGTGGCACAGTGAGGTACAGTGAAGTTCAGTGGTGGCACAGTGAGGTACAGTAGAGGTACAGTGAGGTACAGTGGTGACACAGTGAGGTACAATGAGGTACATTGGTGGAACAGTGAGATACAGTGAAGTACAGTGGTGGCACAGTGAGGTACAGTGAAGCACAGTGGTGGCACAGTGAAGGACAGTGATGTACAGTGGTGGCACAGGGAGGTATAGTGAATTATAGTGGTGGCACAGTGAGGTACAGTGAAGTACAGTGGTGGTACAGTGAGGTACAGTGATGGCACAGTGAGGTACAGAGGGGTTCAGTGAGGTACAGTGGCGGCACAGTGAGGTACAGTGAAGTAGAGTGGTGGCACAGTGAGGTATAGTGAAGTACAGTGGTGGCACAGTGAGGTACAGTGAAGTTCAGTGGTGGCACAGTGAGGTACAGTAGTGGTACAGTGAGGTTCAGTGGTGGTACAGTGAAGTACAGTGGTAGCACAGTGAGATACAGTGAAGTATAGTGGTGGTACAGTGAGGTACCGTGAAGTACAGTGGTGGCACAGTGAGGTATAGTGAAGTACAGAGGTAGCACAGTGTGGTACAGTACAGTGGTGGCACAGTGATTTACAGTGAGATACAGAGGTGGCACAGTGAGGTAGTGGTGGAACAGTGAGGTACAGTGGTGGCACAGTGAGGTATAGTACAGTGGTGGCACAGTGAGATACAGTGAGGTGCAGTGGTGGCACAGTGAGGTACGGTGGTGGCACACTGAGGTACAGTGGTGGCAAAGTGAGGCACAGTGGTGGCACAGTGAGGTACAGTGGAGGCACAGTGAGGTACAGTGGTGGCACAGTGAGGCACAGTGGTGGCACAGTGAGGTACAGTGGTGGCACAGTGAGATACAGTGGTGCCACATTTAGGTACAGTGGTGGCGCAGTGAAGTACGGTGGTGGCACAGTGAGGTACAGTGGTGGCACAGTGAGGTACAGTGGTGGCACAGTGAGGTACAGTGGTGGCACAGTGAGGTACAGTGGTGGCACAGTGAGGTACAATGGTGGCACAGTGAAGTACAGTGGTGGCACAGTGAGGTACAATGGTGGCACAGTGAGGTACAATGGTGGCACAGTAAGGTACAATGGTGGCACAGTGAGGTACAATTGTGGCACAGTGAGGTACAGTGGTGGCACAGTGAGGTACAGTGGTGGCAAAGTGAGGTGCAGTGGTGGCACAGTGAGGTACAATGGTTGCACAGTGAGGTACAATTGTGGCACAGTGAGGTACTGTGGTGGCACAGTGAGGTACACTGGTGGCACAGTGAGGTACAGTGGTGGCACAGTGAGGTACAGTTGTGCCACATTTAGGTATAGTGGTGGCACAGTGAGGTACAGTGGTGGCACAGTGAGGTACAGTGGTGGCACAGTGAGGTACAGTGGTGCCACAGTGAGGTACAGTGGTGCCACAGTGAGGTACAGTGGTGGCACAGTGAGGTACAGTGGTGGCACAGTGAGGTACAGTGGTGGCACAGTGTGGTACAGTGGTGCCACAGTTAGGTACAGTGGTGGCACAGTGAGGTACAGTGAGGTACAGTGAAGTACAGTGGTAGCACAGTGAGGTACATTACAGTGGTGGCACAGTGAATTACAGTGAGGTACAGAGGTGGCACAGTGAGGTACAGTGGTGGCACAGTGAGGTACAGTGGTGGCACAGTGAGGTACACTGGTGGCACAGTGAGGTACAATGGCGGTACAGTGAGGTACAGTGGTGGCACAGTGAGGTACAATGGTCTCACAGTGAAGTACAGTGGTGGCACAGTGAGGTACAGAGGTGGCACAGTGAGGTACAGTGGTAGCACCGTGAGGTACAATGGTGGCACAGTGAGGTACAATGGTGGTACAGTGAGGTACAGTGGTGGCACAGTGAAGTACAATGGTGGAACAGTGAGGTACAATGGTGGCACAGTGAGGTACAGTGGAGGCACAGTGAGGTACAATGGTGGCACAGTGAGGTGCAATGGTGGAACAGTGAGGTACAGTGGTGGCACAGTGAGGTACAATGAGGGCACAGTGAGGAACAGTGGTGGCACAGTGAGGTACAGTTAAGAACAGAGGTGGCACAGTGAGGTATAGTTAAGTACAGTGGTGGCACAGTGAGGTACAGTGATGGCACAGTTAGGTACAGTAGTGCCACAGTTAGGTACAGTGGTGGCACAGTGAGGTACATAAAGGTACAGCGAAGTACAGTGGTGGCACAGTGAGGTACAGTACAGTGGTGGCACAGTGAGGTACAGTGGTGGCACAGTGAGGTACAATGGTGGCACAGTAATGTACAGTGGTGGCACAGTGAGGTACAGTGGTGGCACAGTGAGGTACAATGGTGTCACAGTGAAGTACAGTGGTGGCCCAGTGAGGTACAATGGTGGCTCAGTGAGGTACAGTGGTAGCACCGTGAGGTACAATGGTGGCACAGTGAAGTACAGTGGTGGCACAGGGAGGTACAGAGGTGGCACAGTAAGATACATTGGTGGCACAGTAAGGTACAGAGTTGGCACAGTGAGATACAGAGGTGGCACAGTGAGGTACAGTGGTGGCACAGTGAGGTACAATGGTGGCACAGTGAGGTACAGTGGTGGCACAGTGAGGTACAGTGGTGGCACAGTGAGGTACAGTGGTGGCACAGTGAGGTACAGTGGTGCCACAGTTAGGTACAGTGGTGGCACAGTGAGGTACAGTGAGGTACAGTGAAGTACAGTGGTAGCACAGTGAGGTACAGTACAGTGGTGGAAAAAGAAGGACAGTGAGTACAGAGGTGGCCACAGTGAGGTACAGTGGTGGCACAGTGAGGTACAGTGGTGGCACAGTGAGGTACAGTGTGCATAGTTAAGTACAGTTTGGGGGCACAGTGAGGTACAGTGAGGTACAGTGAAGTACATGGTAGCACAGTGAGGTACAGTACAGGTGGCACAGTGATACAGTGAGGTGCAGGGTGGCAAGTGAGGGTACAGTAGTAGCACAGTGAGGTACATGGTGGGCACAGTGGTGCACAATGGAGGTACAGTGAGGTACAGTGTGGCACAGTGAGGGACAAGTCTCACAATGAAGTACAGTGGTGGCACAGTGAGGTACAGAGGTGGCACAGTGAGGTACAGTGGTGGCACAGTGAGGTACAATGGGGCAAGTGAGGAAAATGGTGGTACAGTGAGGTACCCGTGGTGGCACAGTGAGGTACAATTGGCACAGTGAGTACATGGGGGCACAGTGAGGTACAGTGGAGGCACAGTGAGGTACAATGGTGGCACAGTGAGGTACAATGGTGGCACAGTGAGGTACAATGGTGGCACAGTGAGGTACAGAGGAGGCACAGTGAGGTACAATGGTGGCACAGTGAGGTACAATGGTGGCACAGTGAGGTACAGTGGTGGCACTGTGAGGTACAATGATGGCACAGTGAGGTACAGTGGTGGCACAGTGAGGTACAGTGAAGTACAGTGGTGGCACAGTGAGGTATAGTTAAGTACAGTGGTGGCACAGCGAGGTACAGTGGTGGCGCAGTGAGGTACAGTGGTGCCACAGTTAGGTAGTGGTGGCACAGTGAGGTACATTCAGGTACAGTGAAGTACAGTGGTGGCACAGTGAGGTACAGTACGTGGTGCACAGTGAGGTACAGTGGTGGCACAGTGAAAGGGACAATGGTGGACAGTAGTACAGTGGTGGCACAGTGAGGTACAGTGGTGGCACAGTGAGGTACAGTGGTGCCACAGTGAGGTACAGTGGTGGCACAGTGAGGTACAGTGGTGGCACAGTGAGGTACAGTGGTGGCACATGTGGTACGTGGTGCCACAGTTAGGTTTCAGTGATGGCACAGTGAGGTACAGTGAGGTACAGTGAAGTACAGTGGTAGCACAGTGAGGTACATTACAGTGGTGGCACAGTGAATTACAGTGAGGTACAGAGGTGGCACAGTGAGGTACAGTGGTGGCACAGTGAGGTACACTGGTGGCACAGTGAGGTACAAAGGGGGTACAAATGAGGTACAGTGTGGCACAGTGAGGTACAATGGTCTCACAGTGAAGTACAGTGGTGGCACAGTGAGGTACAGAGGTGGCACAGTGAGGTACAGTGGTAGCACCGTGAGGTACAATGGTGGCACAGTGAGGTACAATTTGGTACAGTGAGGTACAGGTGGCCATGAAGACACATGTGGAACAGTGAGGTAAAGTGGCACAGTGAGGTACAGTGGAGGCACAGTGAGGTACAATGGTGGCACAGTGAGGTGCAATGGTGGAACAGTGAGGTACAGTGGTGGCACAGTGAGGTACAATGAGGGCACAGTGAGAAAGTGGTGGCACAGTGAGGTACAGTAAGACAGAGTGGCACAGTGAGTATAGTAGTACAGTGTGCACAGTGAGGTACAGTGGTGGCACAGTTAGGTACAGTAGTGCAACAGTTAGGTACAGTGGTGGCACAGTGAGGTACATAAAGGTACAGTGAAGTACAGTGGTGGCACAGTGAGGTACAGTACAGTGGTGGCACAGTGAGGTACAGTGGTGGCACAGTGAGGTACAATGGTGGCACAGTAATGTACAGTGGTGGCACAGTGAGGTACAGTGGTGGCACAGTGAGGTACAATGGTGTCACAGTGAAGTACAGTGGTGGCCCAGTGAGGTACAATGGTGGCTCAGTGAGGTACAGTGGTGGCACCGTGAGGTACAATGGTGGCACAGTGAAGTACAGTTGTGGCACAGGAGGTACAGAGTGGCACAGTAAGATACATTGGTGGCACAGTAAGGTACAGAGTTTGGCACAGTGAGATACAGATGGTGGCACAGTGAGGTACAGTGGGTGGCACAGTGAGGTACAATGTGGCACAGTGAGGTACAGTTGTGGCACAGTGAGGTACAGTGGTGGCACAGTGAGGTACAGTGGTGGCACAGTGAGGTACAGTGGTGCCACAGTTAGGTACAGTGGTGGCACAGTGAGGTACAGTGAGGTACAGTGAAGTACAGTGGTAGCACAGTGAGGTACAGTACAGTGGTGGAACAGAGAATTGCAGTGAGGTACAGAGGTGGCACAGTGAGGTACAGTGGTGGCACAGTGAGGTACAGTGGTGGCACAGTGAGGTACAGTGGTGCCATAGTTAAGTACAGTGGTGGCACAGTGAGGTACAGTGAGGTACAGTGAAGTACAGTGGTAGCACAGTGAGGTACAGTACAGTGATGGCACAGAGAATTACAGTGAGGTACAGAGGTGGCAAAGTGAGGTACAGTGGTGGCACAGTGAGGTACACTGGTGGCACAGTGAGGTACAATGGCGGTACAGTGAGGTACAGTGGTGGCACAGTGAGGTACAATGGTCTCACAATGAAGTACAGTGGTGGCACAGTGAGGTACAGAGGTGGCACAGTGAGGTACAGTGGTGGCCAGTGAGGTACAATGGTGGCACAGTGAGGTACAATGGTGTACAGTGAGGTACAGTGGTGAGGTACATGTGAGTGAACATGTGGCACAGTGAGGTACAGTGGAGGCACAGTGAGGTACAATGGTGGCACAGTGAGGTACAATGGTTGCACAGTGAGGTACAATGGTGGCACAGTGAGGTACAAGTGGTTTGTGCACAGTGAGGTACAATGGTGCACAGTGAGTACAGTGGTGGCACTGTAGGTAAAATGATGGCACAGTGAGGTACAGTGTGGCACATGGACAGTGAAGTACAGTGGTGGCACAGTGAGGTACAGTGTGGCACAGGAGGTACAGTGGTGGCGCAGTGAGGTACAGTAAGTACAGTTAGGTATGGTTGCACAGTGAGGGATAGTACAGTGAAGTACAGTGGTGGCACAGTGAGGTACAGTGTGGTGGCACAGTGAGGTACAGTGTGGCACAGTGAGGTACAGAGGTGGCACAGTGAGGTACATGGTACAGTGAGTAACAGTGGTGGCACAGTGAGTTACAATGGCGGCAAAGTGAAGTACAGTGGTGGCACAGTGAGGTACAATTGGTGGCACAGTGAGGTACAAATGGTGGCACAGTGAGGTACAGTGTGGCACAGTGAAGTACATGGTGGCACAGGGAGGTACAGTGGTGGCACAGTGAGATACATGGTGGGACAGTGAGGTACAGAGGTGCACAGTGAGTACAAGGTGGCACAGTGAAGTACAGTGGTGGCACAGTGAGGTACAATGGGGCACAGTGAGGTACAGTGTGGACAAATGAGGTACAATGGTGGCACAGTGAGGTACAGGGTGGCACAGTGAGATACATGGTGGCATAGTGAGGTACAATGGTAGCACAGTGAGGTACAGTGTGGCACAGTGAAGTACATGGTGGCACAGTGAGTACAAGTGGCACAGTGAGGTAAAGATTGGTGGCACGTGAGGTACATGTGGCACAGTGAGAGGGGTAACAGTGCATGGTCCACAGTGACTACAGGTGCACAGTGAGGTACATGTGGCACGTCGGTGAGGTACAGTGTGGCACATAGGTCATGTACAGTAGGTACCTGCTCCACAGTCAGTACGTTCACAGTCGTCTGAGGTCATTGCACATCCAGTACGTCGTCACAGTCACGTACAGTATACGTGCTCACATCCTGGTACATAGGTACAGTTGTGCTCCCGTAGTACTTCTCCAATTCCTTCTGCTGCCTTACCCTCCGTATCAGTGTGTACCGTGAGTACCTGTGGCCAGTAATACATGCGGAAGGTAAATGGTCCTACATAGTACCTTGACAGCAACAATTGTGTGCACAGTATTTGAACACAGGATGGACAGCAGTCCTAGCTAAGGAGCATGGGGTACATGGGTGGGGGGCACGAAAGTTGACAGGAGTAGGCAGTGGGGTGAGGACGGGGAAGTGGGGATGTATGGCACAGTGTGGTACAGGTGGTGGCCACAGGGTGAACAGTGGTAGGACGGGGATGGGACAGAGGAGGTAGTGAAGGTACAGTGGTGAACGGGAGAGGGAAGATGAAGTATGAGAGGTGGAAGCAGAGGACAGAGAGGGACACACAAGTAACAGCGACACACCTACAACATAGACGGCAAAGGATTGGAACATGCAGGCCTGGTCTACAATTGGCCCTGAGGTTAACCACAGTGCAAAGCGAAACAGGGGTGGGATGCAAAAGTACAGGTCTAGGGACTGACTATCAGGAAAAGGACAGGGTGATAAAGTACCGATACACATTGGGCGCACATCAACAGTGCAGCATAAGTGGTGGCAAAAAGAGAATAATTATGCCGGACTCTCAGTAGGAATCGTTCAAGCACGTGAAGCACAGGAAAAAGGGAGAACATTGCAAAACTAGTCCCAGAGTAGGGTATGGTCACAGTGAGGTTAGGAATGAACTGACATGGGGCACAGTGAGGACAAGCACGACATGGTGAATGAGTACATAACGGACATGACGACATTTAAAGTAATACATGGGTTATTAACAAGAAGGGGTCCAGTGGGCACAGCAACAAGGGGGTCACAAATGGACAGTGAAGACCAGTGAGTCAGGGGCACGTTAGGAATATTCTCAGTCAAGAATGCCAGGACAGTGAAAGTCTGGGCACATTAGAGTTTACAGTGGAGTTACCAGAGGTTTGGGGCACCCCCGGTCGGTTGCAGTTCGCGTGGAACAGGGTTGAGTAACAGTGATGGGGCACCAGTGACGGGACAATCACAGCTGGTGGCACAGTAGATACAGTAGGTGCTCATCAGGCCTTTGGCACAGTGAGGAGCAGGGGTACGCCTATGGGCATGGTGGCAAAGTTGGACACTTTGTGGCACAGTGAGGTCAGTGTGGCACAGTGAGGTACAGTGGTGGCACAAGTGAGTACAGTGGTGGCACAGGGAGGTTTCAGGGGTGGCCAGTAGATACAGTGGTGGCACAGTGAGGTACAGAGGTTTGGGCCCGTGAGTACAGAGGGGGGCACAGTGAGGTACAGTGGTGGCACAGTGAGTACAATGGGGGCACAGTGAGGTACAGTGGTGGCACCCGTGAGGTACAGTGGTTGGCACAGTGAGGTACAGGTGGCACAGTGGAGGTACAGTGGGTCACAGTTAGGTACATGGTGGCACAGTTTAGGTACATGGGTACAGTAAGGGACATGGTGGCCCCAGTGAGGTACAAGTAAGGGGTTTGGGGGCAAAAGAGAATACAGTGGGTACAGAGGGTTGGCACAGTGGAGGGACAGTGGTGGCACAGTGAGGTAAAAATTGGTGGCACAGTGAGGGACAGGGGCACAGTGAGGTACAAGGTGGCACAGGGGAGGTACAATGTGGCACAGTGAGGGACAGTGGGTGGGCACAGTGAGGTACAATGTGGCACAGTGAGGTACCCGTGGTGGCACAGTGAGGTACAGTTGAAGAACAGTGGGCCCCAGGTGAGGGAATTAAGTAGGGACAGTGGTGGCACAGTGAGTACAGAGGTGGCACAGTGAGGTACAGTGGTGCCACAGTTAGGTACAGTGGTGGCAAGTGAGGTACATTAGTAAGGAAGTACAGTGGTGCACAGGAGGTACAGTACAGTGGTGGCACAGTGATTTCAGTGGTGGACAGTGAGGTCAGTGGGGGGACAAGTGAAAGGGACAGTGGGGACAGTGAGGGACCCGTGGTGGACAGTGAGGGACATGGTGGTACAATGAAGGGACATTGAGGATACAGTGGTTGAAACAGTAAAAGTGAGGTACAAGGTTGAAGTAAAAAAGTGGTAACTGGGGAGGTAAGTGAGGAAGTGAGTACATTTGGGGGTACAGTGACGGGACAGGGTACAATGGTGACAGTGAGTACATGGTGCACCAGTGGGTACAAAGGAAGAACAGTGGGAAAGGTACAGTGAGGTAATGGGGGACAGTGGGTACAGTGGTGGACAGTGAGGTACAATAGGACAGTAGGAACAGTGGTGGACAGTGAGGTACAATGAAGTACAGGTGGACAGTGGTTAGGTTTAAATGAGGGTACAGTAGTGTACAGTGGTGGACAGTGGTAGTACAGTTAAAGGGACAGTGGTGGACAGTGGGGAAATTAAGTGGTACAGGAAAGTACAGGGTAAAAGTGAGATACAGTTGTGGAACAGTGGGGCATGGTGGCACATGAGGTACAGGGGAAGTATAAGTGGTCGTACATGGGGCACGTGAGGTACAATGGTGGTACAGAGTATACATTGGTACAGTGAGGGACAGTGTTGGGTACAGTGACATACAAGGTGGCACAGTGAGGGACAGTGGTGGACAGGAAGGAAAAGGGGAAGGGAAGGGAGTTTGGGACATTAGGTAAAAGTGGGTGGAACAAGGGGGAAAAGTGGAGTACAGTAGGTACAGTGAGGTCAATGGGGCAAGTGAGGTACATGTTGACATAGGGACAATGGGGACAGTGGAGGAACAGTGGTACAGTGAGGTACATGGTGCAGGTGGGGGACAGTGAGGACTGTGGAGGACAGTGGTTACATTGGGTACAGTGAAGGCAGTGAGGTAAGCGGGTGGCACAGTGAGGAAGGGGTAGGTAAGGGGCACAGTGAGGGGGAGTACATGTGGGTGGCAGTGGGGTGAGAAGGTGGGTGGGCAGGGAGTGGGTACAGTGGGGGTGGCAAGGAGGGTGGACAGTGAGGTTTGGGGCACGGGGACCTGGGTTACGTGAGGAAGGGTGCACAAATGAGTACAGTTGAATCAGTGTGACCGGGGGCAGGTGTACAGTGAAGTACATGGTTCCACATAGTACAATGGGGTCAAGTTGTACGTAACAGTGGTTGCACATGGGTCCGTGATAACATGGTGCACAGTAAGGGCAGTGGGTAATTTCCAGAGGTTCATGGTGGCACAGTGAGTACATGGTGGCACGTGAGGTACAGGGTGGCCAGTTGTACATGGCACAAGGTAAATGGGGGCACAGTGAGGTACAGTGAGGACGTGGGCACATGAGGTACGGTGAGGTACAGTTGGCACAGTGAGGTACAGTGAAGTTCAGTGGTGGACAGTGAATGTCAGTGGGGGTACAGGAGGGACAGTGGTGGCCAGTGAGGTACCATTGGACGTATAATTTGGGGGACGTGAGGATACGTGAAGTACAGGGGTGGCACAGGGTTGGGACAGTGAGAGACAGTGGTGGCACAGGGGAAATGGGGGCAGTGAGGTACGGGTGGCACGGGTGGAAGGAAAGGGTGGCCAGGGGGGTACAGTTTAAGAACAGTGGGGACAGTGAGGTACAGGTGGCACAGTAGGAGAGGCGAGGTGTCAAAAAGTAGGTACAGTGATGGCACAGTGAGGTAAAAGTGAGTACAGTGGTGGACAGTGGTACAAGTGGAATTCAGTGGGGGCACAGTGAAAAGGTACAGAGTGGAAGTGAGGTCAGTGGTGGACAAAGTGAAGTACAAGGAAAATGTACAGTGAAGTAAGTGTGGACCCCTGAGGTACAAGTACAGTGTACATGTGGGGAAACGAAAGAAATAGTTACATGTACAGTGGAAAGGGCACAGTGAGACAGTGGATACAGAGGTGGCACAGTGAAGTAGTGAAAGTGAGTACAGTGGGGCACAGGGAAAAGGTACAGTGGGGCACAGTGAGGTACAATGAGTGGACAGTGTGGGGACAGTGAGGTACGTGGTGGCACAGTGAGGTACAGGGGGCACAGTGAGGGACAGTGGTGGCACAGTGAGGTACAGTGAAGTCAGAGGGGCACAGGAGTATAGTTCAGTAACAGTGGTGGCACATGAGTACCTGGTGCCAAAGTTTATCAGTGGTGCCAGGATTTCGTAGGTGGCACAGTGAGGGTCATGGGGTACAGTGAAGTACAGTGGTGGCCAGAGGTAAGTGTGGGACAGTGAGGGACAGGGGTGTTGGTACGATGGTGGGGATCGGCCCGGAAGGGGTGGAACTACGGGGGTAGGGGACGGGGGATGGGATGAGGGAGGGGGGTGGAGGAAAGAGGAACAAGGTGTGAACGGGAGAGGGGAAAGATGAATATGAAGGGGAAGCTGGAGAGGAGAGACGAGGGGACACACACACACACACACACACACACCACACACAGATAGAACTGCAAAGGGATCTGGACAGGCTGCAGGCCTGGTCTAACAATTGGCTCCTGAGGTTTAACCCCACCAAGTGCAAAGTCATGAAGACTAGGGGAGGTGAAAGAAGACTGCAGACAGAGTACAGTCTAGGGGGACAAAGAATGCAAACCTCACTCAAGGAAAAGGATCTTGGGGTGAATAAAGTACCGAACACATCTGAGGCGCACATCAACAAAATAACTGCTGCAGCATAAGGGCGCCTGGCAAACCTAAGAATATTATTCCGACATCTCAGTAAGGAATCGTTCAAGCACGTAAAGAAACAAGGGAAAGAGCAGAACTTTGCAACAAGACTAGTCCCAGAGCTAAGGGGTATGTCCTACGAGGAGAGGTTAAGGGAAATCGACCTGACGACACTGGAGGACAGGAGAGACAAGCACGACATGATAACGACATAACGACATAACGACATTTAAAATACTGAGAGGAATTAATTAACAGAGACAGGATGTTCCAGAGATGGGACACAGCAACAAGGGGTCACAAATGGAAGTTGAAGACTCAGATGAGTCAGAGGGATGTTAGGAAGTATTTCTTCAGTCATAGAATTGTCAGGAAGTGGAATAATCTGGAAAATTATGTAGTTTACCTGGAGTTTACCTGGAGAGGGTTTCGGGGGTCAACGCCCCCGCGGCTCGGTCTGAGACCAGGCTTCGCAGTGGATCAGGATCTGATCAACCAGGCTGTTACTACTGGTTGCACGCAAGCTGACGTACGAATCACAGCCTGGTTGGTCAGGTACTGACTTTAGGTGCCTGTCCAGTGCCTTCTTAAAGACAGCCAGGGGTAATCCCCCTTATGTCGGCTGGGAAGCAGTTGAACAGTCTTGGACCCCGGACACTTATTGTGTTGTCTCTCAATGTACTCTGCGCCTTTGCTTTTCATCGGGGGAATGTTGCATCTCCTGCCGAGTCTTTTGCTTTCATATGGAGTGATTTTCGTGTGCTGGTTTGGTACCAATCCCTCCAGGACCATCCAAGTGTATATTATCATGTATCTCTCTCGCCTGCGTTCTAGGGAATATAGATCAAGGACCTTCAACCGTTCGCAGTAATTTAGGTGCCTTATCGTGTTTATATGTGCCGTGAAAGTTCTTTGTACACTCTAAACATCTGCAATGTCGCCAGCCTTGAAGGGGGCAGTTAGTGTACAGCAGTATTCCAGCCTAGAGAGCACAAGCGATTTGAAGAGAATCATCATGGACTTGGCGTCCCTAGTTTTGAAGGTTCTCATTATCCATCCTACCATTTTCCTAGCAGATGAGGTAGACACATTGTTGTGGGCTTTGAAGGCGAGGTCCTCTGACATTATCACTCCCAAGTCCTTCACATTACTTTTCCACTCTATTGTATGGTTGGAATTTGTAGTATACCCTGATACAATTTTAATTTCCTCAAGTTTTACATATCTGAGTAGTTGGAATTTCTCCTCGTTGAGCTTCATATTGTTTTGAGTGACCCATTCGAAGATTTGGTTGATGTCCGCTTGGAGTCTCGCGGTGTCTTTGATGGAGGTCACTGCCATGGTGATCCGGGTGTCATCCGCAAAGGAAGACACGGAGCTATGGTTTACATCTCTGTCTATGTCAGAAATGAAGATGAGGAATAGAATGGGAGTGAGTACTGTGCCTTGTGGAACAGAGCTTTTTACCATGGCTGCCTGAGACTTTACCCTGTTTACTATTAATCTTTGTGTTCTGTTTGTCAGGAAGTTGTATATCCATCCACCAACTTTTCCCGTTATTCATATATCCCGCATTTTGTGTTATTACACCATGGTCACACTAGTCGAAAGCTTTTACAAAGTCTGTGTATACTACATCTGTATTTTGTTTATCCTCTACAGCATCCAGGACCTTGTCATAGTGGTCCAGTAGCTGGGACAGGCAGGAGCCACCTGCTGTACCCGAGTTGTCCTGGGTTGTGTAACTGATGGGTATCTAGGTGGTTGGCGATCTTGCTTCTTAGAACCCTCTCAAAGATTTTTATGATATGGGATGTTAGTGCTATCAGTCGGTAGTTCTTTGCAATTGCTTTACTGCCACCTTTGTGGAGTGGGGCTATGTCTTTTGTTTTTAGTGTGTGTAGGATGACCCCTGTGTCCATGCTCCCTCTCCATAAAATGCTGAAGGCACGCAATAGGGGCTTCTTGCAGTTCTTGATGAACATGGAGTTCCACGAGTCTGGGCCTTGGGCAGAGCGAATGAGCATGTCATTCATTGCCTCTTCAAAATCTTGTGGAGTTATAATAATATCCTCTAGTTTCGGGATGACCAAATTTTGTGTTTCGTTCATAAAGAATTCATTTGGATTGTCGACCCTCAGAGTAGGCAGTGGATCGCTGAACACTGAGTCATATTGGGACTTTAGTATCTCACTCATTTCTTGGCTGTCATCTGTATATGTCCCATCCCGCCTAAGCAGGGGCCCAATACTGGATGTTGCTTTTTCCCTTAGATTTCTCATAAGAGAAGAAGAATTTTTTTTTTCAATTTCTTCTATGGCTTTTAGTTCTTCCCGTGATTCTTGTCTCCTATAAGATTTCTTCAGCTTAAGTTTAATATTTGCAATTTCATTGACTAGTGCTTTCCTTAGTATTTCAGATATATTGACCCCACTCAGCAGCTCTGTGACTCTTCGCCTTCGTCTGTATAGGGAGCGTCTCTCCCTTTCTAGTTTACATCTTCTCTTTCTTTTTCATAATGGAATGTGTCTTGAGCAGATCTCAAGAACCACAGAATTTATTTTTTCAAGGCAAATAGTTGGATCCGTGTTGTTTAGGATATCTTTCCAGTTTGTTTCATTTAGGACATGGTTAACTTGATTGCATTGTATATTTTTGTTATTGAAATTTTAATTTCTTGAAGAGACCTTCATGACTGCTCACATTTTACTGGTCAGGAGCCCTGTGCATACATGTCTGTACCTCTATTATGATGTGATCTGAGTGTATTGTCTTTGATACATTTATATTACGTATCAGATCGTCGTTGTTAGTGAAGATGAGGTCCAGTGTATTTTCTAGTCCCTTAGGCTCTACTGTTTGCTGGTTTAAGATGAATTTGTTGCAGAGATTTAATAGTTCGTGTGTGTGTGAATTTTCATGAGCTGCCTCCCGGGGTGATCTCTACTAAAACATTGTTTGTTATACTCCTCCATTTTAGGTGTCTCAAGTTGAAATCTCCTAGAAGAAAGATGTTTGGGGAAGGAGTCGGGAGATTTTCCAGACAGTGGTCAATTTTCTCAAGCTGCTCCTGGAATTGCTAGGAAGTTGCATCTGGAGGCTTGTATACTGCCACAATGACAAGGCTTTGGTTTTCGATCTTTACCGCCAAAACTTCAACTACATCATTTGAGGTGTTTAGCAGTTCTGTGCAAATGAGCGACTCTGTGACATACAGGCCAACCCTCCCTTGTTGCCTGTTTAGTCCATATTTCGTTTTCATAATGATCGAAGACTAACCCAAAAGGATTCTTTCAGGTATACAGAAGTAAGATCAGGGACAAGATAGGCCCACTCAAAAGTTCCTCGGGTCAGCTCACTGACAGTGATAAGGAAATGTGTAGAATTTTTAACACATACTTCCTCTCAGTTTTTACACAGGAGGATACCAGCGATATTCCAGTAATGATAAATTATGTAGAACAGGACGATAATAAACTGTGCACGATTAGGGTCACAAGTGACATGGTCCTTAGTCAAATAGATAAATTAAAACCTAACAAATCCCCAGGCCCTGATTAACTGTATGCAAGGGTTCTAAAGGAATGTAAAGAGGAGCTTAGCACACCTTTGGCTAATCTTTTCAACATATCACTACAAACTGGCATGGTGCCAGATAAGTGGAAAATGGCAAATGTGATACCTATTTTCAAAACAGGTGACAGGTCCTTAGCTTCGAACTATAGACCAACAAGCCTAACCTTAATAGTGGGAAAATTTATGGAATCAATAATTGCCGAGGCAGTTCGTAGCCACCTTGAAAAGCATAAATTAATCAACGAATCTCAGCATGGTTTTACAAAGGGGCGTTCCTGCCTTACGAATTTATTAACTTTTTTCACTAAGGTATTTGAGGAGGTAGATCATGGTAATGAATATGATATTGTGTATATGGACTTCAGTAAGGCTTTTGACAGGGTCCCACATCAGAGACGATTGAGGAAAATTAAGGCACATGGAATACGAGGAGAAATTTTTTCCTGGATAGAGGCATGGTTGACAAATAGGCAGCAGAAAGTTTGC
This sequence comes from Cherax quadricarinatus, assembly GCF_026875155.1. Classification (NCBI taxonomy): domain Eukaryota; kingdom Metazoa; phylum Arthropoda; class Malacostraca; order Decapoda; family Parastacidae; genus Cherax; species Cherax quadricarinatus. The sequence continues at coordinate 32,061,730 of NC_069401.1, read as the reverse complement.
ATAAATGGGGAGAAATCAGAGTGGGGAAGCGTCACTAGCGGTGTTCCACAGGGGTCAGTGTTGGGCCCCCTGCTGTTCACAATTTACATAAACGACATAGATGAGGGCATAAAGAGCGACATCGGCAAGTTTGCCGATGACACCAAAATAGGCCGTCGAATTCATTCTGACGAGGACATTCGAGCACTCCAGGAAGATTTGAATAGACTGATGCAATGGTCGGAGAAGTGGCAGATGCAGTTTAATATAGACAAATGCAAAGTTCTAAATGTTGGACAGGACAATAACCATGCCACATATAAACTAAATAATGTAGATCTTAATATTACGGATTACGAAAAAGATTTAGGAGTTCTGGTTAGCAGTAATCTGAAACCAAGACAAAAGTGCATAAGTGTTCGCAATAAAGCTAATAGAATCCTTGGCTTCATATCAAGAAGCATAAATAATAGGAGTCCTCAGGTTGTTCTTCAACTCTATACATCCTTGGTTAGGCCTCATTTAGATTATGCTGGACAGTTTTGGTCACCGTATTACAGAATGGATATAAATTCTCTGGAAAATGTACAAAGGAGGATGACAAAGTTGATCCCATGTATCAGAAACCTTCCCTATGAGGATAGACTAAGGGCCCTGAATCTGCACTCTCTAGAAAGACGTAGAATTAGGGGGGATATGATTGAGGTGTATAAATGGAAAACAGGAATAAATAAAGGGGATGTAAATAGTGTGCTGAAAATATCTAGCCTAGATAGGACTCGCAGCAATGGTTTTAAGTTGGAAAAATTCAGATTCAGGAAGGATATAGGAAAGTACTGGTTTGGTAATAGAGTTGTGGATGAGTGGAACAAACTCCCGAGTACAGTGACTCAAGAAATCGTAATGACACGATTGCAAATTAACCATACCCCCGGCCGGGATTGCATTTGTGGTCACAGAGGTGCCTGTGCTAACTTTCCTATGGTGTAGAAATATACCTAGTTGGATGAATCTTATTGTGGCTAGCTGGTCTAGTGGCCAACGCGACGGGCTGGAGTTTTGAGACTCTATGACCGCGGGTTCAATCCCGGCCGGGGGTATGGTCCCGAGTACAGTTAGAGGCCAGAACGTTGTGTAGCTTTAAAAACAGGTTGGATAAATACATGAGTGGATGTGGGTGGGTGTGAGTTGGACCTGATAGCTTGTGCTACCAGGTCGGTTGCCGTGTTCCTCCCTTAAGTCAATGTGACCTGACCTGACTAGGTTGGGTGCATTGGCTTAAGCCGGTAGGAGACTTGGACCTGCCTCACATGGGCCAGTAGGCCTGCTGCAGTGTTCCTTCGTTCTTATGTTCTTATAGGTCTCTGTGAATGCTGCTAACATTGCATTTGACTCCGTGAGCAGTCTCTTGATGTAAGGAATTTTGTTGTTTTTTGACGGCTTTAGACCCTGTATGTTTGCAAAGACAAATGTCTTTATATTGGTGGAATTTAGGGGGGTTTGGTGGAATTTAGCGGAGGCAGGAACGATACATAGCTTTAACAGGAGGCATGATAAAGCTCACGGAGCTTTATCATACAACGAGTCATGGTACGTGACGAGGTGTCACAGTGGGCGCCTGTGATGAGCAGGGTTCCATAGGGGTCAGTCCTAGGACCAGTGGTGTTTATGGTAAATGTGAACGACATAACGGAAGGGATAGACTCAAAAGTGTCCTTGTATGCAGATGATGTGAAGTTAATGAGGAGAATTAAATCGGTCGAGGATCAGACAGGACTACAAAGAGACGTGGACAGGCTACAAGCCTGGTCCAGCAACTGGTTCCTAGAATTTAACCCGCCAAATGCAAACTCATGAAGATCGGAGAAGGGCAAAGAAGACCGCAGACAGAGTATAGTCTAGGCGGCCAAAGATTACAAACCTCAATGAAAGAAAAAGATCTTGGAGTGAGTATAACACCGAGCACATCTGAACATTAAAATGGTATAAAATACCGACAGGTTGTTAGGTAAGACACATATGCAACAGTTAGGTATCTTTATTTTGAAACGTTTCGCCTACACAGTAGGCTTCTTCAGTCGAGTACAGAAAAGTTGATAGAAGCAGAAGATACTTGAAGACGATGTAATCAGTCCATCACCCTTAAAGTTTTGAGGTGGTCAGTCCCTCAGTCTGGAGAAGAGCATTGTTCCATAGAATGAAACAATATGGAGATGAAGTGACAGGATGGAGCTTTTTATAGCGCCAACAGGTGAGACGTAGGTCACTAGGAGAGGTAAGAACTCAGATGTTGGAAGGACAGGTCCCTCTCAAATCCAGCCGTTCTCACTAGTAGAGGTTGTAGAAGTTGATTGTAGGTCTGTACCAAAAAAAAAGGCTCCATCCTGTCACTTCATCTCCATATTGTTTCATTCTATGGAACAATGCTCTTCTCCAGACTGAGGGATACCACCTCAAACTTTAAGGGTGATGGACTGATTACATCGTCTTCAAGTATCTTCTGCTTTATCAACTTTTCTGTTACTCGACTGAAGAAGCCTACTGTGTAGGCGAAACGTTTAAAAATAAAGATACCTAACTGTTGCATATGTGTTTTTACCAAAACAACCTGTCGGTATTTTATCCCATTTTAATGTTAAATCTGTCAGACACTGAAACACAAGGGTTTTTTGGTACAGCCTACAATCAACTTCTACAACTCTACTAGTGAGAACGGCTGGTTTTGAGAGGGACCTGCCCTTCCAACATCTGAGTTTTACCTCTCCTAGTGACCTACGTCTCACCTCTTGGCGCTAAAAAAAGGCTCCATCCTGTCACTTCATCTCCATATTGTTTCATTCTATGGAACAATGCTCTTCTCCAGACTGAGGGACTGACCACCTCAAAACTTTAAGGGTGATGGACTGATTACATCGTCTTCAAGTATCTTCTGCTTCTATCAACTTTTCTGTACTCGACTGAAGAAGCCTACTGTGTAGGCGAAACGTTTCAAAATAAAGATACCTAACTGTTGCATATGTGTCTTACCTAACAACCGAGCACATCTCCTGAGGCGCACATCAACAAGATAACTGCTGCAGTGTACAGGCGTCTGGCAAACTTAAGGATACCTAAGGGGACTGTCCTACAAAGAAAGGTTAAGGGAAATAGGCCTGACCACACTGGAGGACAGGAGGGTCAGGGGAGACATGATAACGACATACAAAATGGCAATATAAACACAAATGCAGTATAATGTGATCCTTTATTGACTACGTTTCGCCCACACAGTGGGCTTTTTCAAGTCACAAACAGAACTACCTGGGGTGGAAGGAACGCGAGTATTTATAGTCCGGCTGAGGTCAGGTGAAGAATGCTGCATCTGATGATGTACCGAGTGGGGCTATAGAGTCTAAAAACTTGGGTAGCTTGGAAAGGACAACTTCAACCAGAATAGTGGCTTCTATAACATAGCTGAACCACTTGCCAAGAAACTTCTTCATCGCTATCCCACATAAGAACACGTAGAAGGTTGCTCACAAACTTATCCAATCTCCTTTCCAAGCTACCCTATTTTTTTTAGACTCTATAGCCCCACTCGGTACATCATCAGATGCAGCATTCTTCACCTGACCTCAGCCGGACTATAAATACTCGCGTTCCTTCCACCCCAGGTAGTTCTGTTTGTGACTTGAAAAAGCCCACTGTGTGGGCGAAACGTAGTCAATAAAGGATCACATTATACTACATTTGTGTTTATATTGCCATTGTGTCGGTATTTTATACTATTTATTTCCGACATACAAAATACTGCGAGGAATTGACAAGGTGGACAAAGAAAAGATGTTCCAGAGATGGGACACAGAAACAAGGGTCACAATTGGAAGTTGAAGACTCAGATGAGTCAAAGCGATGTTAGGAAGTATTTCTTCAGTCTTTGTGTAGTTGGGAAAGTGGAATAGTCTGGCAAATGATTTTAGTGGAGGCAGGAAACCATACATAGTTTTAAGACGAGGGTACGATAAAGCTATGGACCAGGGAGAGAGGGGGACCTAGTAGCAATCAGTGAAGAGGCGGGGCCAGGAGCTGTGACTCGACCCTGCAACCACAAATAGGTGAGTACAAATAGGTGAGTACACACACACACATAAAAACCCACACACACACACCACACAACACACACACACACACACACACACCCCAAACACACACACACACAGTAGAGCTACAAGTGGAGGGAGAAGCAGGAAGGCCAGACGAATGAAGCCAAAAATACAAGAAAGGGGGGCTACACAGGGGAAAGAGGAACTTCCTGAACGGGGTTCGTGGGACAAGGAACTGGCAGGGAAGCCAGTTAATGAGATGATGGAATATGTAGCAACAAAATGCAAGGAGGTGAGGAGAGGTTTGTACCCAAAGGGTAACAGGAATAAAGAAAAAAGCCAGGATGAGCCCATGGTTTACCAAAAGGGGCAGGGAGGCAAAAAAACCCAAATGTGCTAGGGAATGGAAGAAATATAGAAGGCAAAGGACCCAGGAGGGAAAAAGGAGAACAGTCGTTTGAGCCAGAAACGAATATGCACAGATAAGAAGGGAGGCCCCAAAAACAATATGAAAATGACATAGCAGCGAAAGCCAAATTGACCCGAAACTGTTGTTACAGCCACATCAGGAGGAAAACAACAGTCAAGGACCAGGTGATCAGGCTAAGGAAGGTAGGAGGAGAGACAACATAAGAACATAAGAACATAAGAAAGGAGGAACACTGCAGCAGGCCTGTTGGCCCATACTAGGCAGGTCCTTTACAATTCATCCCACTAACAAGCATTTGACCAACCCAACTTTCAATGCCACCCAAGAAACAAGCTCCGATGTGCAAGTCCCTCTCAAATCCAACCCCCCACTCATGTATTATCCAACCTAAATTTGGGAAAATACCCAAAGTCCCAGCCCCCAATAACCCAACTAGGTAGACTGTTCCATCTTTAACTACCCTATTTCCAAACCCAAAACTTTCCCATGTCCTTTCTAAATCTAAACTTATTAATTTTTTAAAACCATTACTGCGGATTCTCTCTTGGAGAGATATCTCAAGACCTTGTTAATATCCCCTTTATTAATACCTATCTTCCACTTATACACTTCGATAAAGGTCTCCCCTCATTCTTCGTCTAACAAGTGAATGTAACTTAAGAGTCTTAATTTCTTCATAAGGAAATTTTTTAATGCTATGTATTAATTTAGTCTCCTACGCTGAAAGTTTTCTAATGAATTTATGTCCCTTCTGTAATATGGGACCAGAATTGAGCTGCATAATCTAGGTGAGGCCTTACTAATGATGTTAAAACTGCAGTATGACCTCTGGACTTCTGTTGCTTACACTTCTTGATATAAATCCAGTAATTTTATTTGCCTTATTACGTACGCTTAGGCATTGCTGTCTTGGTTTAAGGTTGCTGCTTACCATAAACCCCAAGTCCCTTTCGCAATTGTATGGCTAAGCTCTACATTATTAACTTATAAATGCTAGGGTTATAGCAACCCCCAGTTTAGAACCCTTGCATTTATCAATTTAAGCATCTGCCACTTTTCTGACCAAGAGTGAGTTTGTCTAAATCCTCTGAAGTTCCCCAACATCCGTTTTAACAATTTTCCCACCTATCTTGTGTATGGCGAATTTGCTATATCACTAGCAATTCCCTTCATAAGATCATTTATAATATTTTAACAAAAACGGGCCAAGATGATCCCTGGGAACGCCATTTTTATGATCCCCCCTCGGTTTAACCCTTTTGGAAACCCCTTTGCTTCCTGTTGGAGCCATGACTCGATCCACGGAGCACCCCTTTCCCCCAATGCCCTGAGTATTTTCTTCAAAAAGTCTTTGGTGCGGAACTCTATCAAATCCTTTTCTAAAATCTAAGTAAAAAATATCAACAGTCAACAGCCTCAAAAGCTTTTCTGAAAAAAGTTTTAATAAATTTTTTGACAAGACCGGCTCTTGTGAATCCTGTGAGTTCATTAATCAAGCTATGTTTTTCGAGATGGGGTTTTTATAAATTTAGCTATAATTGACCTTTGTAATTGCTACAATTGAGGTCAGGCTTATTGGGCGGTAATTTGACGGTAACGACTTGCCCCCTGTTTTAAAAATGGGAAATTACAACCCTCTTCCACTATCAGACACTACCCTGTTTAAAAGAGATAATTTAAAAAAATATTGTTATGGTTCCAGACTTCCATTTTGCATTCCTTTAGCCCTTGAAAAACCTCATCAGGACCCGGTGACTTTTTTTTGTTCAGCGGTTATCTGTTCAAACCATTTCACTAGTGCTGTGTGTTACATAATTTTCTTCTTTGGCCCCACTTTAAAAATTAATTTACGGAAACCCTACTAGTGTTTTCCCTGTGTAAAAACGAGAGAAAAATAATTTTTTAAAAAAATCGAGCACATTTCATTTTCTTTGCGTAAGATGCCCATAGTTTTTTTTAAGGGGCCCTATCTTATCTCTGTTTTTGTTCTTATCCCTGGAAAAAATTTTTTGGGGTTTTGTTTTAGAATCCTACAACTTTAATTTCATATCCCCTTTTAGCTTTTTTTTATCCCCTTTTTTTGTCCCTCTTAGTGCAATATACTGTTCCCAAAATGACCCTCGCCTTTTTGATACGCCCATAAATTCCCTTTTTTATGCCCTAGTAGATATTTCAGCCATTATCATCCCTTTTGGGTCATTTCTATTTGATCTAATTTTTTATAAGGGATAAATGTTTTTTGAGCGCATGTATTGTGTTTTAGAAAAATGTTATTTATAGTCTCTTTGTTTTCCCCCGTCAACAGATATAAGTGTTTCCTAAGGCCCTCGTAATCTGCCCCAAGCGAAAAATTGGGGTGTTACTGGTTATCCCTACATCATACTTTCCCTTAATTTAAAAGTAATTTTATTTTGGTGCTAGCCCCGTTCTTCTGAAACTTCTAAAATTTTAACAAGGGATTTATTTTTTGCCAGAACTAAGTAAAAGGGTTATTACCCCTTGTAGGTTCTGTCACAAAAAAGCTTCAGAAAACAATCCCGAACTACTTCTAAGAAGTGATGTTTTTAAATTTCCCCCTCAAGGAAAATTTCCAAACAATATGACTAAAGTTAAAGTTCCTGAAAATTAATAAATTTTCGTGCCTTGTGGCCTAACAATTTTCCCCCCATAGTAGTTTCCGGTCCCTATCTAAATTGGGGGACGGTATATACCTAAAGTTAATTTTTCATGCCCTCTGAAAAATCTATCCCCCAAAAAGACTCTGTATGGTTACTTCAGACTTTTAAAACCCGTTTTAATGCAAAAAGTTCAAAGGGTTCGGAATACGCCCCCCCACCCCCTTCCCGAAGTGAAATTTTGGAGGAACTCACAAGAGATTCAAAGAAGTGTTCCGGGAGAAGAAGGGGCTCCCGAAAGGGG
>NC_069401.1:32028093-32053820 GCF_026875155.1 Cherax quadricarinatus | reverse complement strand
AAATTGGGTTCAAATGTTTGTTATGGCCCTAGATGGGCCAACGGGCCGTGCAGTGTTCCCCCCCTTTTCTTATTTTCTTATGTTCTTATACGCTGCAGTGTACAGGCGTCTGGCAAACTTAAGGATACCTAAGGGGACTGTCCTACAAAGAAAGGTTAAGGGAAATAGGCCTGACGACACTGGAGGACAGGAGGGTCAGGGGAGACATGATAACGACATACAAAATACTGCGAGGAATTGACAAGGTGGACAAAGAAAAGATGTTCCAGAGATGGGACACAGAAACAAGGGTCACAATTGGAAGTTGAAGACTCAGATGAGTCAAAGCGATGTTAGGAAGTATTTCTTCAGTCATAGTGTAGTTAGGAAGTGGAATAGTCTGGCAAATGATGTAGTGGAGGCAGGAACCATACATAGTTTTAAGACGAGGTACGATAAAGCTCATGGACCAGGGAGAGAGAGGACCTAGTAGCAATCAGTGAAGAGGCGGGGCCAGGAGCTGTGACTCGACCCCTGCAACCACAAATAGGTGAGTACAATAGGTGAGTACACACACCAAAACACCCCACACACACACCACACACAAAACACACACACACACACAAACACACACACACACACACACACACACACAGTAGAGCTACATGGAGGGAGAAGCAGGAAGGCCAGGACGAATGAAAGCCAAACTACAAGAAAGGGGACTACACAGGAATGAGGAATTTCCTGAACGGGGTTCAGTGGACAGAGAACTGGCAGGGAAGCCAGTTAAGAGATGATGGAATATGTAGCAACAAATGAAAAGGAGGCTGAGGAAGGTTGTACCCAAGGGTAACAGAATAATGAAAAAGCCAGGATGACCCATGGTTTACCCGAAGGTGCAGGGAGGCAAAAACCAAGTGTGCTAGGGAATGGAAGAAATATAAAGGCAAAGGACCCAGGAGAAATAAGGAGAGCAGTCGTAGAGCCAGAAACGAATATGCACAGATAAGAAGGGAGGCCCAAAGACAATATGAAAATGTCATAGCAGCGAAAGCCAAATCTGACCCGAAACTGTTGTACAGCCACATCAGGAGGAAAACAACAGTCAAGGACCAGGTAATCAGGCTAAGGAAGAAAGGAGGAGAGACAACAAGAAATGACCGTGAAGTATGTGAGGAACTCAACAAGAGATTCAAAGAAGTGTTCACAGAGGAGACAGAAGGGGCTCCAGAAAGACGGAGAGGTGGGGTACACCACCATGTGCTAGACACAGTACACACAACCGAGGAAGAAGTATTACAACCCAGGATTCCAAATGGCCTGTTACCCTGGGTGTAATGGGAGCAAAATAAACACAGCAGAAAAAGTTTAGACTTATATTATCCTTCACCAATTTAGAACAGCAATATGTACACTATGTACAGTGATAAGTATAGTGCACTCCACGGTAAGCAAGGCAGAAATAGAAGCCACAAGATAGCAGACCGTGCTTCAACCAGCTCTAGAATGGGAATGACAAGGGCAGACGGGAGAGGCGGTAACCCACATAACCCTGCGATTGCCAAAACCATTTTCCCTTATTGGCTAGAACCTGGCACTATTGAACGACGGGGCCCCATCATCAACCTTAGCAACCTGGTTCGCTGGTTGGGGAGATAGCCTGTAAATGAGGGTGTTACATGCGCCGAATAAAGGGTTACTTTACCTTTTGCATGTCACACCCCCACCCCAGAAGGCTCAGGATTAGGCTGCCACGCTCCCAGTGGTAACCGTGGCCGCCATGGCACAAAATAATGGGACCCCCTTTTCCTCTCCACCATCCAACTCTTAGATAGAGCCAGGTTTTTCCCTCGTGACCAAAAGCCAAACCCTAAACTTGACAGCAGTGAGACAGGCTAGCATAGGTCCAAGATACAGGCGAACGGTAGCCCGCACCCCTCACTAAAAAAAAAACCCACACCAGAGGAAAAAAAAAAAAGAGCGTGAAAAGGGGTTACCACAAATAACATCCTAACCTAAATAAAATATTATACTCTACATAAAGAGTCTGCCAACATATTTTCTTTGCCGCAAAATTTAAATTTTAAATATTATAGGGCTGCAGCCTTAGCGTCCAGCCCCATAAGCCTTGTGTTGGGGTTCTTCATGGCTTGGAGATATACTAGAGGATTGTGATCACTGTAGACTGTGACCACCTGCGATGTCTGGCCCACATAAAACCATCGAAATGCTCCAAAGCCAGTACCAGCGCGAGGGCTTCTTTTTAAAAGGAGAGTAAGCCCTCTGATGTGGCGGGAACTTAGCTGAAAAGTATGCTACAGGCTGCAACTCCTTGTTCCGATTTGTAATAGTACTGGCCCCAACCCCAGACTCACAAGCATCAACCTGTAATGAAAAAGGTTTGGAGAAGTCTGGAGACAAGAGAATGGGTTGCAGTACACAATAATTTTTTTGCTTTTAATTAAAAGCAGTGTTACAGTCTGAGGTCCAATTAAAGGGAACTTTGTGACTGGTAAGAGAGGTAAGAGGGGCTACAATATCTGAGAAATTCTTACAAAATTTCTTCTGTAAAATCCAAACATGCTAGGAAACGTGTAAGAATTTTATCATGAGGAACGGGGAAAATCTTTAATAGAAAGAACTTTAGCAAGTTTAGGGAAAACTTTACCACCCCTACTTCAGGCCTAGAAAAGTGACAGGGGCCCTGGCCAAAGAATTTAAAGATAAATTAACTGTTAAAGGGGAACTCTTAAAGGTCTAAAAAGGCCCTTTAAGTCTAAGTGGTGTTGATCCCAAGTATCAGACACACAACAATTATCATCTAGGTACGCTGCCGTGCCTTCAAGTCCTTTAATAGCCTGAGGATAAGTTTCGGAATGAAGAGGGAATTTTTCATTCCGAAGGGGGTAACGTGTATTGATAATGACCCCCTGGAATTACAAAGGGCAGAGATTTTCCTTCCCCTCATCCGTCAAAGGTACCTGATAGTAGCCTTTAAAGGAGATCTAACTTGGACACAAAAGTAGCCTTACCCACAAAGTTTAATTACGTCATCCAGACGAGGAAGAGGGTAAGCATCTGTAATGGTGACCTCGTTCACCTTTCGTAGTTTGACACATACGAAAACCCCCCATCAGCCTTTCTTCACAAGGGTTTCACGGGGAAGCCCATGGACTAGATGACTCCTCCACTAAAACCATGCTTTAACAAAAATTCTACTTCCTGCTGAAGTAGCCTTTGCTTTTCAGGATTAGCCTGTAGGGGGAGAGTTTAATTGGTTTAGGGGTTTCCCACATCTACATCATGATAACCTAACTTACATTTTTTCGGCACATCCGAAAAAATATTAGGATATGACTGTAGAAGCTCAGTTAAATTTGTTGCTTGCGTTTCAGATAATCTCTCCATTAAAGGGCTAGGATCCTTGAGGAGGACAGAATTTGAAAAGTTTAATATTAATTTCAGAGATAAAGTGCAAAGAATCAGAGTCGTCCTCAGAGGTAGAGGACAGAGTCATTACTGGGACTATCTGGTGTATGAAAAGATTTTAATTGATTGATGTGGTAAATTTTAGTTTTTGAGGTCTTATCAATGGGAGCTACCACATAATTTACATCAGATAATCTACTTACAATCTGTATAGGTCCCGTAAATCTAGCTTTCAAGGTGTGGCCAGGTATAGGTTCCTGCACCAACACCTTGTCTCCTGGATGGAAGGAGCGGAATTTTGCCAACAACTCTGTTGGGACAATTTAGGTAGGTTATGCAAAGTATATGCCGACACCAGACGTCTGACTCGTCTAGGTGGCATAAGTTATTCGCTATGCACAGTACGATTGCAGAATACCCCAACGTAACACGTTAATTTGCAGGGCAAAGCTTAGCTATGCACAGTACGATTGCAGAAACGCATACAAGCAAAGCTGACTGCAAAATTCCCACAAACCGAACAGGCTAGTAACAACTGACACGCAAAATTTGTAAAGCAATGCCAGACAGCTACACTGTTCTAGAAGATTGACCGTAGCGAAGCGAGCACAACCGAAACAAGCTGTAGCGAGCTGTTGAACGATCACACAATAGCAAGGCTGACCATAAACAGTAACTGACACGCAAAATTTGTAAAGTGAAGGCAAAGCTAATGCACTGCCCGACAGAAAGTGCACAATTTTCCTGCTACGAGCTTCACCCTAAGCTCAACCGTTTCTCTAAGTCCAGCTCCAGATACCGGACAGGGTACCCATATTAAACCCCGGATTCCAAATGGCCTTTATCCCGGGTGTAATGGGACAAAAATAAACACAGCAGAAAAAGTTTAGACTTAATATTATCCTTCACCAATTTAGAACAGCAAAAATGTACACTAAAGTAAAAGTGATAAATATAGTGCACTCCACGGTAAGCAAGGCAGAAATAGAAGCCACAAGATAGCAGACCGTGCTTCAACCAGCTCTAGAATGGGAATGACAAGGGCAGACAGGAGATGGTACCACATAAACCCCTTGGGGATTGCCAAAACCATCTTCTTTATTGGCTAGAACCCGTGTCACTAGTTGAACGACGGGGCCCATCATCAACTCTTAGCAAAACCCGGTTCGCTGGTTGGGTGAGATAGCCTGTAAATGAGGGTGTGTACATGCGCCGAATAAAGGTTACGTATTCTTTGCATGCCACACCAGGTCTTAGACACATTCTATCACACAGTAGGTAACCAGGTCTCAGACGCCTTCTATCACAACAGTATTACCAGGTCTCAGAAACCTTCACACAGTATGTGACCAGTTCTCAGATCAACACCTATCACACCGAAGTGTACCAGGTCTCAGACACACTCTCTCACACAGTATGTGACTAGGTCTCAGACGACCTTCTATCACACAGTAGGTGACCCCATGTCTCAGACACCTATCACACATTAGGTGACCATAGGTCTCGAGACACCTATTCACAGCGTATTGTGACCAGTCTCAAGACAACCTATCACACAGTAAAGCGTGACCAGATCTCAGACATCCTATCACGACTACTAGCATGACAAGGGTCTCAGACGCGCCTATGCATACAGTAGGTGACCGGTATACTCTAAACACGCTTTGTCACACTGCTGTTCTACAAGTGTGCCGGTCATGTCCAACGACTATCCTAGTCTTACACATATTACCAGTATCAGACGAGAGGCAAGAGCACCTAACGACTGTAGTTACATAAAGGGAAGAGACTGACTCCTTGTAGAATTAACATTCGTGTAAATGTTAAATTGTGCTAAAGTTCTGACCTTAATAATGATCACGTTATTCATTTTTCAAGTATTTCTTTGACTCGCTTTGTTTTATATATTAGTTTTAATAAGGACGACTGTTCTTTACTGTGTCTCAGAGGTTGATGACAGGCAGTACGTGGTTCACAGTGGTAGTACGTGGTACAGTGGTAGTACGTGGTTTACAGTGGTAGTACGTGGTTCACACTGGTAGTACGTGGTTCACACTGCTAGTACGTGGTTCACACTGGTAGTACGTGGTTCACACTGGTAGTACGTGGTTCACACTGGTAGTACGTGGTTCACACTGGTAGTATGTGGTTCACACTGCTAGTACGTGGTTCACAGTGGTAGTACGTGGTTCACACTGGTAGTACGTGGTTCACACTGGTAGTACGTGGTACAGTGGTAGTACGTGGTTTACAGTGGTAGTACGTGGTTCACACTGGTTAGTACGTGGTTCACAACTGCTAGTACGTGGTTCACAGTGGTAGTACGTGGTTCACACTGGTAGTACGTGGTTCACACTGGTAGTACGTGGTTCACACTGGTAGTACGTGGTTCACACTGGTAGTATGTGGTTCACACTGCTAGTACGTGGTTCACAGTGGTAGTACGTGGTTCACACTGGTAGTACGTGGTTCACACTGGTAGTACGTGGTTCACACTGGTAGTACGTGGTTCACAGTGGTAGTACGTGGTTCACACTGGTAGTACGTGGTTCACAGTGGTAGTACGTGGTTCACACTGGTAGTACGTGGTTCACAGTGGTAGTACGTGGTTCACACTGGTAGTACGTGGTTCACAGTGGTAGTACGTGGTTCAGAGTGGTAGTACGTGGTTCACACTGGTAGTACGTGGTTCACACTGGTAGTACGTGGTTCACACTGGTAGTACGTGGTTCACAGTGGTAGTACGTGGTTCACACTGGTAGTACGTGGTTCACAGTGGTAGTACGTGGTTCAGAGTGGTAGTACGTGGTTCACAGTGGTAGTACGTGGTTTACAGTGGTAGTACGTGGTTCACACTGGTAGTACGTGGTTCACACTGGTAGTACGTGGTTCACACTGGTAGTACGTGGTTCACACTGGTAGTACGTGGTTCACACTGGTAGTACGTGGTTCACACTGGTAGTACGTGGTTCACAGTGGTAGTACGTGGTTCACAGTGGTAGTACGTGGTTCACACTGGTAGTACGTGGTTCACACTGGTAGTACGTGGTTCACATTGGTAGTACGTGGTTCAGAGTGGTAGTACGTGGTTCACAGTGGTAGTACGTGGTTCACACTGGTAGTACGTGGTTCACACTGGTAGTACGTGGTTCACACTGGTAGTACGTGGTTCACACTGGTAGTACGTGGTTCACACTGGTAGTACGTGGTTCACACTGGTGTACGTGGTTCACACTGGTAGTACGTGTTCACACTGGTAGTACGTGGTTCACACTGGTACTACGTGGTTCACACTGGTAGTACGTGGTTCACACTGGTAGTACGTGGTTCACACTGGTAGTACGTGGTTCACAGTGGTAGTACGTGGTTCACACTCGTAGTACGGTGGTTCACACTGGTAGTACGTGGTTCACAGTGGTAGTACGTGTTCACACTGGTAGTACGTGGTTCACATGGTAGTACGTGGTTCACACTGGTAGTACGTGTTCACACTGGTAGTACGTGGTTCACACTGGTAGTACGTGGTTCACACTGGTAGTACGTTTTTAACACTGGTAGTACGTGGTTCACAGTGGTAGTACGTGGTTCACAGTGGTAGTACGTGGTTCACAGTGGTAGTACGTGGTTCACAGTGGTAGTACGTGGTTCACACTGGTAGTACGTGGTTCACACTGGTAGTACGATGGTTCACACTGGTAGTACGTGGTTCACACTGGTAGTACGTGGTTCACACTGGTAGTACGTGGTTCACAGTGGTAGTACGTGGTTCACAGTGGTAGTACGTGGTTCACACTGGTAGTACGTGGTTCACACTGGTAGTACGTGGTTCACATTGGTAGTACGTGGTTCAGAGTGGTAAGTACGTGGTTCACAGTGGTAGTACGTGGTTCACACTGGTAGTACGTGGTTCACACTGGTAGTACGTGGTTCACACTGGTAGTACGTGGTTCACACTGGTAGTACGTGGTTCACACTGGTAGTACGTGGTTCACACTGGTAGTACGTGGTTCACACTGGTAGTACGTGGTTCACACTGGTAGTACGTGGTTCACACTGGTACTACGTGGTTCACACTGTAGTACGTGGTTACACACTGGTAGTACGTGGTTCACACTGGTAGTACGTGGTTCACAGTGGTAGTACGTGGTTCACACTGGTAGTACGTGGTTCACACTGGTAGTACGTGGTTCACAGTGGTAGTACGTGGTTCACACTGGTAGTACGTGGTTCACAGTGGTAGTACGTGGTTCACACTGGTAGTACGTGGTTCACACTGGTAGTACGTGGTTCACACTGGTAGTACGTGGTTCACACTGGTAGTACGTTTTTAACACTGGTAGTACGTGGTTCACAGTGGTAGTACGTGGTTCACAGTGGTAGTACGTGGTTCACAGTGGTAGTACGTGGTTTCACACTGGTAGTACGTGGTTCACACTGGTAGTACGTGGTTCACACTGGTAGTACGTGGTTCACACTGGTAGTACGTGGTTCACACTGGTAGTACGTGGTTCACACTGGTAGTACGTGGTTCACACTGGTAGTACGTGGTTCACAGTGGTAGTACGTGGTTCAGAGTGGTAGTACGTGGTTCACAGTGATAGTACGTGGTTCAGAGTGGTAGTACGTGGTTCACAGTGGTAGTACGTGGTTCAGAGTGGTAGTACGTGGTTCAAAGTGGTAGTACGTGGTTCACAGTGGTAGTACGTGGTTCACAGTGGTAGTACGTGGTTCACAGTGGTAGTACGTGGTTCACACTGGTAGTACGTGGTTCACACTGGTAGTACGTGGTTCACACTGCTAGTACGTGGTTCACAGTGGTAGTACGTGGTTCACAGTGATAGTACGTGGTTCACACTGGTAGTACGTGGTTCACACTGGTAGTACGTGGTTCACAGTGATAGTACGTGGTTCACAGTGGTAGTACGTGGTTCATAGTGGTAGTAAGTGGTTCACACTGGTAGTACGTGGTTCAGAGTGGTAGTACGTGGTTCACAGTGGTACTACGTGGTTCACAGTGGTAGTACGTGGTAAGCAGTCTTAGTATGTGGTTCACAATGGTAGTACGTGGTTCAGAGTGTAAGTACGTGGTTCACAGTGGTAGTACGTGGTTCACAGTGGCAGTACGTGGTTCAAAGTGACAGCACGTGGTTCACAGTGGTAGTACGTGGTTCACAGTGGTAGTAAGTGGTTCAAAGTGGTAGTACCTGGTCCACAGTGTTAGTACGCAGTCTGAAGTGGTAGTACGTAGTCGACAGTGGTAGTACATGGTCCACAGGGGTATTACGTGGTTCACAGTGGTAGTACGTAGTCGACAGTGGTAGTACGTGGCCCACAGTGGTAGTACGTAGTCGACAGTGGTAGTACGTGGTCCACAGGGGTATTACGTGGTTCACAGTGGGAGTACGTGGTTCACAGTGGTAGTACGTTGTTCACAGTGGTAGTACGTGGTCCAAAGTGGTAGTACGTAGTCGACAGTGGTAGTATGTGGCCCACAGGGGTATTACATGGTTCACAGTGGGAGTACGTGGTTCACAGTGGTAGTACGTTGTTCATAGTGGTAGTACGTGGTCCAAAGTGGTAGTACGTAGTCGACAGTGGTAGTACGTGGCCCACAGGGGTATTACATGGTTCACAGTGGGAGTACGTGGTTCACAGTGACAGTACGTTGTTCACAGTGGTAGTACGTGGTTCAAAGTGCTAGTACGTGGTCCACAGTGGCAGTACGTGGTCCACAGAGGTAGTAGGTGGCCCAAAGTGGTAGTACTTAGTCGACAGTGGTAGTACTTGGTCCACAGTGGTAGTACGTTGTTCTCAGTGGTAGTACGTGGTTCACAGTGCTAGTACGTGGTCCACAGTGGTAGTACGTGGTCCACAGAGGTAGTAGGTGGTCCAAAGTGGTAGTGCGTAGTCGACAGTGGGAGTACGTGGTTCACAGTGGTAGTACGTTGTTCACAGTGGTAGTACGTTGTTCACAGTGGTAGTGCGTAGTCGACAGTGGTAGTACGTTGTTCACAGTGGTAGTACATAGTCGACAGTGGTAGTACGTGGTCCACAGTGGTATTACGTGGTTCACAGTGGTAGTACGTTGTTCTCAGTGGTAGTACGTAGTCGACAGTGGTAGTACTTGGTCCACAGTGGTAGTACGTTGTTCTCAGTGCTAGTACGTGGTTCACAGTGGTAGTACGTGGTAACACAACTCTAATGTACATACATGTACTATGTAACACAATAATGTACACACATGTACTATGTAACACAATAATGTACACACATGTACTATGTAACACAATAATGTACACACATGTACTATGTAACACAATAATGTACACAAGTTACTATCCGACATAACTGTAATAACTCACAAAATTTTAACTGTATATAATTCAACTGATCAAAAACATAAAGAAAATTCTCAGCTGATTACGTCATAAACTATGATTAATCTGAAGCTTATTGTCTTATTTATTGTCTTATTTATTGTCTAATTTATTGTCTTATTTATTGTCTTATTTATTGTCTTATTTATTGTCTTATTTATTGTCTTATTTATTGTCTTATTTATTGTCTTATTTATTGTCTTATTATTGTCTTATTTATTGTCCCTTTTTTATTGTCTTATTTATTGTCTTATTTATTGTCTTATTTATTGTCTTATTTATTGTCTAATTTATTGTCTTATTTATTGTCTTATTTATTGTCTTATTTATTGTCTTATTTATTGTCTTATTTATTGTCTTATTTATTGTCTTATTTATTGTCTTATTTATTGTCTTATTTATTGTCTTATTTATTGTCTTATTTATTGTCTTATTTATTGTCTTATTTATTGTCTTATTTATTGTCTTATTTAGGTTATAACTTTCCTGTTTTGGTTAACGTAGCAAGTAGAGAGTTATGAGTGGTCTATCCTGGTCTATCCAGGTCCATCCTGGTCTATCCTGGTCTATCCATCAACCTTGACCAACCCATCATCCCATCCATTAGCCTGCCACTACCCATCCTCTGTATCTCCCCCCCCCCACCCCTACCCTTCCCTCCCTTTCCCCTGGTTCCCCCATTTACCGCGGTTTGCACCCTCCCCCCCCCCGTGAAATCAATATTAATGGCCCCTCGGCCATCAGGACGGCCATATGGCCGGTGTTGAGGGCCACTCGGTGGTGCTGATGATTATTTCCATACTAAGGCGCCTTTGTTTGCGCTCATTAAAGGTTGTGGTGATGATAATTGTTGAAGGTGAGAGGAAGATGAGGTTGTTGTGATGTGTGAGGGAGACGGTGAAGGTGATGGTGAGTGGTGGGTAGGTGGGTGTGTGAGGGAGGCAGTGAAGGTGATGGTGAGTGGTGGGTAGGTGGGTGTGTGAGGGAGGCAGTGAAGGTGATGGTGAGTGGTGGGTAGGTGGTGTGTGAGGGGGACGGTGAGGGTGATGGTGAGTGGTGGGTAGGTGGTGTGTGAGGGAGGCAGTGAAGATGATGGTGAGTGGGGGGTAGGTGGGTGTGTGAGGGAGACAGTGAAGGTGATGGGTGTGGGGGGTAGGTGGGTGTGTGAGGGAGACGGTGAGGGTGATGGTGAGTGGTGGGTAGGTGGGTGTGAGGGAGGCAGTGAAGATGATGGTGAGTGGTGGGTAGGTGGGGGTGTGAGGGAGGCAGTGAAGGTGATGGTGAGTGGTGGGTAGGTGGGTGTGTGAGGGAGGCAGTGAAGGTGATGGTGAGTGGTGGGTAGGTGGGTGTGTGAAGGAGGCAGTGAAGGTGATGGTGAGTGGTGGGTAGGTGGGTGTGTGAGGGAGACAGTGAAGGTGATGGTGAGTGGTGGGTAGGTGGGTGTTTGAGGGAGGCAGTGAAGGTGATGGTGAGTGGGGGGTAGGTGGTGTGTGAGGGAGGCAGTGAAGATGATGGTCAGTGGTGGGTAGGTGGGTGTGTGAGGGGGGCAGTGAAGGTGATGGTGAGTGGTGGGTAGGTGGGGGTGTGAGGGAGGCAGTGAAGGTGATGGTGAGTGGTGGGTAGGTGGGTGTGTGAAGGAGGCAGTGAAGGTGATGGTGAGTGGTGGGTAGGTGGGTGTGTGAGGGAGACAGTGAAGGTGATGGTGAGTGGTGGGTAGGTGGGTGTGTGAGGGAGGCAGTGAAGGTGATGGTGAGTGGTGGGTAGGTGGGTGTGTGAGGGAGACGGTGAAGGTGATGGTGAGTGGTGGGTAGGTGGGTGTGTTAGGGAGACAGTGAAGATGATGGTGAATGGTGGGTAGGTGGGTGTGTGAGGGAGACGGTGAAGGTGATGGTGAGTGGTGGGTAGGTGGGTGTGTGAGGGAGGCAGTGAAGGTGATGGTGAGTGGTGGGTAGGTGGGTGTGTGAGGGAGACAGTGAAGGTGATGGTGAGTGGTGGGTAGGTGGGTGTGTGAGGGAGGCAGTGAAGGTGATGGTGAGTGGTGGGAAGGTGGGTGTGTGAGGGAGCAGTGAAGGTGATGGTGAGTGGTGGGTAGGTGGGTGGTGTGAGGGAGACGGTGAAGATGATGGTGAGTGGTGGGTAGGTGGTGTGTGAGGGAGGCAGTGAAGATGATGGTGAGTGGTGGGTAGGTGGGTGTGTGAGGGAGACAGTGAAGATGATGGGAAGTGGGGGGGTAGGTGGGTGTGTGAGGGAGGCAGTGAAGGTGATGGTGAGTGGTGGGTAGGTGGGTGTGTGAGGGAGGCAGTGAAGGTGATGGTGAGTGGTGGGTAGGTGGGTGTGTGAGGGAGGCAGTGAAGATGATGGTGAGTGGTGGGTAGTGGGTGTGTGAGGAGACAGTGAAGGTGATGGTGAGTGGTGGGTAGGTGGGTGTGTGAGGGAGGCAGTGAAGATGATGGTGAGTGGTGAGTAGGTGGGTGTGTGAGGGAGGCAGTGATAATGATGGTGAGTGGTGGGTAGGTGGGTGTGTGAGGGAGGCAGTGATAATGATGGTGAGTGATGGGTAGGTGGTGTGTGAGGGAGGCAGTGATAAAAGATGGTGATGGTGGGAAGGTGGATGTGTGAGGGAGGCAGTGATAATGATTGTGAATGGTGGGTAGGTGGATGTGTGAGGGAGGCAGTGATAATGATTGTGAGTGGTGGGTAGGTGGTGTGTGAGGGAGGCAGTGATAATGATTGTGAGTGGGGGGTAGGTGGCTGTGTGAGGGAGGCAGTGATAATGATGGTGAGTGGTGGGTAGGTGGCTGTGTGAGGGAGGCAGTGAAGATGATGGTGAGTGGTGGGTAGGTGGGTGTGTGAGGGAGACAGTGAATAAAGATGGTGAGTGGTGGGTAGGTGGTGTGTGAGGGAGGCAGTGATAATGATGGTGAGTGGTGGGGAGGTGGCTGTGTGAGGGAGGCAGTGAAGATGATGGTGAGTGGTGGTAGGTGGGTGTGTGAGGGAGACAGTGATAATGATGGTGAGTGGTGGGTAGGTGGGTGTGTGAGGGAGGCAGTGATAATGATTGTAGTGGTGGGTAGGTGGGTGTGTGAGGGAGGCAGTGACAATGATGGTGAGTGGTGGGTAGGTGGGTGTGTGAGGGAGGCAGTGACAATGATGGTGAGTGGTGGGTAGGTGGGTGTGTGAGGGAGACAGTGATAATGATGGTGAGTGGTGGGTAGGTGGGTGTGTGAGGGAGGCAGTGATAATGATGGTGAGTGGTGGGTAGGTGGGGGTGTGAGGGAGGCAGTGACAATGATGGTGAGTGGTGGGTAGGTGGGGGTGTGAGGGAGGCAGTGACAATGATGGTGATGTGGGTAGGTGGGTGTGTGAGGGAGACAGTGATAATGATGGTGAGTGGTGGGTAGGTGGGTGTGTGAGGGAGGCAGTGATAATGATGGTGAGTGGTGGGTAGGTGGGTGTGTGAGGGAGACAGTGATAATGATGGTGAGTGGTGGGTAGGTGGGTGTGTGAGGGAGGCAGTGATAATGATGGTGAGTGGTGGGTAGGTGGGTGTGTGAGGGAGGCAGTGACAATGATGGTGAGTGGTGGGTAGTGGGTGTGTGAGGGAGGCAGTGACAATGATGGTGAGTGGTGGGTAGGTGGGTGTGTGAGGGAGAAAAGTGATAATGATGGTGAGTGGTGGGTAGGTGGGTGTGTGAGGGAGGCAGTGACAATGATGGTGAGTGGTGGGTAGGTGGGTGTGTGAGGGAGGCAGTGACAATGATGGTGAGTGTGGTAGGTGGGTGTGTGAGGGAGGCAGTGACAATGATGGTGAGTGGTGGGTAGGTGGGTGTGTGAGGGAGGCAGTGACAATGATGGGGAGTGGTGGGTAGGTGGGTGTGTGAGGGAGGCAGTGACAATGATGGTGAGTGGTGGGTAGGTGGGTGTGTGAGGGAGGCAGTGATAATGATGGTGAGTGGTGGTAGGTGGGTGTGTGAGGGAGGGAGTGACAATGATGGTGAGTGGTGGGTAGGTGGGTGTGTGAGGGAGGTGGGAGGTGGAGGAGAGGGCAGGAGGAGGGCCAGGGGGAGGGACGGGGGTCCCGCCAGGTTAAAGGAATCATCATTGACTCTATAATGTGATACACTTAAAGGTTATTTATGGCCCCTCCCCCCCCCCCTCTCTCTCTCTCTCTCTCTCTCCCCTCCTCTCTCTCTCTCTCTCTCTCTCTCACTCTCTCTCTCCTCTCTCTCTCTCTCTCTCCCTTTTCCTCTCCCCCCCTCTCTCTTTTTCCCCCCCTCTCTCCCTCCCTCTCTTCTCTCTCTCTCTCTCTCCCTCCTCTCTCCTCTCTCCTCTCTCTTCCCTTCTCTCTCTCTCTCCCTCTCTCCTCTCTCTCTCTCTCTCCCTCTCTCCTCCCCTCTCCCTCCTCTCTCTCTCTCCTCTCCTCTCTTCTCCCTCTCTCTCTCTTTCTCTCTCTCTCTCTCCCCTCTCCCTTCTCTCCCTCTCTCCTCTCTCTCTCCCTCTCCCCCCTTTCCCTCTCCTCTCCTCTCTCTCTCTCTCCTCTCTCTCTCCTCTCTCCCCCCGTTCTCTCTCTTTCTCTCTCTTTCTCCCTCCTCTCCCTCTCTCTCCTTTTTTTTTTTTACACAGGGTTGACAAGGTTTGATCCCTAGTTTTATTACAAGCTATTTACGGGTTAAGGTTCCTAATTTTATTGGCAGCTAAAGCTTTCCCTACATCACTCATTGAAAGCATTTTTATGTTATGAGACAACAATAGGGAACAGGAGAATTTGGGACCCATCTGGGGGCCAGCATTTTCATTTGAAACTGACTTAATCCGTTGACACTTTGCGACGAAGTTTCCAACCGAGCATCCTGGGAAATGTATTCTCAATAAATGTTCAAAAGGGTCAGCCAAAAAAACTGCTTTTGCCCCGGGATAAAATTTTTTTCACGCCCAAGTACCAATGAGGATTTTGACAAAAACCCTTTACAAACATGGCCACCCCCACCCCCAAATTTAAGGCTCGCGAAATCAAATCGACCAATGGATCCGGGCGAGAGATGGCGTTTACTTTTCCCTACCCCAGCACCAATGGGGGGGGCGGAAAACCGAAAGTGGAGCTACTCAATGTGAGCGAGGCCTCGTACGGGATTTTGCAAACCCACGGGAAAGCAGAGGGAGATA
The DNA here is from genome assembly GCF_026875155.1 of Cherax quadricarinatus. Lineage (NCBI taxonomy): Eukaryota > Metazoa > Arthropoda > Malacostraca > Decapoda > Parastacidae > Cherax > Cherax quadricarinatus. Next base: position 32,038,872 of record NC_069401.1, on the reverse strand, counting down.
CGCGAAGTCTGTAAGCTTCCGGCTGCCTTTTTGCAAATTTACAAAGGGTTTCCCTTCAGGGTATTTTGGGGATCAAATTTCACCCCAAGGATATCAACTTTTTCTCCGGGTGCCAAACACCCTCCCATTCATCCTTACTACTCACCAGCATTACCATCATGGTGCCTAGAACGATCATCTTTTGCGTTTTCTCAGGTGCAAAGTTACTTGCCATCTATTCCCCAAGCGATATAGCTCTCAGCTGGTGATTGATGAGTTTAACACGGGCATTTCTTCTCTTGGAAAAAGTGAATGCGTGTACATTCTGCTAGCATGTATTCTGGATGAGAAAAAGAAGGTCATTGAAGTAGACTTTCCAAACAAGGGCCCCAGCACGCTTCCTTGTGGAACCCTTGCCCCCAACAGATGTCTTGCTGTTTCGTTCCATTGACACTACCTTTAAAAACTACCATAAAGGAATCACTGGGGGAAAACATAGCGAAGCGTGAAATTTCCCAGTGCTTGAAGTTTTGCTAAGGGGCCCTGGTGCCCCAACCCCGGGCAAAAGCGCCAGAAATTTTCCGTGCTACCACACAGCGATTTTTGGATTCATCCAGGACTTCCCCATTTAGTGGGAGGTTTAACAACAATCCACAGAGTAACCTTTCCAAAGCAATTGACGACACAAATATGATGGGATCAAAAAACCTGTCATTTGTCTTAGATTATTTTCTCAAGGATCTTACCCTGTTGACAGGATGACACGGCTGTATTTCTGATTTTTTGCTCTGCTCTTTTTTTTTGTGAACAGGGGCTACATTTTTCCTCTTTCCTGGGGAGGCCTTTTTCACTGTACTAGGGAGTGCGAAAGATCGGGTTAGAGGCTGCTAGCTGGGCTGCCATCTTCCAACAAACTTGGGCTCAAATTGTCTGGGCCCACAGACTTTTCTTTTTCAAGCGATTTAAAAGAAATGCACCCTTCCTGCCTTATTGTCACCACTGACAGTTTTTTTACACAGTTCTTGCAGCTAGCCAAGGAGGGACCCTTGCTGGGCAGGCACTTGCATTTTGGGAGCAAAGGTTTTTACAAAGAGGTCCGCCTTCTCTTTACTACTATAATGATCCCCTCCGTCGATTTAAAGGTGGAATAAGTTCCAGGGAGATAACCTTGCTGTCCTTGACCAGGGGCCACCAGGTTTTGGAGCCTACCCTACCTGATCTAACTTCTTTTAGTTCCCCCTCCCATTTAGCAAAGGGCCCACTTTTTAACGTCACCCTTGCCCACAGCTTTCGTGTGCAAGTTCCGTTATAGGTGGTAGGATGCTCTTATACCCTTTCCCCTGCTTTGTACTTAGCAGTAGAGCCTCTCTACAACGAAAGCCAACCAAGGCTGATCTGTAGTTTTTGTCCATATTTCCGGGGAGGGGAATTTTTACTTGTTGTAGTTTAAAGGGTGTGCCAGTGAAGGCTTTTTTCTTGGTTGTCAACATCCCCCTTGTGAAGACATTCCAATCGGGGGTGGCGAGCTCAGAGCAAAGGGCTGGCCCCAAATTTCCTCTTTCCCATACCGGTTGGCGTGTGGACTCCTCACCTCGACTGTTGGGGGGTCTTAAGTTCGAAAAAACACCGGTCAAAGATCCAAAGTAGCCGAGGGGTTGACAAGTACTATGCCTTCGCCAGATCACTCACTATGGGTCAAGGAGGAGCCGGAATATGAGAGGGAAATCAACAAAATTTTTCATGTCAAAAACTGCAAGAAGGTCACAAGCCCTCTGTATAAGGGGCTGGTTTAAGGGGCACCAACAATTTTAAAGTTGACAGTTTGTTGTAGCAAAGGGAGTCAATATTTCCCTTAGGAAGTTGATGGGGTCGCATGTTGCCCTGAGGTCTGTACATTGCACATGCTGTACAAGGACTAGTGTTTTATACAGAGCTTGAAGAACACATTTCAAGATGTGTAGGGGGGGCAACATTAAATTTCTGGGCATGAAAACTTTTAAGAAAACACCGCAACACCCCCTCCTTTTCCCCTTTCCTGCTCTTCTCTCCATGAGGTGTAGCCACAAATTTTTGCAAAATTTTCTGGATCCTGCATCCAAAAAATGTTTCAACAAAAGCTATCATGTCGGGACGTCGAGTGTTTACAAAACTATGTTGAGCTCTCCAACATTAGTAATGAAACCTCTAATGTTGGCCGACAGGATGCTGATAGACTGGCTCCTCATGATGAAGTGGTCAGCTTGAGGTGGTGGGGTTAGGGAATGTAAGGTGCCTGCCCTTGAGAGAGGTAGGGTACTGAGGCAGCTGCAGGGATGTAGGTCCCTTGGTCTTGTATAAGGCACAATCCCACCGCTGGGCTGGGATAGGAGTAGCTAAGTGGGGACGTGTGAGAGTGTTCACCAATTCAAGATCCTGCTGGGTTTTTTTCTGAGAACAGGGCTCTAAACAGGAGGCCCTGTCTGTCAAGTTCTTTTTTCTTCCGACACTGGTCCTCCTGATGTCCCTCTCTCTCTCTCTCTCTCTCTCTCTCTCTTCTCCTCTCTCTCTCTCTCTCTCTCTCTCTCTCTCTCTCTCCTCTCTCTCTCGTCTCTCTCTCCTCTCTCTTCTCTCTCTCTCTCTCCCCCCTCCTCTCTCTCTCCTCCTCTCCTCCTCCTCTTCTCTCTCTCTCTCTCTCCTCTCTCTCTCTCTTTCCTCTCTCTCTCCCCTCTCTCTCTCTCTCTCTCTTCCTCTCTCTCTCTCTCCCTCTCTCTCTTTTTTTTTTTACACAGGGTTTGACAAGGTTAAGGATCCCTAGCTCTATTGACAAGTTATTTACAGATTAAGGATTCCTAACTTTATTGGCAAGCTAAGAGCTGTTACCTACATCAGCTCATTTGAAAGCATTTTTATTGTTATGAGACATACAAGTAGGGAACAGGATGAAGTTGGAGCCATCTGTGGGCCAGAATTTTCATTGATCAACTGACGTTATCTCGTTGACATCATTATGCTGTACGAATGTGTTCCATACTCGAGTCATCCTGGATATATGTGATCTCAGATGGAGTGATGTTCTGGAAAAGGGTACAGCCAGAGTGAAGTTGCTGCTTCCTGCCCGTCTTGTGGCATAAAAACTTGTTTCACACTGTCCTCGAAGTGGATCCAAGTGTGGTACTTTGACAATATTGGCCTTGTACATAACAATAAGGCCACCCACATCCCTCCTATGTTGAAGGCTCTGCTGAAATGACAGATCTATCCAGGATGGGTCCAGGCGAGAGATGATACGTCTTGCTCTGTTCTCTCCCTCTCTCTCTCTTTTTTTTTTTTTTTTTTTTTTATACACAGGGTTTGACAAGGTTAAGGATCCCTAGCTTTATTGACAGCTATTTACAGGTTAAGGATTCCTAACTTTATTGGCAAGCTAAGAGCTGTTACCTACATCAGCTCATTTGAAAGCATTTTTATTGTTATGAGACATACAAGTAGGGAACAGGATGAAGTTGGAGCCATCTGTGGGCCAGCATTTTCATTTGATCAACTGACGTTATCTCGTTGACATCATTATGCTGTACGAATGTGTTCCATACTCGAGTCATCCTGGGTATGTATGAATCTCAGATGGAGTGATGTTCTGGAGAAGGGTACAGCCAGAGTGAAGTTGCTGCTTTCTGCCCGTCTTGTGGCATAAAAGCTTGTTTCACGCTGTCCTCGAAGTGGATCCAAGTGTGGTATTTTGACAATATTGGCCTTGTACATAACAGTAAGGCCACCCACATCCCTCCTATGTTGAAGGCTCTGCTGAAATGACAGATCTATCCGGGATGGGTCCGGGCGAGAGATGAGACGTCTTGCTCTGTTCTCTTTACTCTGTCAAGCAGCCCGCAGATGAGAGGGGGCAGGAAAACCCAAGAAAGTGGAGCATACTAAAGGGTGTGAGCGTACTTGTGCCTCGAAACAGGATCTTGCAACCCCTACTGTCAAGCGATGCGGATAAGCAAAGTGCTGTAAGCTTCCTGGTGCCTTGTTTGCAAGATTTACAACATGGTTCTTCATGGTTAGTTTGGAGTCAAATTCACCCCAAGGATATCAACTTCTCTCCAGGTGCCAACATCGTCCCATTCACCCTTTACTACTGCACCAGCATTACCACCCAATGGTGCCTAGAACGATCATAAATTTGCGTTTTCTCAGGTGCAAATGTTACTTGCCATCTATTTCCCAAGCTGATATAGCTCTCAGCGGGTGATTGAGGGTAGCTTAAAGCAGCTGGCATTTCTTCTTTTGGAAAAAGTAAAATGTCATGTACAGTCGTCTGCATTCATGTGATTCTGGATGAGATGAAGAAGTCGTTGAAGTAGACATTCCATAACGTGGACCCAGCACATTTCCTTGTGGAACGCTTGCCCCAATAGAATGCCTTGCTGATTCCGTTCCATTGAGGACTACACTTAGAGATCTACCATGAAGGTAATCACTGAGGAGACATAGCGTAGAGCGTGCAATTTCCCATGCTTGAAGTTTTGCTAAGAGGCCCTGGTGCCACACCCGGTCGAAAGCGCCACCCAATGTCCAGTGCTACCACACAGCTGACTTGGATTCATCCATGACTGGTGCCACTTAGTGGAGGGGTTTTAAAACAACAGATCACAGCAGAGTAACCTTTCCTAAAGCCATATTGACGATCACAAAGTAGTGAGTGGTAGTCAAAAAACTCTGTCATTTGTCTTGAATTATTGTCTCAAGGATCTTACAAGTGATTGACAGGAGTGACACTGGTCTGTAGCTGCTGATTTCTGCTCTGCTCTTCTTTTTGTGACAGGGACTTACATTTGCCTCTTTCCATGGAGAGGGGCCCTTTACACTGTACTAGGCAGTGCTGAAAGATGCGAGTTAGAGGTGCTGCTAGCGGTCTGCACATCTTCTCAACAATCTTGGCTCAACTTGTCTGGGCCCCCAGCCTTTTCTTGGTCAAGTGATTTAAGAAGGAAAAAGCACCTCCTCCTGCCTTATTGTCACCACTGACAGTTTTTTACACAGTTCTTGCAGCTAGCCAAGGAGGGTCCCTTGCTGGATCAGGAACTTGCATTTTGGTAGCAAGTGTTCAGCAAAGAGGTCCGCCTTCTCTTGACTACTAGTAGAGGTGATCCCATCCTGTCGATTTAAAGGTGGAATAAGTTCATCAGGCAGATAACCTTGTCTGTCCTTGACCAGGGACCACCAGGTTTTGGAGCCTACCCTACCTGATGCAAAATTCTTTTAGTGTCCACCTCCCTTTTGCAATGGCCCACTTTGAACATCACCCATATCCTACAGGCTTGCTGTGCAAGTTCCGTTATAGGTGGTAGGATGTCTCTTATACCTTCACTCTCTCTCTCTCTCCCCTCTCTCTTCTCCTCTTCTCTCTCTCCTCTCCTCTTCTCTCTCTCCTTCTCTCTTCTCCTCTCCCCTCTCTCGGGTCTCTTTTTTTTTTTTATTTTTTTTTACACAGGGTTGACAAGGTTAAGGAACCCTAAACTTTATTGGGCAGCTATATTACAGGTTAAGGATTCCTAACTTTATTGGCAAGCAAGAGCTGTTACCTACATCCTCTCTCTCTCTCTCTCTCTCTCTCTCTCCCCTCTCTCTCTCTCTCTCTCTTTTTCTCTCTCCTCCTCATCTCTCTCTCTCCTCTCTCTCTCTCTCCTCTCTCTCTCTCTCTCCATATATTTAATTATCTTCTACATTTCTCCTCACTATTTTTATCCTAACATATAATATTCTTTATTATTTATTGTCGCTTTAAAAATAAAGCGACAATAAATTTTACGCTGTGTTTGTCCACTAAACACTGAGACACTGCAACACAACACTGTGTTTGTCCACTAAACACTGAGACACTGCAACACAACACTGTGTTTGTCCACTAAACACTGAGACACTGCAACACAACACTGTGTTTGTTCACTAAACACTGAGACACTGCAACACAACACTGTTTTGTCCACTAAACACTGAGACACTGCAACACAACACTGTGTTTGTTCACTAAACACTGAGACACTGCAACACAACACTGTGTTTGTCCACTAAACACTGAGACACTGCAACACAACACTGTGTTTGTCCACTAAACACTGAGACACTGCAACACAACACTGTGTTTGTTCACTAAACACTGAGACACTGCAACACAACACTGTGTTTGTCCACTAAACACTGAGACACTGCAACACAACACTGTGTTTGTTCACTAAACACTGAGACACTGTAACACAACACTGTGTTTGTTTACTAAACACTGAGACACTGCAACACAACACTGTGTTTGTTCACTAGGCACTCACACATTGAAACACAATTCTGTGTTACCTGGAGTATACCTAGAGAGGGTTGCCGGGGTCAATGCCCCCGCCGCCCGGTCTGAGACCAGGTCTCATGTTTGAATCAGAAGAGGAAATTATTCTCACCGAGAAAAGTGTAAAGGCTGATAATGTGTGAATGAGGGAGAGGTAGCAGACGTAATACAGAGTTTTAAGACAGGGTATGACAGGGTCTTTGAAGCCAGGGTAACTGTTCCAAGCTGTGAGTGTTTGGGAAGCCATGACAGGAACGATTCAGTCACACACACACACACACACACACACACACACACACACACACACACACACACACACACACACACACACACACACACACACACACACACACACACACAAGAGATTTGTGCAAAAACTGGAGGACCAAGCAGGGATAACAGGGAAGGCACTACAATGGATCAGGGAATATTTGTCAGGAAGACAGCAGCGAGTCATTGTATGTGGCGAGGTGTCAGAGTGGGCACCTGTGACCAGCTGGGTCCCACAGGGGTCAGTCCTATGACCAGTGCTGTTTCTGGTATTTGTGAACGACATGACGGAAGGAATAGACTCTGAAGTGTCCCTGTTTGCAGATGACGTGAAGTTCATGAGAAGAATTCATTCAATCGAAGACCAGGCAGAACTACAAAGGGATCTGGACAGGTTGCAGACCTGGTCCAGCAGTTGGCTCCTGGAGTTCAACCCCACCAAGTGCAAAGTCATGAAGATTGGGGAAGGGCAAAGAAGACCGCAGACGGAGTACAGTCTAGGGGGCCAGAGACTACAAACCTCACTCAAGTTAAAAGATCTTGTGGTGAGTATAACACCAGGCAAATCTCCTGAAGCGCACATCAACCAAATAACTGCTGCAGCATATGGGCGCCTAGCAAACCTCAGAACAGCATTCCGACATCTTAATAAGGAATCGTTCAGGACCCTGTACACCGTGTACGTTAGGCCCATATTGGAGTATGCAGCACCAGTTTGGAACTAACACCTAGCCAAGCACGTAAAGAAACTAGAGAAAGTGCAAAGGTTTGCAACAAGACTAGTCCCAGAACTATGAGGTATATCCTACGAGGAGAGGTTAAGGGAAATCGACCTGACGACACTGGAGGACAGAAGAGATAGGGGGGACATGATAACGACATACAAAATACTGAGAGGAATTGACAAGGTGGACAAAAACAGGATGTTCCAGAGATGGGACACAGAAACAAGAGGTCACAATTGGAAGTTGAAGACTCAAATGAATCAAAGGGATATTAGGAAGTATTTCTTCAGCCATAGAGTTGTCAGGCCATGGAATAACCTAGAAAGTGACGTAGTGGAGGCGGGAACCATACATAGTTTTAAGGCGAGGTTTGATAAAGCTCATGGAGCAGGGAGAGAGGACCTAGTATCAATCAGTGAAGAGGCGGGGCCAGGAGCTATGACTCGACCCCTGCAACCACAAATAGGTGAGTACACACACACACACACACACACGTTGACACAATTCCACACAGCAAAAGCTGAAGGACCAGGCAGAGATAACAGGGAAGGCACTACAATGGATCAGGGAATACCTGTCAGGAAGACAAAGACAACAGCGAGTCATGGCACGTGACGAGGTGTCCGAGTGGGCGCCTGTGACCAACGGGGTCCCACAGGGGTCAGTCCTAGGACCAGTGCTGTTTCTGGTATATGTGAACGACATGACGGAAGGAATAGATTCGAAGTGTCCCTGTTTGCAGATGATGTGAAGTCGATGAGAAGAATTCAAATGGACGAGGACCAGGCAGAACTACAACGGAATCTGGACAGGCTGCAGGCCTGGTCCAGAGGACAAGGGAAATCGACCTGACAACACTGGAGGACAGGAGAAATAGGGGGATGTGATAACGACATAAAATATTGACAGGAAATGACAAGGTGGACAGGAACAGGATGTTCCAGAGATGGAAGAAGGGGTCACAATTGGAAGTTGAAGACTAAGATGAATCACAGGGATGTTAGGAAGTATTTCTTCAGTCACAGAGTTGTCAGGAAGTGGAATAGTCTGGGGAGTGATGTACTGGAGACGGGTTTTCATACATAGCTTTAAGAAGAGGTATGAAAAAGCTAAACGGAGCGGGAAGAGTGACCTAGAAAGCTCCCTGTGAAGAGGGGGGGGGCCAGGAGCTGTGAGCAACCACAACTAGGCGAGTACACACATTTAGCGTTACATCCGTATGACTGCTCGCCTCCTCTGGTGTGTATTTTAACCAATCACTGCTCCTATTATTCCCCAACCCACCGGTACCCCCATTCCACCCACCCCACCCACCCAGCACCACCCGTTCCACCCACCGCACCACTCCGGCCCCTACCGTGACGGAGGAATAGGCCTCATGACGAGGGTAAGTAGGCCTGCCCCTTTTGTGTGAGGGGAGGACCAGTGGCCCCACCCTCTCCCCTCATGTGAGGAATACCACTGTCCCCCCCCCCACCTGGCAGCTGCGTGGTGCCAGGTACACCAGGAGGTTACCTGATGTCAGTGTTGTCCCGCTGCCTTACCTGGTCAAGTGTCAGGTGACTTGACCTTTGGGCAAGTGTCAGGTGCCTTGACCTGGTCAAGTGACAGGTGTCTTTACCCGGTCAAAAGTCAGGTGACTTGACCTGGTCAAAATAAACAGGTGTCTTGATATGGTCAAGTGTTAGGTGTCTTGATGTGGTCAAGTGTCAGGTGTCTTGACCTGGTCAATTGTCAGGTGACTGACCAGGGCAAGTGTCAGGGGTTCTGATCTGGGCAAGTGTCAGGTGGCTTGACCCGGTCAGTGTCAGGGGTCTTGATCTGGTTTAAGTGTCAGGTGACTTGACCTTGTCATGTCAGGTGTCTTGATCTGGTCAAGTTTAGGTGTCTTGATCTGGTCAAGTGTCAGGTGTCTTGACCTGGTCAAGTGTCAGGTGACTTGACCTGGTCAAGTGTCAGGTGACTTGACCTGGTCAAGTGTCAGGTGACTTGACCTGCTCGTGTCAGTGACTTGACCTGGTCAAGTGTCAGGTGTCTTAATCTGGTCAAGTGTCAGGTGACTTGACCTGGTCAAGTGTCAGGTGTCTTTTATCTGGTCGGGGTCAGGTGACTTGACCTGGTCAAGTGTCAGGTGACTTGACTTGGTCAATTGTCAGGGGATTGACCTGGTCAAGTGTCAGGTGTCTTGATCTGGTCAAGTGTCAGGTGTCTTGACCTGGTCAAGTGTCAGGTGACTTTTACTTTGTCAAGTGTCAGGTGTCTTGATCTGGTCAAGTGTCATGTGACTTGGCCTGGTCAAGTGTCAGGTGTCTTGAATCTGGTCAAGTGTCAGGTGTCTTGATCTGGGCAAGTGTCAGGTGTCTTGACTTGGTCAAGTGTCAGGTGACTTGACCTGGTCAAATGTCAGGTGATTGATCTGGTCAAGTGTCAGGTGTCTTGATCTGGTCAAGTGTCAGGTGACTTGACCTGGTCAAGTGTCAGGTGTCTTTATCTGGGCAATGTCAGTGTCTGACCTGGTCAAGTGTCAGGTGACTTGACCTGGTCAAGTGTCAGGTGACTTGACCTTTGGGCAAGTGTCAGGTGTCTTGACCTGGTCCCAAATGTCAGTGACTTGACCTGGTCAAGCGTCAGGTACCTTGACCTGGTCGAGTGCCAGAGATGATACTAGTGAGGCTTCCAGACTTCTTCAGCGGAGGCTTCCAGACTTCTTCAACGGAGGCTTCCAGACTTCTTCAACGGGGGGCTTCCAGACTTCTTCAGCGGAGACTTCCAGGGCTCTTCAACGGAGGCTTCCAACTTCTTCAACGGAGGCTTCCAGACTTCTTCAGCGGAGACTTCCAGACTTCTTCAACGGAGGGTTCCAACTTCTTTAACGGAGGCTTCCGACTTTTTCAACGGAGGCTTCCAGACTTCTTAACGGGGGCTTCCAGACTTCTTCAGCGGAGACTTCCAGACTTCTTCAACGGAGGCTTCCAGACTTCTTCAGCGGAGACTTCCAGACTTCTTCAACGGAGGCTTCCAGACTTCTTCAGCGGAGGCTTCCAGACATTTTAATGAAGGCTTCCAGACTTCTTCAACCAAAAACTTTGGAGTTGTTTTTAGAAAAACAGGTTTCAGATATTGCACAGGTGTTGCACAGGTCATCCTTGCTGCAGGTGTACCTGTCTTCACACAGGCTGATAGACAGTGTTCCCACTAAGGGTAATAGATACTCTGAACACTCAGGCGACGGACAGTCTCTACCCCCCAAACTGACAGATAGACAGTATTTTCACTCAGGCTGATGACAGACAGTATTTTCACTCAGGCTGATAGACAGACAGTATTCTCACTCAGGCTGATAGACAGTATTCTCACTCAGGCTGATAGTGTTCTCACTCAGGCTGAGAGACAGTCTTCTCACTCAGGCTGATAGACGGTTCCCCTACATATTTCTTGGTACATTGCCCCATTAACTCCACTTCCTGGGACAAGAAAAAGTCACCACCG
>NC_069401.1:32007409-32027593 GCF_026875155.1 Cherax quadricarinatus | reverse complement strand
CGACCAGTGAAGGGGCGGGGCCAGGAGCTTGGACCGCCCCCTGCAACCTGAAAGGTGATTAAAACACACAACACACCACACCCACCAAATGGAGGACAGGGGGGGTGAGGGGAGACATGATAACACATATAAAATACGCGGGAATAGACAAGGTGGACAAAGACAGGATTTTTCCAGAGATGGGACCAGAAACAAAGGTCACAATTGGAATTTGAAGACTAAAAAATGAATCAAAGGGATTTAGGAAGTATTTCTTCACCCATAGAGTTGTAGGCCATGAATAACCTAGAAAGTGACTGTAGGCGGAACCTACATATTTTTAAGGCGAGTTTGATAAAGCTCAGGGAGCAGGAGGAGGACCAGTATCAATCAGTGAAAAAGGCGGGCCAGGAGCATGAACCGACCCCTGCAACCACAAATAGGTGAGTCAACACACACAAACACAACGTTGACAAAATTTCCCCAACACAGAAAAAGCTGAAGGACCGGGCAGAGATAACAGGGAAGGCACTACAATGGATCGGGGAATCCCCTTCGGGAAGACAAAGACAACAGCGAGTCATGGCACGTGACGGGTGTCCGAGTGGGCGCCTGTGACCAACGGGGTCCCACAGGGGTCACCCTAGGACCGGTGTTTTGGTATATTAAACGACATACGGAAGGAATAGATTCCGAAGTGCCCTTTTTGCAAAATGTGAAGTCGATGGAAGAATTCAAAAGGGACGGGGACCAGGCAGAACTAAAAGGGGGAATCGGGACAGGCTGCGGGCCTGGTCCTAGACAAGGGAAAGGGCCCTGACAACACTGGGGGACGGAGAAATGGGGGGAATTGAAACGACATAAAAAAAGACAGGGAAAGGGACAAGGGGGAAGGAACGGATGTTCCGGGAAAAGGAAAAAGGGGGGTACAATTGGAATTGAAGACTAAGATATACGGGGTGTTAGAAGTAATTTCTTCAGTCAAGAGTTGTCAGGAAGTGGAAATCGGGGGAGTGATGTACTGGAGACAGGGTTATACATAGTTTTAAAAGAAGAGGAATTAAGCTCACGGAGCAGGAAGAGGCCAGTAGTACCTGTGAAAGGGGGGGGCCAGGAGCGTGAGCAACCACAACTGGGGCGAGACACACTTTTACGTACTTTTCCGTGACGCTGCCCCCTCTGTGTGTATTTTTACCAACACTGCTCCTATTATTCCCCCCCCACCGGTCCCCACCCTTTCCCCCCACCCCACCCACCAGCACCACCCGTTCCCCCCACAGCACCACTCCGGCCCCTACCGTGACGGGGGGAATAGGCCTCATGACGAGGGTAAGTAGGCCCCCCTTTTGGTGAGGGGAGGACCAGGGCCCCCCCCCTCTCCCCCCCTGTGAAATACCACTGTCTCCCCCCCACCTGGCACTGCGGGTGCCAGGACACCCCGAGGGTTTCCTGATGTCAGTGTTGTCAGCTGCCTTTACCTGGAAAGTGGGCAGGTGACTTGACCTGGCAAGTGTCAGGTGCCTTGACCTGGTCAAGTGAAAAGGGGTCTTGACCCGGTCAAGAGTCAGGTGACTTTACCTGGTCAAGTATCGGGGTTCTTGATCTGGTCAGTGTTAGGGGTCTTTATGTGGGCAAGTGTCAGGTGTCTTTACCTGTCAATTGTCAGGGGGTTGACCAGGGCAAGGCAGGGTCTTGATCTGGCAAGTGTCAGGGGCTTGACCTGGCAAGTGTCAGGTGTCTTGATTGGGCAAGTGTCAGGGACTTGACCTTGTCAAGTGTCAGGTGTTTGATCTGGGGCAAGGTTAGGTGCTTGATTGGTCAATGTCGGGGGTCTTGACCTGGGCAAGTGTCAGGTGCTTGACCTGTCAATGTCAGGTGACTTGACCTGGTCAATGTCAGGTGACTGGACCTGCTCGTGTCAATTGACTTGACCTGGTCAAGTGTCAGGGTCTTAATCTGGTCAAGTGTCAGGGACTTGACCTGGGCAAGTGTCAGGGGGTCTTGATCTGGTCGTTCAGGTGACTTGACCTGGTAATGTCAGGTGACTTGACTTGGTCAATTGTCAGGGACTTACCTGGTCAAGTGTCAGGGTTTGATCTGGTCAAGTGTCAGGTTTTGACCTGGTCAAGTGTCAGTGACTTGACTTTGTCAAGTGTCAGGTGTCTTGATCGGTCAAGGTCGTGACTTGGCCTGGGCAAGTGTCAGGTGTCTTGATCTGGTCAAGTGTAGGTGTCTTGATCGGTCAAGTGTCAGGGGTTGGACTTGGTCAAGTGTGGGGATTGACCTGGTCAAATTCAGGTGACTTGATCGGCAATTTTCAGGTGTTTTACGGTCAAGTGTCAGGTGACTTGACCTGGGCAAGTGTCAGGGTGTTTTATCGGGCAAGTGTGGTTCTTTACCTGGTCAAGTGTCAGGGAAATTGCCTGGTCCCGTGGGCAGGTGACTTGACCTGTCAAGTGTCAGGTGTTTTGCCTGGTCAAATGTCAGGGGACTTGACCTGTCAAGCGTCAGGTACCTTGACCGGGCGAGTGCCAGAATGATACTATGGGCTTCCAGAAATTCCGCGGAGGGTTCCAGACTTCTTCAACGGAGGCTTCCGACTTCTTCAACGGGGCTTCCGCTTCTTTAGCGGAGACTTCCCGACTTCTTTAAAGGAGGCTTCCAGACTTCTTCAAAAGGCTTCCAGACTTCTTCACGGAGACTTCCCAAATTCTTCAACGGAGGCTTCCAGACTTCTTTTAACGGAGGCTTCCAAATTCTTCAACGGGGGCTTCCAGACCTTCAACGGGGGCTTCCAGACTTCTTCACGGAACTTCCAGACTTCTTCAACGGAGGCTTTCCCGACTTTTTAGCGGAGACTTCCAGACTTTTTCAACGGAGGCTTCCCGACTTCTTCAGCGGGGGCTTCCAGACATTTTTTTAAAGAAGGGTTCCAGACTTCTTTAACAAAAACTTTGGAGTTGTTTTTTAGAACACAGGTTTTCGATATTCCCCGGTTTGCACAGGGCATCCTTGCTGCAGAGTACCCGTCTTCACACGGCTGATAGACAGTGTTCCCACTAAGGGTAATAGATACTCTGAACACTCAGGCGACGGACAGTCTCTACACCCAAACTGCAGATGACAGTATTTTCACTCGGCTGAAAACAGAAGTATTTTCCTAGGGTGATAGACAGACATATTCTCACTCAGGCGATAACATATTCTCACTCAGGCGAATGTTCTCACTCAGGGTGAGAGACATCCTTTTCATCAGGTGATAACGGTCTCCCCTACATTTTTTCTTGGTACATTGCCCCATTATACCCACTTCCTGGGATCAAGAACAAGTCACCACCGGCATGCTTTTCCCATGATGACCATCAAGGGAGGACAGACACAAACTGGGGAATCTAGGATAAAAGGAGGAGGGAAAAGTGATAAACATGGAGGGGGAAACAATGATAAACATGGAGGGGAAAACATGATAAAAATGGAGGGGGAATCAAGTATAAACATGGAGGAGGAATCAAGGATAAACAGGGGGAGGGAATTTAAGTGATAAACATGGAGGGGGAATCAAGTGATAAACATGGAGGAGGAATCAAGTGATAAACAGGAGGGAGGAATAAGTGATAAACATGGAGGGGGAAACAAGTATAAACATGGAGGGGGAATCAATGATAAACATGGGGGAGGGAATCAGTGATAAAAAAAGGAGGAGGAATCAAATGAAAACAGAGGGGAATCAAGTGATAAACATGGAGGGGGAATCAAGTGATAAACATGGAGGAGGAATCAAGTGATAAAAAATGGGGGGGAATCAAGTGATAAACATGGGGGAACAAGTGATAAACTGGAGGGGGAAAAAAGTGATAAAAAATGTAGGGGGAATCAAGGATAAAAAATGGGGGGGGAATCAAGGATAAACATGGAGAGGAATCAAATGAAAAACATGGGGGAGGAACAAGTGATAAACATGGAGGAGGAATCAAGTGATAAAAAATGGAGGGGGGAATCAAGTGAAAAACAGGAGGGGAATCAATGATAAACATGGAGGAGGAATCAATATAAACATGGAGGGGAATCAAGTATAAACATGGGAGGAATCAAAGTGATAACATGGAGGAGGAATAAAGGGGTAAACATGGAGGGTGAATCAAGTGAAAAAATGGGGGGAGGAATAAAGTGAAAAACGGAGGAGGAATAAGTGATAAACATGGGGGGGGGAATCAAGTGAAAACGGGAGGAGAATCAAGTGAAAACATGGAGGGCGAATCAAGTGAAAAAACTGGAGGAGGAATCAAGTGAAAACATGGAGGAGGAATCAAGTGATAAACGGGGGGGGTGAATCAAGGATAACATGGAGGAGGAATCAAGTGATAAACATGGAGGAGGAATCAAGTGATAAACATGGAGGGGGAATCAAGTGATAAACATGGAGGAGGAATCAAGTGATAAACATGGAGGGGGAATCAACTGATAAACATGGAGGGGGAATCAAGTGATAAACATGGAGGGTGAATCAAGTGATAAACATGGAGGAGGAATCAAGTGATAAACATGGAGGAGGAATCAAGTGATAAACATGGAGGGGGAATCAAGTGATAAACATGGAGGAGGAATCAAGTGATAAACATGGAGGGGGAATCAAGTGATAAACATGGAGGGGGAATCAAGTGATAAACATTAAGGAGGAACCAAGTGATAAACATGGAGGAGGAATCAAGTGATAAAAAAGGAGGGGGAATTTCAAGTGATAAACAGGGGGGGGAATCAAAGTGAAAAACATGGAGGAGGAATCAAGTGATAAACATGGGGGAGAATCAATGATAAACATGGAGGGGGAATCAAGTGGATAAACATGGAGGAGGAATCAAGTGATAAACATGGAGGGCGAATCAAGTGATAAACATGGAGGAGGAATCAAGTGATAAACATGGAGGAGGAATCAAGTGATAAACATGGAGGGTGAATCAAGTGATAAACATGGAGGGGGAATTCAAGTGATAAACATGGAGGAGGAATCAAGTGATAAAAAATGGAGGGGGAATCAAGTGATAAACATGGAGGAGGAATCAAGTGATAAACATGGAGGGGGAAAATCACTGATAAACATGGAGGGGGAATCAAGTGATAAACATGGAGGGTGAATCAAGTGATAAACATGGAGGAGGAATCAAGTGATAAACAGGGAGGAGGAATCAAGTGATAAACAGGGAGGGGGAATCAAGTGATAAACAGGGAGGAGGAATCAATGATAAAAAATGGAGGGGGAATCAAGTGAAAACAGGAGGGGGAAATCAGTGATAAACATTAAGGAGGAACCAAGTGATAAACAGGGAGGAGGAACAAGTGATAAACATGGGGGGGGAATCAAGTGATAAACATGGAGGGGGAATCAAGTGATAAACATGGAGGGGAATCAAGTGTTAAACATGGAGGAGGAATCAAGTGTTTAAACATGGAGGAGGAATCAAGTGATAACATGGAGGAGGAATCAATGATAAACATGGAGGAGGAATCAAGTGATAAACATGGAGGAGGAATCAAGTGATAAACATGGAGGAGGAATCAAGTGATAAACAGGGAGGGGAATCAAGTGATAAACATGAGGAGAAATCAAGTGATAAACATGGAGGGGGAATCAAGTGATAAACATGGAGGAGGAATCAAGTGATAAAAAAGGGAGGGGGAATCAATGATAAACATGGAGGAGGAATCAAGTGATAAACATGGAGGGGAATCAAGTGATAAACCATGGAGGAGGAATAAAGTGATAAACATGGAGGGGAATCAAGTGATAAACATGGAGGAGGAATCAAGTGATAAACATGGAGGGGAATAAGTGATAAACATGGAGGGGGAATCAAGTGATAAACATGGAGGAGGAATCAAGTGATAAACATGGAGGGGGAATCAAGTGATAAACATGGAGGGGGAATCAAGTGATAAACATGGAGGAGGAATCAAGTGATAAACATGGAGGGGGAATCAAGTGATAAACATGGAGGGGGAATCAAGTGATAAACATGGAGGAGGAATCAAGTGATAAACATGGAGGGGGAATCAAGTAAATAAACATGGAGGGGGAATCAAGTGATAAACATGGAGGAGGAATCAAGTGATAAACATGGAGGGGAATCAAGTGATAAACATGGGGAGGAATCAAGTGATAAACTGGAGGGGGAATCAAGTGATAACATGGAGGGTGAATCAAGTGATAAACTGGAGGGGGAATCAAATGATAAACATGGAGGGGAATAAAGTGATAAACATGGGGGAATCAAGTGATAAACATGGAGGGGGAATCAAGTGATAAACATGGAGGGGGAATCAAGTGATAAACATGGAGGGTGAATCAAGTGATAAAACAACATGGGGGGGTGGAGTTCATCGGTGTGGTCAGGCGTTTAAATGGCCCATTTGGCCGGAGTGTTGCCGGGGGCGCGCCTGCCACCATACCCCGGGACACCACATACACAAGTTTCCCTCAGTAGTGACGGGGGACAGCGGGTATTTTAAAACATCTGGGGGTAACCTAGAATACCTTACGTCTGGCAGGAGTATTACAAGGTGCGACGCGACGCCTGGCGTCCGGCAACAACACCCAGCGCTGCCAGACCGTGTATGGCAAAAAGGCAAAGTATCACTATGAATATTATTAGCGCCAAATTTGCCACCATACGGGCCTTTAGGGGAGTGAAAGGGGAAGTGAGGGAGGCAGAGGGAGACCTGGGAATTCCCAAAAACTACATAGTGGACAATAAACTTTATGTGTGGGGTGTGTGTGTGTGTGTGTTTGTGTGTGTTGTGCACCACGCGCTCATTTCAATCACTAAGTGGGGGGTGGGAGGTAGAGATGATTTTCAGGGAGAGGGGGGACAGAGATGAATGTTACTTATGGGAATTACTACTGACAGTAGGAACTACTGTGTCGTAGCTTGGTGAAAAAAAAAAATATTTTTTTATTAACAATTTCAGCTTAAGCAGAGCAGAGACAGTGACGTCACAGCACACCATCCTCACAGACCTTTGCTGGTTCCTCCTATCTCTGAGTTTAGCCTATTTCAGATAATCTAAGGCGTATGTTACCAACACTGGCCTTATGTATAAAACAAGAAAATACTGACTTAGTCGTTGTCCACCTTTTATATTTCACTTCAGGGGAAATAAGCACTAAGTCGCTTTTTCCAGTGTTTTTATCTAGTTTGAATACTAAGTCTCCTACTCTAGTAAAACTGGGGTTAAACGTTAAATTTAAAATCCCAACTCTAGGAAGAGTTTATGTGACACCTTGTGATGTTGCCTAAATACGATGAATATTGAAGAACTTATAGTACGTTTACGTTCTTATAAATAATTAAATAGCCAAACCCCCAACAAATCCATCAATAATGACAATCTTGAACAGAAAGGAAAACTGTTAAGTTAATTGCTCTTGAAAACGACAATCTTCTTACAGGGAATACTTAAGCTAGCAATCTTCAGGACTAATAGTTCGATCGTCTCGTGCAAGAGATCTGAATTCTAAAGAAAAACAACTTGTAACCGAAAGTAAAGAGAACCTGGTCCGTGGTCATCAGCGACCATGTAACTATCAACCTTGGGGTTGGGAAACCAGGACCTACTACCTGGTGTCAGCGCCAGTAACTATCACTCAGGGTTGGGAAACCTGGACTATACTGGCTCGTCAGCGACTGTAAACTATTACACTGGGTTTGGGAACCTGGACCTACTACTGGTGTCTGCGACAGTACTATACACAGGGGTAGGGAACTGGACCCTATACTGGTATGTCAGCGTCCAGTAACTATCACTTGGGGTTGGGAACCATGGACATACTGACTGGTGTCAGCAACAGTAACTATCACTGGGGTTTGGGAACCTGGACCTACTACTGGTTGTCAGCGACCAGTAACTAATCCACTCAGGGTTGGGACCTAGACTTACCTACTGGTTCGTCAGCGACTGTAACTTTCACTTGGGTTGGGAACCGGGACCTACTAACTGTGACTTTCATCTGCGCCAGTAACTATCACTCAAGGGTTGGGAACCTGGACTTACTACTGGGCCCTAACTACTGGGTCTGCGACCAGTAACTATCACTTCGTGTTGTGACCTGACCTACTACTGGTGTCAGCGACCAGTAACTATCACTCAGGGTTTGTGAACCGGACCTACTGCTGGTGTCAGCGTCCACAGTAACCTATCACTCAGGGTTGTGAACCAGGACCTACTGCTGGTGTCAGCGACCAGACTAATCCACTTGGGTTGGGGAACCTGGACCTACTGCTGGTGTCAGCGACCAGTAACTATCACTCAGGGTTGGGAACCTGGACCTACTGCTGGTGTCAGCGACCAGTAACTATCACTCAGGGTTGGGGAACCAGGACCTACTTACTGGTGTCAGCGACCAGTAACTATCACTCGGGAATGGTGATCCTGGACCTACTACTGGTGTCACGACCAGTTAACAAACCTTCGGGGTTGGGAAACCTGGACCTACTACTGTTGCAGCGACCAGTAACATCACTCAGGGTTTGGAACCTGGACCTACTGCTGGTGTCAGCAACCAGTAACTATCACTCAGGGTTGGGAACCTGTACCTACAACTGGTGTCAGCGACCAGTAACTATCACTCAGGGTTGGGAACCTGGACCTACTACTGGAGTCAGCGACCATAACTATTACTTTTGTGTTGGGAACCTGGACCTACTGCTGGTGTCAGCGACCAGTAAACTATCACTCGGGTTGGAATCTGGACCTACTACTGGTGGTCACGAGAACCAGTAACTATCACTTGGGGTTGGAACCTGTCCTTACTACTGGTGTACAGCAACCAGTAACTATCATTCGGGGTTGGGAACCTGGACCTACTACTGGTGTCCAGCGACCAGTAACTATCACACTCGGGTTGGGAACCTGGACCTACTCCTGGTGTCAGCGACCAGTAACTATCACTCGGGGTTGGGAACCTGGACCTACTACTGGTGTCAGCGACCAGTAACTATCACTTGTTGTTGGGAACCTGGACCTACTACTGGTGTCAGCGACCAGTAACTATCAAGGGGTTGGGAACCTGACCTACTACTGGCGTCACGACCAGTAACTATCACTCGGTGTTGGAACTACAGGACCTACTACAGGTGTCAGCGACCAGAAACTATCACCCATTCAGGGATGGGAAACCTGACCTACTGTGGTGTCAGCACCAGTAAACTATCACTCAGGGTTGGGAACCTGGACCTACTACTGGTGTCAGCGACCAGTAACTATCACTCAGGGTTGGGAACCTGGACCTACTGCTGGTGTCAGCGACCAGTAACTATCACTTGGGGTTGGGAACCTGGACCTACTGCTGGTGGTCAGCGACCATAACTATCACTTGGGGTTGGGACCTGGACCTACTACTGGTGTCAGCGACCGTAACTATCACTCAGGGTATGGAACTGGACCGTACTACTGTGTCAGCGACCAGTAACTAACACTCGGGTGGGAACCTTGACCTACTACTGGTGTCAGCGGGGGGGACCAGTAAACTATCACTCTCGGGATGGGGAACCTGGACCTACTACTGGTGTCAGCGAAACAGTAACTATCACTCGGTTGGGAACCTTGGACCTACTGCTGGTGTCAGCGACCAGTAACTATCACATGGGGTTGGGAACCGGACCTACTACTGGTGGTCAGCGACCAGTAAGAACTATCCACACGGGTTGGGACCCTGGACCTACTCTGGTGCCACGACCAGTAACTATCACTTGGGTTTGGGAACCTGGACCTACTGCTGGTTTCAGCGACCAGTAACTATCACCATGGTTGGGAACCTGGACCTACATGCTGGAGGTCAGCACCAGTAACTATCACTTGGGGGTTGGGAACCTGGACCTACTGGCTGGTGTCCGCGACCAGTAAAAAATTCACTCCCGGGTTGGGAACCTGGACCTACTGCTGGTGTCAGCGACCAGTAACTATCACTGGGGTTGGAACCTGGACCTACTGCTGGTGTCAGCGACCATAACTATCACGTCAGGGTTGGGAACCTGGACCTACTGCTGGTGTCAGCTACCAGTAACTATCACTTTGGGGTTGGGAACCTGGACCTACTACTGGTGTCAGCGACCAGACTATTACTTGGGGTTTTGGGAACCTGGACCTACTACTGGTGTCCAGCGACCAGTAACTATCACTCAGGGTTGGGAACCTGGACCTACTATACTGGGTGTCAGCGACCAGTAACTATCACTTGGGGTTGGGAACCTGGACCTACTACTGGTGTCAGCGACCAGTAACTATCACTCAGGGTTGGGAACCTGGACCTACTAACTGGTGTCATCGACGCAGTAACTATCACCAGGGTTTGAACCTGGACCTACTGCTGGTGTCAGCGGTCCATAACTATCACTCAGGGTTGGGAACCTGGACCTACTGCTGGTGTCACGGAACCAGTACAAAAAATCCTTGGGGTTGGAACCTTGGACACTACTACTGTGTTCCAGCCACCAGTAACTATCAATCAGGGTTGGGAACCTGGACCTACTGTAGCTGGTGTCCACGACCAGTAACTATCACTTGGGGTTGGGAACCTGGACCTACTGCTGGTGTCAGCGACCAGTAACTATCACTCAGGGTTGGGAACCTGGACCTACTGCTGGTGTCAGCGACCAGTAACTATCACTCAGGGTTGGGAACCTGGACCTACTACTGTTGCAGCGACCAGTATCTGATCACTCGGATTGGGAACCTGGACCTACTACTGGTGTCAGCGACCAGTAACTATCACTCAGGGTTGGGAACCTGGACCTACTACTGGTGTCAGCGACCAGTAACTATCACTTGGGGTTGGGAACCTGGACCTACTACTGGTGTCAGCGACCATAACTATCACTTCACTCAGGTTGGGAACCTGGACCTTCTACTGTGTCAGCGACCAGTAACTATCCTTGGGGTTGGAGGAAACCTGGGACCTACTACTGTGTCAGCGAACGCATACTATTCACTCGGGGTTGGAACCTGGACCTACTACTGGTGTCAGCGACCAGTAACTATCACTCAGGGTTGTGAACCTGGACCTACTGCTGGTGTCAGCGTCCAGTAACTATCACTCAGGGTTGGGAACCTGGACCTACTGCTGGTGTCAGCGACCATAGCTATCACTTGGGGTTTGGGAACCTGGACCTCAACTGGTGTCAGCGACCAGTAACTAATCACTCAGGGTTTGGGAACCTGGACCTACTTGCTGGTGTCAGCGACCAGTATACTATCAATCGATCAGGGGAGGTTGGAACCTGGACCTACAGCAGGGTCCAGCGACCAGTAACAATCACTCAGGTTGGGAACCTGGACCTACTGCTGGTGTCAGCGACCAGTAAATATCAATCAGGGTTGGGAACCTGACCTACTTATACTGGTGTCAGCGACCAGTAACAATCAACTCGGGATTGGGAACCATGGACCACTACTGGTGTCAGCGACCCAGTAACTATCAATCACTCGGGGTAGGGAACTTGGACCTACTCACTGGTGTCAGCGACCAGAAACTATCACTCAGGGTTTGGAACCAGGACCTTACTGCTGGTGACACAACCAAAATTAACTATCACTCAGGGTTGGGACCTGTACCTACTACTGTGTCAGCGTACCATAACTATCACTCAGGGTAGGGAACCTGGACCTACTACAGGATGTCAGCGACCAGTAACACTAATCACTGAGGGTTGGGAACCTGGACCTACTTGCTGGTGGTCAGCGACCATAACTATCACTCGGGGTAGAGAAACAGGACCTACTACTGGTGTAGCGACCAGTAAACTATCACTTGGGGTTGGACCTGGTCCTACATTTGGTGTCAGCAACCAGTACCTATCACTCGGGGTTGGAACCTGGAACCACTACTCTACTGGTGTCAGCGACCAGTAACTATCACTCAGGGTTGGGAACCTGGACCTACTACTGGTGTCAGCGACCAGTAACTATCACTCGGGGTTGGGAACCTGGACCGGACTACTGTGTCAGCGACCAGTAACTATCACTTGTTGTTTGGGAACCTGGACCTACAACTGGTGTTAGCGACCATAAACTATCACTCGGGATTGGGAACCTGGACCTACTACTGGTGTCAGCGACCAGTAACTATCACTCAGGGTTGGGAACCTGGACCTACTACTGGTGTCAGCGACCAGTAACTATCACTCAGGGTTGGGAACCTGGACCTACTACTGGTGTCAGCGACCAGTAACTATCACTCAGGGTTGGGAACTCCTGGACCACTACTGGTGTCAGCGACCAGTAAACTATCACTACTCAGGTTGGGAACCTGGACCTACTGCTGGTGTCAGTCGGACCAGTAACTATCACTTGGGGTGGGAACCTGGACCTACTGCTGGGTGTAAGCGATCAGTAACTATCACTTGGGTTGGAACCGGACCTACTGCAGGTGTCAGCGACCAGTAACCTAACACTCGGGTTGGGACCTGGAACCTATACTGTTGTCAGCGACCAGTACTATCACTTGGGGTTGGGAACCTGGACCTACTACTGGTGTCAGCAACCAGTAACTATCACTCGGGGTTGGAACCTGGAACCTACAAATGGTGGTCAGCGACCAGTAACTAATCACTCGGGGTTGGGAACCTGGACCTACTACTGGTGTCAGCGACCAGTAACTATCACTTGGGGTTGGGAACCTGGACCTACTACTGGTGTCAGCGACCAGTAACTATCACTTGGGGTTGGGAACCTGGACCTACTACTGGTGTCAGCGACCAGTAACTATCACTCAGGGTTGGGAACCTGGACCTACTACTGGTGTCAGCGACCAGTAAACTATCCACTCAGGTTGGGAACCTGGACCTACACTGGTGCAGCGACCAATAACTATCCACTCAGGGTTGGGAACCTGGACCTACTACTGGTTCAGCGACCAGTAACTATCACTCAGGTTGGGAACCTGACCTACCACTGGAGTCCAGCGACCAGTAATATCACTCAGGGTTGGGAACCTGGACCTACTACTGGTGTCAGCGACCAGTAACTATCACTCAGGGTTGGGAACCTGGACCTACTACTGGTGTCAGCGACCAGTAACTATCACTCGGGGTTGGGAACCTGGACCAACTACTGTGTCACGACCAGAACTATCACTTGGGGAAGGAACCTGACCTACTGCTGGTGTCAGGAACCATAACTATCACTCAGGGTGGGAAACCTGACCTACTACTGTGTCAGCGACCAGTAACTATCACTTGGGGTTGGGAACCTGGACCTACTACTGGTGTCAGCAAAGCAACCATAACTTCACTCAAGGTTGGGGACCTGGAACCTACTACTGGTGTCAGCAAACAGTAACTATCACTCAGGGTTGGGAACCCATGGACCTACTGCTGGTGTCACGACCAGTACTATCACTCGGGTTGGGAACCTGACCTACACTGGTGTCAGCGGACCAGTACTATCACTCCAGGGTTGGGAACTGGACCTACGCTGGTGTCAGCGACCAGTAACTATCACATCAGGGTTGGGAACCTGGACCTACTAACTACTGTGTCAGCGACCTGTAACTATCACTTGGGGTTGGGAACCTGACCCCTACTACTGGTGTCCAGCAACAGTAACTATCACACAGGGTTGGGAACCTGGGACCTACTACTGGTGTCAGCAAACCAGTAACTATCACTGAGGGTTGGGACACCTGGACCTACTGCTGGTGTCAAGCGACCAGTAACTATCACCAGGTTGGGAACCTGGACCTACTACTACTGGTGTCAACGACCAGTTAACTAACACTTGGGGTTGGAAACATTGGACCTACACGGTGTCAGCGACCAGTAACTATCACTTGGGGTTGGGAACCTGGAACCTACTGCTGGTGGCAGCAACCAGTATCTATCACTCAGGGTTCTGGGAAAACTGGGACCTACTGCTGGTTTCAGCAACCAGTAACTATCACTCAGTGTGGGGAACACCTTGGACCTACTACTGGTGTCAGCGACCAGTAACTATCACTCAGGGTTGGGAACCTGGACCTACTACTGGTGTCAGCGACCAGTAACTATCACTCAGGGTTGGGAACCTGGACCTACTACTGGTGTCAGCGACCAGTAACTATCACTCGGGATTGGGAACCTGGACCTACTACTGGTGTCAGCGACCAGTAACTATCACTCAGGGTTGGGAACCTGGACTACTACGGTGTCAGCGAACCAGTAACTACAACTTGGGGTTGGGAACCTGGAACCTACGCTGGTGTCCAACGACCATAACTATCACTCAGGTTGGGAACCTGGACCTACTACTGGTGTCAGCGAACCAGTAACTATCCTTGGGGTTGGAACCAGGACCACTACTGTGTCAGCGACCAGTAACTATCACTCAGGGTTGGGAACCTGGACCTACTACTGGTGTCAGCGACCAGTAACTATCACTCAGGGTTGGGAACCTGGACCTACTACTGGTGTCAGCGACCAGTAACTATCACTCAGGGTTGGGAACCTGGACCTACTACTGGTGTCAGCGGACCATAGCTATCCTCGGGGTTGGGGAACCTGGACCTCCTGATGTGTCAGCAACCAGTAACTATCACTCAGGGGTTGGGAACCTGGACCTACTACTGGAGTTGTCAGCGACCAGTAACTACACTCAGTGTTGCGACCCTGGACTTACTACTGTGTCAGCGCCAGTAACTATCACTACGGGTTGGAAACCGGACCTACTACTGTTGTCAGCGGACCAGTAACTATCACTCAGGGTTTTGGGAACCTGGACCTACTACTGTGTCACAACAAGTAACTATCACTTGGGGTTTGGAACACTGACCACTGCTGGTGTCAGCGACCAGTAACAATCACTCGGGGTTGGGAACCGAACTAACTACTGGTTCAGCGACCAGGTAACTACACTCGGGGATGTGAACCAGACCTACTACTGGGTTGTCAGCGACGCAGTATCTATCACTCGGGGTTTGGAACCTTGACCTACTGCTGGTGTCAGCAACCAGTAACCTATCACTCCAGGGTTGGGAACCTGGACCTACTACTGGTTCAGCGACCAGTAACTATCACTCAGTGTTGCGAACCTGGACTTACTACTGGTGTCAGCGACCAGTAACTGTCACTCGGGGTTGGAAACCTGGACCTACTACTGTTGTCAGCGACCAGTAACTATCACTCAGGGTTGGGAACCTGGACCTACTACTGGTGTCAGCAACCAGTAACTATCACTTGGGTTGGGAACCAGGAGACCTACTGCTGGTGTCATCGGACCAGTAACTATCACTCGTGGTTGGAACCTGTACCTACTACTGGTGCAGCACCAGTAACTATCACTCGGGGATGGAACCTTGGACCTACTACTGGTGTCAGCGACCAGTAAACTATCACCATGGGGTTGGGAACCCTGGACCTACTACTGGTGTCATCAACCATAAACTATCACTCAGGGTTGGGAACCTGGACCTACTACTGTGTCGCGACCAGTAACTTCACTTGGGGTTTTGGAACCTGGCCTACTGCTGGTGTCAGCGACCAGTAACTATCACTCAGGGTTGGGAACCTGGACCTACTACTGGTGTCAGCGACCAGTAACTATTCACTACGGGGTTGGGAACCTGGACCTACAGCTGGTGTTCAGCGACCAGTAAATATCACTTGGGGTTGGGAACCTGGACCTACTGCTGGTGTCAGCGACCAGTAACTATCACTTGGGGTTTGGGAACCTGGACCTACTGCCTGGGGTCAGCGACCCTGTAACTATCACTTGGGGTTGGGAAACCTGGACCTACTACTGGTGTCACAACCTAACTATCACTCAGGTTGGGACCCTTGACCTACTACAGGTGTCACGACCAGAACATCACTCGGGGGTTTGGGAACACGTGGGAACCTTCTGCGGGTGTCCGAAGCGACCAGTAAACTAACACTCAAGGGTTGGGAACCTGGACCTACTACTGGTGTCACGACCATAAACTATCACTCGGGTTGGGAACCTGGACCTACTACTGTTGTCAGAGACCATAACTATCACTCGGGTTGGGAACCTTGACCTACTCTGGTGTCAGCGACCAGTAACTATCACTCAGGGTTGGGAACCTGGGACCTACTACCTGTGTCAGCGACCATTACTATCACTCGGGGTTTGGAACCTGGACTTACTACTGGTGTCAGCGACGCATAACTATTAACTATCACTAGGGTTGGGAACCTGACCTACTACTGGTGCATCGACCATAACTATCACTCGGGTTGGGAACCTGGACCTACTCTGGTGTCAGCCGACCAGTAACTATCACCAGGGTTGGGAACCTGGACCACAACTGTGTCAGCGACCAGTAATCTATCACTCAGCCAGGTTGGAACCTGACCTACATACTGGTGTCAGCGACCAGTAACGATCACTCGTGTTGTGAACCTGACTTACTACTGGTGTCAGCGACCAGTAACTATCACTTGGGGTATGGGAAAACCTGGACCTACTACTGTGTCAGCGACCATATCTATCACTCAGTGTTTGGGAACCTGGACCTACTGGGTGTCAGCGACCAGTAACTATCACTTCTTGGGGTTGGGAACCTGACCAACTACTGGTGTCATCGACCAATAACCTACACTCAGGTTGGGAACCTGACCTACTACTGGTGTCACGACCAGTAACTATCACTCGGGGTTGGTAACTGGACCTACACTGCTGTATCAGTGGACCAGTAACTCCATGTCAGGTTGGTCCACGTAACAAAAAGCTTGGAATCCAGCCGGCAGCAATAACTAGCGGGCCGATCTTTTTAACTATGATCCAATCCTCTTTCATTAACTAGTTTTCCCTAACTTTTTCTATTCTATACAAACATTATATATTAATACTAATGTTTATAACAAAAATAAAAAACAATATCCCAGTTGATGATACATGTGGGTCGTTTTAAAAATATAAAGATTGAAATTTAAACTTTAGCTTAGTAAAGAAGCCCGGCTATATAAATTAATTAAAACCTCGTAACAAAAAAATATTTTCATAAAAAAAGTTAATAATGTTGGGAGAATTACGACAATAGTAAAGTATAACTAATGTGACATTTTATTGTGAAACGTTTCATCTCCAGGAGCTTTATCAACCCGTTAAAAACGTAATGTATGTATAATGTTCGCCAAGACCGTGTCCGGGCACGGGTCTAATTTGCGATGACCGTTCGGCTCCGGGGAAAAAAGGTTTCTACAATGATGCGACATTGCTGTTCAGCCTTTTTGGTCGTTCATCTGGTGCTCTCAAAAGCGAAACACCATATGTACTCCAAACTATGGACATGGCGAGGGGAGGTTTGTCGTTTCCGGGTAAAAGATTGTCGGTACACTATTTGGGCCCGCAGTCATCTCTGGGTCCTCTTCGGGGGAAATCAGCCCCTAGTTGCCTGCGGAGTATCTCAGCAACTTCCCCACTCCAAAAGTAGTGTGTTGGGGCCGTGGACAACGTGCTGCAGTACGGGCCCCCAAATTCCTCAGCTTGTTTACCATCA
This sequence comes from Cherax quadricarinatus, assembly GCF_026875155.1. NCBI lineage: Eukaryota > Metazoa > Arthropoda > Malacostraca > Decapoda > Parastacidae > Cherax > Cherax quadricarinatus. The sequence continues at coordinate 32,010,129 of NC_069401.1, read as the reverse complement.
TCTTGGCTGTGGGAAAGCCCAACGAAGCGATGGATGGCGGTCATGCTCTTGGACCAGTTTCTTCATATGGAGGGGGTTCTGCCTGAGTCGCTGCTCCGTCCACTTTTGAGATGGGGTATCATCTAAGCCACCATTTTGGTCTGTCGTGGCTGGGGGGGACGTAACCCCAAATGTGGATAGTCTGTTGCTCCCTTGGCGATCTCTCCCGCCTCATTTCCCGGATCCCAGCAGGGTAGGGCCCAGTTCAAGGTTTTCCCCGAAGTCAAAGGTGTCATTATGCTCAGGATCGTTTTGTGATGAGGTGAACATTTCCGTGGTTGAGGTGGGAGAGAGCATTATTGCAGGGTGGTTTTAAACATTTATGACGGTCAGAGTCGATGTGTAGGGCATGGGGACAATGCCTGTAAATCCCCCTGGGTCAGTTGAAGGATCGTGCAGGGGTCAGGGGTCCCCAGCCTTGTGTGTGCCCATTGGGGTAAGTCCAGTGCTGCTTTTTTCCCTGAGGGGACAAAAACAATTGTGAAATCACTGCACATGGCCTCCCTCTGCCAGTGCCATGTTGTCTCGCAGATTGCTGAGGGGCCTTGACTGCAGGCATTAGAGAGGGTAGTTGCAGATGAAACATCGGCTGGATCTGGGTGCCAGGGAGGTGGGGGATGTCCCCAGCAACAGGAAGGTCCAATATTCTAAGGGGAGTAGTTGTATAGGCAGCAGCTTCCGCCCGCAGCACAAAACGAACGAATTTTAGTAGTCCCTGAAGGTGTGGGTTTGTGTCATGGTTGTCAATATCGTCTCCTTAGTGGGGTACCTTGTGCCTGGCAGATCTTTGGTCTTTGAGGCGTTTTGTTTTATCGCGCCAAAAAAGGGAAAGGAAACCCGGGCTCGTTGGAAAATGTATTTGCCAGATGGGGGCCCCCCGATAGTTCTTATCGCCTGGTTTTTTTCGACCTCCACCCCTTTTCCCCGGGTTTTCCCGGGACCGTAGCAAGAGGAGGTATGCTGTATAGTACAAACGAAGTAATTTTGTTTTCCCCCGCACGGTGCCTCGTCTGGTTTCATGGCATTGATCTGAGCAGAGCAAATGACCTGACTACTCGGTGTTTTTTGAAAGGTCAGCTTTTTTATCAAAAGTGATTCCCAAGTACAGGTAGGGCCTGTCCCCTCAAGTTCTATATCCTGAAACGTAACTATTACAGAAATTTGGTCCCTTGAAATCATTGCAAGGATTTCTCGGCGAGATTGAGGGCCCAGGTTTTCCCTTTCAAAAACTGCGTAATTAGGCCCAAGTCTTGAGCCTGTCGCTCCAATTGAATTTCCCCTTCACTACGAGTGCAAGATCATCAGCATGCTGAGAAGCTGTGTACCATGTGAAAGGGAAAGGGTACAAGTTCCCGCATAAGGACGTTAAACTGGGAGGAATGAGCCACCTCCTTGTGGGGTCCGTTTTCCGGGTTTTAAAGGGAAAGTAGTGTCCCTGAAAACTGCACAGGCCTGCCGCCCCCAAAGGGAGGACTCTATCCAGGCCCCGGGGCCTTGGTTTATGTGGTTAGGGTGAGGTGAATAATGGTAATGTAATAATATAAGTTGCAATATTGTAGTATTTCAACTTTTTTATACTATACTATGCTACCACTAGTATTACACCTCACTTTAAGCCTAATATACCCCCTGTGATTGTTTGTAACGGCTTGGGCAAAGCTCCGGAGAGCGAAAAGTTGCCCCAAAAAGTCAATTTGTTTGCGCTTGTGTCCTTTTACTTTACATAAAATGTCGTGCATGGGCCTAAATTTAAACACCTCTTTTCCCCCCCCCCACGACCAATGGTGCACCAGGAAACATCCTAGAGTGGCCCGAGACGAGTTTCGAGGAAAACCCTTTTAATTTTGCCTCTCTCCCCTCAACACTCGTTCGGGAGCCAGAGGTGATAACACTGTTAAAATAAAAACCCATGTTAATTCAATTTCAGGATCAAGAAAGCAACCTTTCCGGCGAGGTGTATAAAAACCAAGTCAGATTTATAAATGTGTGAAGCCTCGGTATTACTAATAATTTAAAAGGAAATACTTAGATTTTTGATTTTAAGTACAAATGTACTTCCCTTTTGAATTTTTCGGGGTTTATCTGGGGTTTACTTGGAGGGGTTTTTGGGGGGCAAGCCCCCGGCAGGTTCAGTGTGAGTGTTCAGTGGGGGTTGTGAGGTTCTTGGGAGACCTAAATTTAAACCCAAATTCATGGTCACCTTGCCTTGGGAAATGTCTGTCAAGGGCCCCCTTTTCGGCTTATGTATAGCTCCCTTTTTCCGGCATGGCGTCAGATCTCGGCGTCGGTCGTACATGGTTGTGGAGGGTGCTTTGGGCCCCCATTAAACCAAGGAAAGTGAGCAGAGGAGTTTGTGCGGAGCTCTGGCCCGGGTTTTTAGAGTCTGAGCAGAGAGACTTGGAGGACTTTTTTGGCGGTGGGCAGAGAGTCAAGTCGAGAGTCGAGCGAGCTCTGGCCTGTGGCAGATGGCTAGAGAGTCTCGGGGGAGAACTGTTGGAGCATTTGGCAGAGTATGGCTTAGTTCCTTTGGTGAACTGTCCTCTGAACTTATTGAAGTTATATTTGTTTCGTCTGTTGATTGTATTCCGTCTCACTATTTATATGACCACCCCCTTTACTAAACCCCAATGTGTTTCCTGTTCCCAAAAATTTTTATTTTACAAGGGGCTTAAAAATAACTG
>NC_069401.1:31952727-32006909 GCF_026875155.1 Cherax quadricarinatus | reverse complement strand
AAGTTATACGTGGCCAAGTGGTAGTACGTAGTCGACAGTGGTATTAGGGGGTCCCAGGGGTATTACTTTGGTTCACAGTGGGAGAAGGTGGTTTCAAAAGTGGTAGACGTTTTTCCCAAGTAGGGTCCAAAGTGGTAACGTAGTGACAGTGGTAGTATGTGGCCCACAGGGGTATTACATTGTTCACAGTGGGAGTACGTGGGTTCACAGTGTAGTACGTTGTTCATAGTGGTAGTACGTGGTCCAAAGTGGTAGTACGTAGTCGACAGTGGTAGTACGTGGCCCACAGGGGGTATTACATGGTTCACAGTGGGAGTAACGTGGTTCACAGTGACAGTACGTTGTTCACAGTGGTAGTACGTGGTTCAAAGTGCTAGTACGTGGTCCACAGTGGCAGTACGTGGTCCACAGAGGTAGTAGGTGGCCCAAAGTGGTAGTACTTAGTCGACAGTGGTAGTACTTGGTCCACAGTGGTAGTACGTTGTTCTCAGTGGTAGTACGTGGTTCACAGTGCTAGTACGTGGTCCACAGTGGTAGTACGTGGTCCACAGAGGTAGTAGGTGGTCCAAAGTGGTAGTGCGTAGTCGACAGTGGGAGTACGTGGTTCACAGTGGTAGTACGTTGTTCACAGTGGTAGTACGTTGTTCACAGTGGTAGTGCGTAGTCGACAGTGGTAGTACGTTGTTCACAGTGGTAGTACATAGTCGACAGTGGTAGTACGTGGTCCACAGTGGTAGTACGTTGTTCACAGTGGTAGTGCGTAGTCCACAGTGGTAGTACGTTGTTCACAGTGGTAGTACATAGTCGACAGTGGTAGTACTTGGTCCACAGTGGTAGTACGTTGTTCTCAGTGCTAGTACGTGGTTCACAGTGGTAGTACGTGGTAACACAACTCTAATATACATACATGTACTATGTAACACAATAATGTACACACATGCACTATGTAACACAATAATGTACATACATGTACTATGTAACACAATAATGTACATACATGTACTATGTAACACAATAATGTACACACATGTACTATGTAACACAATAATGTACACACATGTACTATGTAACACAATAATGTACACACATGCACTTATGTAACACAAATAATTGTACACACATGTACTATGTAACACAATAATGTACACACATGTACTATGTAACACAATAATGTACCACATGTATATGTAACACAATAATGTACACACATGTACTATGTAACACAATAATGTACACACATGTACTATGTAACACAATAATGTACACACATGCACTATGTAACACATAATGTACATACATGTACTATGTAACACAATAAGTACATACATGTACTATGTAACACAATAATGTACATACATGTACTATGTAACACAATAATGTACATACATGTACTATGTAACACAATAATGTACATACATGTACTATGTAACACAATAATGTACACACATGTACTATGTAACACAATAATGTACATACATGTACTATGTAACACAATAATGTACACACATGTACTATTTAACACAATAATGTACACACATGTACTATGTAACACAATAATGTACACACATGTACTATGTAACACAATAATGTACACACATGTACTATGTAACACAATAATGTACACACATGTACTATGTAACACAATAATATACATACATGTACTATGTAACACAATAATGTACATACATGTACTATGTAACACAATAATGTACACACATGTACTATGTAACACAATAATCTACACACATGTACTATGTAACACAATATGTACACACATGTACTATGTAAACACAATAATGTACACACATGTACTATGTAACACAATAATGTACATACATGTACTTTGTAACACAATAATGTACACACATGTACTATTTAACACAATAATGTACACACATGTACTATGTAACACAATAATGTACACACATGTACTATGTAACACAATAATGTACACACATGTACTATGTAACACAATAATGTACACACATTACTATGTAACACAATAATGTACATACATGTACTATGTAACACAATAATGTACACACATGTACTATGTAACACAATAATGTACATACATGTACTATGTAACACAATAATGTACATACATGTACTATGTAACACAATAATGTACACACATGTACTATGTAACACAATATTGTACACACATGTACTATGTAACACAATAATGTACACACATGTACTATTGTAACACAATATTGTACACACATGTACTATGTAACACAATAATGTACACACATGTACTATGTAACACAATATTGTACACACATGTACTATGTAACACAATAATGTACACACATGTACTATGTAACACAATATGTACACACATGTACTATGTAACACAATAATGTACACACATGTACTATGTAACACAATAATGTACATAACATGTACTATGTAACACAATAATGTACACACATGTACTATGTAACACAATAATGTTACACACATGTACTATGTAACACAATAATGTACACACATGTACTATGTAACACAACAATGTACACAAGTTACTATCCGACATAACTGTAATAACTCACAAAATTTTAACTGTATATAATTCAACTGATCAAAACATAAAGAAAATTCTCAGCTGATTACGTCATAAACTTGATTAATCTGAAGCTTATTGTCTTTATTTATTGTCTTATTTATTGTCTTATTTATTGTCTTATTTATGTCTTATTTATTGTCTTATTTATTGTCTTATTTATTGTCTTATTTATTGTCTTATTTATTGTCTTATTTATTGTCTTATTTATTGTCTTATTTATTGTCTTATTTATTGTCTAATTTATTGTCTTATTATATTGTCTTATTATTTATTGTTCTATTTATTGTCTTATTTATTGTCTTATTTATTGTCTTATTTATTGTCTAATTTATTGTCTTATTTATTGTCTTATTTATTGTCTTATTTATTGTCTTATTTATTGTCGTATTTATTGTCTAATTTATTGTCTTATTATTGTCTTATTTATTGTCTTATTTATTGTTTATTTATTGTCTTATTTATTGTCTTATTTATTGTCTTATTTATTGTCTAATTTATTGTCTTATTTATTGTCTTATTTATTGTCTTATTTATTGTCTTATTTATTGTCTTATTTATTGTCTTATTTATTGTCTTATTTATTGTCTTATTTATTGTCTTTTTTTATTGTCTAATTTATTGTCTTATTTATTGTCTTATTTATTGTCTTATTTATTGTCTTATTTATTGTCTTATTTATTGTCTTATTTATTGTCTTATTTATTGTCTTATTTATTGTCTTATTTATTGTTTATTTATTGTCTTATTTATTGTCTTATTTATTGTCTTATTTATTGTCTTATTTATTGTCTTATTTATTGTCTAATTTATTGTCTTATTTATTGTCTTATTTATTGTCTTATTTATTGTCTTATTTATTGTCTTATTTATTGTCTAATTTATTGTCTTATTTATTGTCTTATTTATTGTCTTATTTATTGTCTTATTTATTGTCTTATTTATTGTCTAATTTATTGTCTTATTTATTGTCTTATTTATTGTCTTATTTATTGTCTTATTATTGTCTTATTTATTGTCTTATTTATTGTCTTATTTATGTCTTATTTATTGTCTAATTTATTGTCTTATTTATTGTCTTATTTATTGTCTTATTTATTGTCTTATTTATTGTCTTATTTATTGTCTTATTTATTGTCTTATTTAGGTTATAACTTTCCTGTTTTGGTTAACGTAGCAAAGTAGAGAGTTATGAGTGGTCTATCCTGGTCTATCCTGGTCTATCCTGGTCTATCCTGGTCTATCCTGGTCTATCCATCAACCTTGACCAACCCATCATCCATCCATTAGCCTGCCACTACCCATCCTCTGTATCTCCCCCCCCACCCTCCCCTTCCCTCCCTTTCCCCTGGTTCCCCATTTACCGCGGTTTGCCACCTCCCCCCCCCCCCCCCGTGAAAATCAATATTAATGGCCCCCTCGGCCATCAGGACGGCCATTATGGCCGGTGTTGAGGGCCACTCGGTGGTGCTGATAATTATTTTCCATACTAAGGCGCCTTTGTTTGCACTCATTAAAGGTTGTGGTGATGATAATTGTTAAAGGGGAGAGGAAGTAAAGGTTTTGGTTTTGTAAGTGGAGGGTGGGTTTAGGGGGGAGGGGGTTTTTTGGGGAGGGGGTGTGGGGAGGAGTAAAAAGGTAAATGGGGGAGTGGTGGGTGGGTTTTGGGGGGGGGGGTTTGGGGGGTGTGTGAGGGGGGGCAGTGAAAAAAGGGTTAAATGGTGGGTGGTGGGTGGTGGGGGTGGGGAAAGGGTTTTTGAAGGTTTGATGGGGAGTGGGGGTGGTGGGGGGGTTGAGTGTGTTTTGTGTGGGGGGGAAAGGGGAAGGGATGGTGGGGTGGGGGGGGTGGGGTTTGGTTTGGTTGGGGGGGGGGTTTGTGTTGTGAGGGGGGCAGTAAAGGGGGATTGAGGGTGGGGGGGGTAGTGGGTTTTTTTGGGGGTTTTTTGGGGGGAGGGGGTTGTGAGGGGGGAGTGGTTTGGTTGTTTAAAGGGGGAAGGGGGGATGGGGGAAGGTGATGGTAAAGTGGGGGTTGGGTGGGGGGTGTGTGAGGGGGGGTGGGTGGGGTTTTGGAGGGTGGGGGGTGGGGTGATGGGGGAAGGTGGGTGAGGTGGTGGGGGGTTGGGGGGGGGTTTTGGGGTGGGGGGGCGGGGGTTTTAAATGGTGATGGGGGGGGAGGGGGGAGGAAAGTGGGGGTGGGGTAGGGGGTGGGGTAGGGGGGGGGAAAGGGGAAGTGATAATGATGGGGGGATTTGGTGGGAGGTGGGTTTTGTGGGGGAAGGCTAGTGAAAAATGTTGGTTTGAGTGGGGGGGTAGGTGGGTGTTGTGAGGGAGGAAAGGTAAAAAATGATGGGGGAGCGGGGGGGTTTAGGTGGATGTGTGTGGGGGGGGAAAGGGGCAGTAAAATTGAGGTTGATTGTGGGGAGGGGGGGGTTTTGGGTTGGGTTTGGGTTGTGTGGGGGAAAGGAAGGGAAAAGATGGGAGTGGGGGGGGTTGGTGGGTGTTGGGGGGAAGGCGTAAAATGTTTTGGGTGGGGGGGAAAATGTGGTGGTGGTGGGGGGGAAAAGGGGGTTTGGGGGGTTGGGGGGTTTTTTGTGGGGGGAAAGGCGGGAAAGTGAAAAATGATGGTGAGGGTGGGTAGGGGGGTTTGTGTGTAAAAGGGAAAAGGCAGTGATAAGGGTTGGGGGGGGGGTGGGTAGGTGGGTTTGTGAGGGAGGCAGTGTAAGGGATTGTTGAGGGGTGGGTAGGTGGGTGGGGGTTGGGGAGGGAAAGGTGTTAAGGATGGGAGTGGTGGGTAGGGGGGTTTGGTAGGGGGTTTTAAAGGGGAAAATTTAAAAATTTTGGGATTGATTGGTGGGTGGGTGGGTGTGTGAGGGAGGTTTTTGTTTAATTTGTGGTGAGTGGGGTGGGTAGGTGGGTTTGGGGGAGGGGGGGCCGTGGTTTAATGTTTGGTTGGTGGGGGGGTAAGGGGGTGTGTGAGGGAGGCGTGTTTAATGATGGTAAAGTGGTGGGTGGTTTGGGTTTTTTTGAGGGGGCGGGTGAAATGAGGGTTTGTTTTTGGGGTAGGTGGTGTGTAGGGAGGCAGTGATAATGTTTTGTGTGTGGGGGGGTAGGGTGGGGGGTGAGGGGGGCCCAAGTGATAATGTTTGGTGGGGTTGAGGGGGGTAGGGGGGGGTTGTTTTGAGGGGACAGTGTTTAATGATTGTGAGGGGTGGGTAGGGGGGGTTTGGTTTTTTGGGGGGGACAGTAAATTAATGATTGTGAGGGGGGTTGGGTAGGTGGGTGGTGGGGGGGAAGGCGGGGGATAATGATGGGAGTGGGGGTTTAGGGGGGTTTGTGTGAGGGGGGGTCAGTGTTTAGATTTGAGGGGTGGGTAGGTGGGGGGGTGTGAGGGGGGACGTGTTTAATGATTGTGAGGGGGGGTTTGGGGGGGGTTTTTGTGAGGGGGGGAAAGGGGGTTTTAAAATGATGGGGGAGTGGTGGGTAGGTGGGTTTTGTGGGGGGGCCCGTGAAAATGATTTGTGGGTGGGGGGGGTAGGTGGGGGGGGTGGGGAGGGAGGCCCTTGTGAAAATGGGGTTTGAGAGTGGGGGAGGGGGGGTTTAGGGGGGTTTTGTGAGGGGGACGGTGATAATGATGGTGAGTGGTGGGTGGGTTTGGGGTGTGGGGAAGGAAAAGACAGTGAAAATGAGGGGGGTGGGGGGGTTTGGGTGGTGGGGTTGTGTGAGGGAGGAAAGTGAAAAATGTTTGGGGTGAGTGGGTGGGTAGGTGGGTAGGTGGGTTTTTTGTGAGAGAGGCAGTGTTTAAATGTTTGGTAAAGGGGTTTGGGAGGTGGGTGGGGGGAGTTGGGTAAAGGAAGGCAGTGATGAAAAGGAGGGTGAGTGGTGGGAGGGGGGGTTTGGTGGGGAGGGAGGCAGTGATAATGAGGTGAGTGGCTGGGTAGGGGGGGGTTTTGTCAAGAGGGAGGCAATTTATTAATATGGGAGTGGGGGGGGGTTAGGGGGGTTTTGTTTTTTGGGAGGGAGGCAGTGATAATGATGGGGGAGTAGTGGGAAAGGGGGGGGATGTGTGGGGGGAGGCGTGTTAATGTTTGTGGGGTGGTTTTTTGGGGTGGTGGGTGTTTTGAGGGGGGCAAATGTTAAATTGAGGGGTGATTTGGGGGGTAGGGGGGGGTTTGTGGGGGAGGGGAGAAAAAGTGATAATGAGGGTTTGAGTGGGGGGTTTGGGTGGGTGTTTTTGAGGGAGGCAGTGAAGATGAGGGTTTGAGTGGTGGGGTAGGTGGGTTGTGGGGGGTTTTGGGGGTTTTTGGGAAATGATTTTGTGGGGTTTTGGGTAGGGGGGGGTGGGGGGTGTGTGTGAGGGGGAGTGAAAAATGTGGTGGGGTGGTGGGTAGGTGGGTGTTTTTTGGAGGGAGACGTGTTTAAGGATGGTGAGGGGGTTTGGGGTGGTGGGGGGGTTTGGGGGGCGGAAGGGACAATGTTTGGTAAAAGTGGGGGGTTAGGGGGTGTTTTTTGGGGGGAAGGGGAGGGGAAGTGCAAATGTTAAGGGGGTGGGTGGTGGGGGTTAGGGGGGGGGGTTGTGAGGGGGAGGGAAAAGAGTGAAAAATGTTTGGTGAGTGGTGGGTGGGGGTTGGTGTTTTGGGGGGAAAGGCGGGTGCAATGATGGTGGGGTGGTGGGTAGGTGGGTGGTGAGGGAGACAGGGGATAAGATGGTGAGTGGGGGGTGGGGGGGGGTTTTTTGTGGAGGGGGGGGTGGGGAGGTGGGGGGAGGGGGCGGAGGAGGGGCCGGGGGGAAAGGGGCCTGGGGGGGGGGGGGGCCCCCTGGGGGGGGAGGGCCTGGGGGGGGGCCTTGGGGGAGGGACCTGGGGGAGGGGCCCTGGGGGGGGGCCCCCGGGGGGGGGCCTGGGGGGGGGCCTGGGGGGGGGAGGGGGGAAAAGGGCCTGGGGGGGGGGGAAATGGGGGGGGCCCCCTGGGGGGGGGAAAAAATTGGGGGAGGGGCCCCTGGGGGAGGGCCTGGGGGGGGGTGGGGGAGGGAGGGGGAGGGCTGGGGGAGGGACTGGGGGAGGGCCTGGGGGAGGGACGGGGGTCCGCCAGGTTAAAGGAATCATCATTGACTCTTAATGTGATACACTTAAAGGTTATTTAGGGGCCCCTCCCCCCCTTTTCTCTCTCTCTCTCTCCCCTCTTTCTCTCTCTCTCTCCCTCTCCTCTCCCTCTCTTTTTTCCCTCTCTCTCTATCTCTCTCTCTCTCTTCTCTCTCTCTCTCTCTCTCTCTCTCTCTCTCTCTCTCTTCTCTCTCTCTCTCTCCATCTCTCTCTCCCTTTTTCCTTTTTTTTTTTTTTTTTTTTTTTTTTTTTTTTTACACAGGGTTTGACAAGGTAAGGACCCCTAGCTTTATTGACAAGCTGTTTACAGCTTAAGGATTTCTAACTTTTTTGGCAAGCTAAGAGCTGTTACCTACATCAGCTCATTTGAAAGCATTTTTTTTTTTTTGTTATGAGACATACAAGTAGGGAACAGGATGAAGTTGGACCCATCTGTGGGCCGCATTTTCATTTGATCAATGGACTTTATCTCTTTGGGCTTTCATTATGCTGTACGAATGTGTTCCTACTCGAGTCATCCTGGGTATGTATGATCTCAGATGGAGTGATGTTCTGGAGAAGGGTACAGCCAGAGTGAAGTTGCTGCTTTTGCCCGTCTTGTGGCATAAAAGCTTGTTTCACGCTGTCCTCGAAGTGGGATCCAAGTGAGGTATTTTGACAATATTGGCCTTGTACAAAACAGTAACCCCACCCACATTCTTCCTATGTTGAAGGCTCTGCTGAAATGACAGATCTATCCAGGATGGATCCAGGCGAGAGATGAGACGTCTTGTTTGTTCTCTACTCTGTCAAGCAGTCGCAGATGAGAGGGGGGGGGTAGGCAAACCAAGAAGTGGAGCATACTCAAGGTTGTGAGCGTACTTGTCCCTCGTACAGGATCTTGCAAACCTACTGTCAAGGCAGATGCGAGATACGGCGAAGTGCTGTAAGCTTCCTGGTGCCTTGTTTGAAAGGGATTTACAACATGGTTCTTCATGGTTAGTTTGGAGTCAAATTTCACCCCAAGGATATCAACTTCTTCTCCAGGTGCCAACACCTCCCATTCATCTTACTACTGCACCAGCATTCCCCATCATGGTGCCTAGGGGACGATCATCATTTGCGTTTTCTCAGGTGAAAATGTTACTTGCCATCTATTTCCCCAAGCTGTTTATAGCTCTCGTGGTGATTGATTAGCTTAGAGCAGCTGGCATTTTTTCTTGGAAGTGAATGTCAGTGTCAGTCGTCTGCATATGCATGTGTTTTCTGGTGAGATGAAGAAGGTCATTGAAGTAGACATTCCATAACAATGGACCCAGCACGCTTCCTTGTGGAACACTTGCCCCAACACGATGTCTTGCTGATTCCGTTCCATTGACAACTACACTTAGAGATCTACCATGAAGGTAATCACTGAGGAGACATAGCGTAGAGCCTGCAATTCCCAGTGCTTGAAGTTTTGCTAAGAGGCCTGGTCCCACACCGGTCGAAAGCGCCAGCAATGTCCACTGCTACCACACAGCTGACTTTGGATTCATCCAGTGACTGGTGCCACTTAGTGGAGAGGTTTAACAACAGATCAGTAGCAGAGTAACCTTTCCTGAAGCCATATTGACGATCACAAAGTAGTGAGTGGTAGTCAAAAAACTCTGTCATTTGTCTTGAGATTATTGTCTCAAGGATCTTACCAGTGTTGACAGGAGTGACACTGGTCTGTAGTTGCTGATTTCTGCTCTGCTCTTCTTTTTGTGAACAGGGACTCATTTGCCTCTTTCATAGAGAGGGCCATTTACAAATGTTTCTAGGCAGTGCTGAAAGATGCGGGTTGAGGTGCTGCTAGCTGGTTGCACATCTTCTCAACAATCTTGGGCCCCAACTTGTCTGGGCCCCAGACTTTTCTTGGTCAAGCGATTTTAAGAAGGAAATGCACCTCTTCCTGCCTTATTGTCACCACTGACAGTTTTGACACAGTTCTTTCAGCTAGCCAAGGAGGGACCTTGCTGGATCAGGGGAAATTGCATTTTGGTAGCCAAAGTGTTCAGCAAAAAGGTCCGCCTTCTCTTGACTATAGTAGAGGTGATTCCATCCCGTCGATTTAAAGGTGGAATGAGTCATCAGGCAGATAACCTTGTCTGCCTTAACCAGGGACACCAGGTTTTGGAGCCTACCCTACCTGATGCTAACTTTCTTTTAGTGTCCACCCCCCATTTAGCAAAAGGCCCCCTTTTGAACGTCAATCATATGCCTACAGGCTTGGTGTGCAAGTTCCTGTTATAGGTGGTAGGATGTCTCTTATACCTTCGCCATGCTTTGTACTTAGCAGTAGCAGCCTCTTACAACGAAAGCCAAACCAAGGTGTTTTGTAGGCTTCGTCACATATTGCCGGTGAGGAATGTGTACTTTTTGTAGATTAAGGATGTGTCCAGTGAAGGCTTTCACTTGGTTGTCAACATTCCCCCTTGGTGAAGAGCATTCCAATCGGTGGTGGCGGCTCAGAGCAAAGGGCTGGCCAATTACCTCTTTCCATAGCCAGGTTGTGCGTGTGGACTCCTCACGTCGATCTGTTGGGATCTTAAGTGTCGTAAAAACAGCCGTGGTCAGACGATCCAACGTAGCCCAGGGGTTGACAAGTGGGCTATGCCTTCTGGGCCAGATCACTCACTACTGGGTCAAGGGAGGAGCAGAGATATGAGTAGGGAAAAACAACAAAGTTTCTTTATGTCAAACACTGCAAGAAGGTCATCAAAGTCCCTCTGTATAAGGTGTGGTTGAGGTCACAACAATTATAATATGTTGACAGTTGTGTTGTAGCAGAAGGGAGTCATATTTTCCATTAGGAAGTTGATGGGGGTCGCATGTTGCCACTGAGGTCTGTACATTGACATGCTTAGTACAGAGGTACTAGTGTTTTTACAGAGCTGAAGAAAATCATTTCAAAATGTGTAGGGGTGGCAACATTAATGTGCTGGGCATGAACACTTTTAGAGAAGCACACCAGCAACACCTCCTCCTTGCCCTTGCCTGTCTCTTCTCATCCATGAGGTGTAGCCAGCAATTCTTGCAAAATTTTCTGGAGTCTGTCATCCCCAAAAAGTTTCAACAACAGCTATCATGTCGGGACGTGAGTGTTCACAAAACTATGTGTAGCTCTCCAACATTAGTAATGAACCTCTAATGTTGGCCCACAGGATGCTGATGACTGGTTCCTCATGATGAAGTGGTCAGCTTGAGGTTTGGGGGGTGTGTAGGGGAAAGTAAGGTGCCTGCCCTTGAGAGAGGTAGGGTACTGAGGCAGCTGCAGGGTGGAGGTCTGTGGTTTGTGTAAGGCACAACCCCCTGTGGGTGGGATAGGGTAGCTAAATGGGGACGTGTGAGAGTGTTCCCAATTCGAGATCTGTGGTTTGTTTGAGAAAGGTCTTAAACAGGAGGCCCGTCTGAAGTTCCCCTTTTTTTCCGACCGGTCCCCCAGTGTCCTTTCTTCTTCTTCTCTCTTTCTTTCTCTCTCTCTCTTCTTTCTCTTCTCTTCTCCTCCTTCCCCTCTCTCTCCCCCCCTCTCCCTCTCCCTCTCTCCCCTCTTTTTTTTTTTTTTTTTTTTTACACAGGGGTTTTACAAGGTTAAAGGGTCCCCGCTTTTTGACAAGTATTTACAGGTTAAGGATTCCCAAATTTATTGGGAAGCAAGAGTGTTTCCCAATCAGCTCATTTGAAAGCATTTTTTTTTGTTATGGGCATACAATAGGGAAAGGTGAAGTTGAGCCCTCTGTGGGCCAGAAAATTTTTTGTAAGACTTTTTCGTTGACTTATTTGCTGTACGAATGTGTTCCATACTCGAGTCATCCTGGGTATGTATGATCTCAGATGGAGTGATGTTCTGGAGAAGGGTACAGCCAGAGTGAAGTTGCTGCTTTCTGCCTGTCTTGTGGTATAAAAGCTTGTTTCACTCTGTCCTGGAAGTGGATCCAAGTGAGATATTTTGACAATATTGGCCTTGTACATAACAGTAAGGCCACCCACATCCCTCCTATGTTGAAGGCTCTGCTGAAATGACAGATCTATCCAGGATGGGTCCAGGCGAGAGATGAGACGTCTTGCTCTGTTCTCTCCCTCCCTCTCTCTCTCTCTCTCTCTCTCTCTCTCTCTCTCTCTCTCTCTCTCTCTCTCTCTCTCTCTCTCTCTCTCTCTCTCTCTCTCTCTCTCTCTCTCTTTTTTATTATCACACTGGCGATTCCCACCAAGGGGGTGGCCCGAAAAAGAAAAACTTTCACCATCATTCACTCCATCACTGTCTTGCCAGAAGGGTGCTTTTACACTACAGTTTTTAAACTGCAAACATTAACACCCCTCTTCAGAGTGCAGGCACTGTACTTCCCCTCTCCAGGACTCAAGTCGGCCTGCCGGTTTCCCTGAATCCCTTCATAAATGTTACTTTGCTCACACTCCCAAAAGCACGTCAAGTATTAAAAAACATTTGTCTCCATTCACTCCTATCAAACACGCTCATGCATGCCTGCTGGAAGTCCAAGCCCCTCGCACACAAAACCTCCTTTACCCCCTCCTTCCAACCTTTCCTAGGCCGACCCCTACCCTGCCTTCCTTCCACTACAGACTGATACACTCTTGAAGTCATTCTGTTTCGCTCCATTCTCTCTACATGTCCGAACCACCTCAACAACCCTTCCTCAGCCCTCTGGACAACAGTTTTGGTAATCCCGCACCTCCTCCTAACTTCCAAACTACGAATTCTCTGCATTATATTCACACCACACATTGCCCTCTCTCTCCATATATTTAATTATCTTTTACATTTCTCCTCACTATTTTTATCCAAACATATAATATTCTTTATTATTTATTACGCTTTAAAAATAAAGCGACAATAAATTTTACGCTGTGTTTGTTCACTAAACACTGAGACACTGTAACACAACACTGTGTTTGTTCACTAAACACTGAAACACTGCAACACAACACTGTGCTTGTCCACTAAACACTGAGACACTGCAACACAACACTGTGTTCGTCCACTAAACACTGACACACTGCAACACAACACTGAGACACTGCAACACAACACTGTGTTTGTTCACTAAACACTGACACACTGCAACACAACACTGTGTTTGTTCACTAAACACTGGGGAACACTGCAACCAACACTGTGTTTGTTCACTAAACACTGAGACACTGCAACACAACACTGTGTTTGTTCACTAAACACTGAGACACTGCAACACAACACTGTGTTTGTCCACTAAACACTGAGACACTGCAACACAATAATGTGTTTGTCCACTAGGCACTCAGACATTGAAACGCAATTCTGTGTTACCTGGAGTATACCTAGAGAGGGTTGCGGGGGTCAATGCCCCCGCCGCCCGGTCTGAGACCAGGTCTCATGTTTGAATCAGAAGAGGAAATTATTCTCACCGAGAAAAGTGTAAAGGCCGATAATGTGTGAATGAGGGAGAGGTAGCAGACGTAATACAGAGTTTAAAGACAGGGTATGACAGGGTCTTTGAAGCCAGGGTAACTGTTCCAAGCTGTGAGTGTTTGGGAAGCCATGACAGGAACGATTCAGTCACACACACACACAGACACACACACAAGAGATTGGTGCAAAAACTGGAGGACCAAGCAGGGATAACAGGGAAGGCACTACAATGGATCAGGGAATACTTGTCAGGAAGACAGCAGCGAGTCATTGTATGTGGCGAGGTGTCAGAGTGGGCACCTGTGACCAGCGGGGTCCCGCAGGGGTCAGTCCTAGGACCAGTGCTGTTTCTGGTATTTGTGAACGACATGACGGAAGGAATAGACTCCGAAGTGTCCCTGTTTGCAGATGACGTGAAGTTCATGAGAAGAATTCATTCAATCGAAGACCAGGCAGAACTACAAAGGGATCTGGACAGGCTGCAGACCTGGTCCAGCAATTGGCTCCTGGAGTTCAACCCCACCAAGTGCAAAGTCATGAAGATTGGGGAAGGGCAAAGAAGACCGCAGACGGAGTACAGTCTAGGGGGCCAGAGACTACAAACCTCACTCAAGGAAAAAGATCTTGTGGTGAGTATAACACCAGGTAAATCTCCTGAAGCGCACATCAACCAAATAACTGCTGCAGCATATGGGCGCCTAGCAAACCTCAGAACAGCATTCCGACATCTTAATAAGGAATCATTCAGGACCCTGTACACCGTGTATGTTAGGCCCATATTGGAGTATGCAGCACCAGTTTGGAACCAACACCTAGCCAAGCACGTAAAGAAACTAGAGAAAGTGCAAAGGTTTGCAACAAGACTAGTCCCAGAACTAAGAGGTATATCCTACGAGGAGAGGTTAAGGGAAATCGACCTGACGACACTGGAGGACAGAAGAGATAGGGGGGACATGATAACGACATACAAAATACTGAGAGGAATTGACAAGGTGGACAAAAATAGGATGTTCCAGAGATGGGACACAGAAACAAGAGGTCACAATTGGAAGTTGAAGACACAGATGAATCACAGGGATGTTAGGAAGTATTTCTTCAGCCAATGAGTAGTCAGGAAGTGGAATAGTTTGGGAAGCGATGTAGTGGAGTCAGGATCCATACATAGCTTTAAGCAGAGGTATGATAAAGCTCACGGTTCAGGGAGAGTGACCTAGTAGCGACCAGTGAAGAGGCGGGGCCAGGAGCTTGGACTCGACCCCTGCAACCTGAACTAGGTGAGTACACACACACACACACACACACACACACACACACACACACACACACACACACTGGAGGACAGGAGGGTGAGGGGAGACATGATAACGACATATAAAATACTGCGTGGAATAGACAAGGTGGACAAAGACAGGATGTTCCAGAGATGGGACACAGAAACAAGAGGTCACAATTGGAAGTTGAAGACTCAAATGAATCAAAGGGATATTAGGAAGTATTTCTTCAGCCATAGAGTTGTCAGGCCGTGGAATAACCTAGAAAGTGACGTAGTGGAGGCGGGAACCATACATAGTTTTAAGGCGAGGTTTGATAAAGCTCATGGAGCAGGGAGAGAGGACCTAGTATCAATCAGTGAAGAGGCGGGGCCAGGAGCTATGACTCGACCCCTGCAACCACAAATAGGTGAGTACACACACACACACACACACACGTTGACACAATTCCACACAAGAGATAAGTGCAAAAGCTGAAGGACCAGGCAGAGATAACAGGGAAGGTACTACAATGGATCAGGGAATACCTGTCAGGAAGACAACAGCGAGTCATGGCACGTGACGAGGTGTCCGAGTGGGCGCCTGTGACCAACGGGGTCCCACAGGGGTCAGTCCTAGGACCAGTGCTGTTTCTGGTATACGTGAACGACATGACGGAAGGAATAGATTCCGAAGTGTCCCTGTTTGCAGATGATGTGAAGTCGGTGAGAAGAATTCAAATGGACGAGGACCAGGCAGAACTACAACGGAATCTGGACAGGCTGCAGGCCTGGTCCAGAGGACAAGGGAAATCGACCTGACAACACTGGAGGACAGGAGAAATAGGGGGATGTGATAACGACATAAAATATTGACAGGAAATGACAAGGTGGACAGGAACAGGATGTTCCAGAGATGGAAGAAGGGGTCACAATTGGAAGTTAAAGACTAAGATGAATCACAGGGATGTTAGGAAGTATTTCTTCAGTCACAGAGTTGTCAGGAAGTGGAATAGTCTGGGGAGTGATGTACTGGAGACAGGGTTCATACATAGCTTTAAGAAGATGTATGATAAAGCTCACGGAGCAGGAAGAGTGACCTAGTAGCTACCTGTGAAGAGGTGGGGGCCAGGAGCTGTGAGCAACCACAACTAGGCGAGTACACACATTTAGCGTTACATTCCGTATGACTGCTCGCCTCCTCTGGTGTGTATTTTTACCAATCACTGCTCCTATTATTCCCCCACCCACCGGTACCACCCGTTCCACCCACCCCACCCACCAGCACCACCCGTTCCACCCACCAGCACCACTCCGGCCCCTACCGTGACGGAGGAATAGGCCTCATGACGAGGGTAAGTAGGCCTGACCCTTTTGTG
Organism: Cherax quadricarinatus; assembly: GCF_026875155.1. Taxonomy (NCBI): domain Eukaryota; kingdom Metazoa; phylum Arthropoda; class Malacostraca; order Decapoda; family Parastacidae; genus Cherax; species Cherax quadricarinatus. The sequence continues at coordinate 31,991,203 of NC_069401.1, read as the reverse complement.
TGAGGGGAGGACCAGTGGCCCCACCCTCTCCCCTCATGTGAGGCATACCACTGTCTCCCCCCCACCTGGCAGCTGCGTGGTGCCAGGTACACCAGGAGGTTACCTGATGTCAGTGTTGTCAGCTGCCTTGACCTGGTCAATTGTCAGGTGACTTGACCTGGTCAAGTGTCAGGTGCCTTGACCTGGTCAAGTGTCAGGTGTCTTGACCTGGTCAAGAGTCAGGTGACTTGACCTGGTCAAGTGTCAGGTGTCTTGATCTGGTCAAGTGTTAGGTGTCTTGATGTGGTCAAGTGTCAGGTGTCTTGACCTGGTCAATTGTCAGGTGACTTGACCAGGGCAAGTGTCAGGAGTCTTGATCTGGTCAAGTGTCAGGTGGCTTGACCTGGTCAAGTGTCAGGTGTCTTGATCTGGTCAAGTGTCAGGTGACTTGACCTGGTCAAGTGTCAGGTGTCTTGATCTGGTCAAGTGTTAGGTGTCTTGATCTGGTCAAGTGTCAGGTGTCTTGACCTGGTCAAGTGTCAGGTGACTTGACCTGGTCAAGTGTCAGGTGACTTGACCTAGTCAAGTGTCAGGTGACTTGACCTGCTCGTGTCAAGTGACTTGACCTGGTCAAGTGTCAGGTGTCTTAATCTGGTCAAGTGTCAGGTGACTTGACCTGGTCAAGTGTCAGGTGCCTTGATCTGGTCGTGTCAGGTGACTTGACCTGGTCAAGTGTCAGGTGACTTGACTTGGTCAATTGTCAGGTGACTTGACCTGGTCAAGTGTCAGGTGTCTTGATCTGGTCAAGTGTCAGGTGTCTTGACCTGGTCAAGTGTCAGGTGACTTGACCTTGTCAAGTGTCAGGTGTCTTGATCTGGTCAAGTGTCAGGTGACTTGGCCTGGTCAAGTGTCAGGTATCTTGATCTGGTCAAGTGTCAGGTGTCTTGATCTGGTCAAGTGTCAGGTGTCTTGACTTGGTCAAGTGTCAGGTGACTTGACCTGGTCAAATGTCAGGTGACTTGATCTGGTCAAGTGTCAGGTGTCTTGATCTGGTCAAGTGTCAGGTGACTTGACCTGGTCAAGTGTCAGGTGTCTTGATCTGGGCAAGTGTCAGGTGTCTTGACCTGGTCAAGTGTCAGGTGACTTGACCTGGTCAAGTGTCAGGTGACTTGACCTGGTCAAGTGTCAGGTGTCTTGATCTGGTCAAGTGTCAGGTGTCTTGACCTGATCAAGTGTCAGGTGACTTGACCTGGTCAAGCGTCAGGTACCTTGACCTGGTCGAATGCCAGAGATGATACTAGTGAGGCTTCCAGACTTCTTCAACGGAGGCTTCCAGACTTCTTCAGCGGAGACTTCCAGACTTCTTCAACGGAGGCTTCCAGACTTCTTCAGCGGAGGCTTCCAGACTTCTTCAAAGGAGGCTTCCAGACTTCTTCAACGGAGGCTTCCAGACTTCTTCAACGGAGGTTTCCAGACTTCTTCAGCGGAGACTTCCAGACTTCTTCAACGGAGGCTTCCAGACTTCTTCAGCGGAGGCTTCCAGACATTTTTAATGAAGGCTTCCAGACTTCTTCAACAAAAACTTTGGAGTTGTTGTGTAGAACACAGGTGTTTCAGATATTGCACAGGTGTTGCACAGGTCATCCTTGCTGCAGGTGTACCTGTCTTCACACAGGCTGATAGACAGTGTTCCCACTAAGGGTAATAGATACTCTGAACACTCAGGCTGACGGACAGTCTCTACACCCAAACTGACAGATAGACAGTATTTTCACTCAGGCTGATAGACAGTATTCTCACTCAGGTTGATAGACAGACAGTATTTTCACTCAGGCTGATAGACAGACAGTATTCTCACTCAGGCTGAGAGACAGTCTTCTCACTCAGGCTGATAGACGGTCTCCCCTACATATTTCTTGGTACATTGCTCCATTATACTCCACTTCCTGGGATCAAGAACAAGTCACCACCGGCATGCTTCCCATGATGACCTATCAGAGTCAGGACAGACACAAACATGGAGGAGGAATCAAGTGATAAACATGGAGGAGGAATCAAGTGATAAACATGGAGGAGGAATCAAGTGATAAACATGGAGGAGGAATCAAGTGATAAACATGGAGGAGGAATCAAGTGAAAACATGGAGGGGAATCAAGTGATAAACATGGAGGAGGAATCAAGTGATAAACATAGAGGGGGAATCAAGTGATAAACATGGAGGGGGAATCAAGTGATAAACATGGAGGGGGAATCAAGTGATAAACATGGAGGGGGAATCAAGTGATAAACATGGAGGGGGAATCAAGTGATAAACATAGAGGGGGAATCAAGTGATAAACATGGAGGGGGAATCAAGTGATAAACATAGAGGGGGAATCAAGTGATAAACATGGAGGGGAATCAAGTAATAAACATGGAGGGGGAATCAAGTGATAAACATGGAGGGGGAATCAAGTAATAAACATAGAGGGGGAATCAAGTGATAAACATGGAGGGGGAATCTAGTGATAAACATGGAGGGGGAATCTAGTGATAAACAACATGGGGGGGGATGGTTCATCGGTGCGGTCAGGCGTTAAATGGCCATTTGGCAGGAGTGTCGCCAGGGGCGCGCCTGCCACCATACCCCTGGACACCACATACACAAGTTTCCCTCAGTAGTGACGCTGGACAGCGGGTATTTTCAACATCTGTGGGTAACCTAGAATACCTTACGTCTGGCAGGAGTATTACAGGTGCGACGCGACGCCTGGCGTCGGCAACAACACCCAGCGCTGCCAGACCGTGTATGGCAACAGGCAAAGTATCACTATGAATATTATTAGCGCCATATTTGCCACCATACGGCCTGAGGGGAGTGAAAGGGGAAGTGAGGGAGGCAGAGGGGAGACCTGGGAAGTCAAAAAGACTACATAGTGGACAATAAACTTTATGTGTGTGTGTGTGTGTGTGTGTGTGTGTGTGTGTGTGTGTGTGTGTGTGTGTGTGTGTTGTGTGTGTGTGTGTGTGTGTGCACTCAGCGGTCATTTCATCACTAAGTGAGGGGGGGAGGAGGTAGAGATGATTTCAGGGAGAGGGGGGGACAGAGATGAATGTTACTTATGGGAATTACTACTGACAGTAGGAACTACTGTGTCGTAGCCTGGTGAAAAAAAATTATTTTTTTTATTAACAATTTCAGCTTAAGGCAGAGCAGAGACAGTGACGTCACAGCACACCATCCTCACAGTCCTTTGCTGGTTCCTCCAATCTCTGAGTTTAGCCTATTTAAGGTAATCTAAGGCGTATGTTACCAACACTGGCCTTATGTAGTAACAACAAGAAAATACTGACTTAGTCGTTGTCCACCTTTTATATTTCACTTCAGGGGAAATAAGCACTAAGTCGCTTTTTCCAGGTTTTTTTATCTAGTTTGAATACTAAGTCTCCTACTTAGTAACTGGGTTAAACGTTAAAATCCCATAATCATAGGGAGGTTATGTGACACCTTGTGATGTTGCACATACGATGAATATTGAAGAACATAAAAGTATGTTTACGTTCTTATAGATAATTAAATAACCAAACCCCAAACAATCCATCAATATTGACAATCTTGTACAGCAAGGAAAACTGTTTAGTTAATTGCTTGAAACAACAATCTCTTACAGGGATTACTTAAGCTAGCAATCTCTCAGACTAATAGTTAATCGTCTCGTGCAAGAGACTCTGAATTCTAAAGAAAAGCAACTATGTAACCGAATGCTAAAGAGAACCTGGACCGCTGGTGTCAGCGACCAGTAACTATCACTCAGGGTTGGGAACCTGGACCTACTACTGGTGTCAGCGACCAGTAACTATCACTCAGGGTTGGGAACCTGGACCTACTACTGGTGTCAGCGACCAGTAACTATCACTCGGGGTTGGGAACCTGGACCTACTGCTGGTGTCAGCGACCAGTAACTATCACTCGGGGTTGGGAACCTGGACCGCTGGTGTCAGCGACCAGTAACTATCACTCGGGGTTGGGAACCTGGACCTACTGCTGGTGTCAGCGACCAGTAACTATCACTCGGGGTTGGGAACCTGGACCGCTGGTGTCAGCGACCAGTAACTATCACTCGGGGTTGGGAACCTGGACCTACTGCTGGTGTCAGCGACCAGTAACTATCACTCGGGGTTGGGAACCTGGACCGCTGGTGTCAGCGACCAGTAACTATCACTCGGGGTTGGGAACCTGGACCTACTGCTGGTGTCAGCGACCAGTAACTATCACTTGGGGTTGGGAACCTGGACCTACTACTGGTGTCAGCGACCAGTAACTATCACTTGGGGTTGGGAACCTGGACCTACTACTGGTGTCAGCGACCAGTAACTATCACTTGGGGTTGGGAACCTGGACCTACTACTGGTGTCAGCGACCAGTAACTATCACTCGGGGTTGGGAACCTGGACCTACTACTGGTGTCAGCGACCAGTAACTATCACTCGGGGTGGGAACCTGGACTTACTGCTGGTGTCAGCGACCAGTAACTATCACTCGGGGTTGGGAACCTGGACTTACTGCTGGTGTCAGCGACCAGTAACTATCACTCGGGGTTGGGAACCTGGACCTACTACTGGTGTCAGGGACCAGTAACTATCACTCGGGGTTGGGAACCTGGACTTACTGCTGGTGTTAGCAACCAGTAACTATCACTCGGGGTTGAGAACCTGGACCTACTGCTGGTGTCAGCGACCAGTAACTATCACTCGGGGTTGGGAACCTGGACCTACTGCTGGTGTCAGCGACCAGTAACTATCACTCGGGGTTGGGAACCTGGACCTACTGCTGGTGTCAGCGACCAGTAACTATCACTCGGGGTTGGTGACCTGGACGTACTACTGGTGTTAACGACCAGTAACTATCACTCGAGGTTGGGAACCTGGACCTACTGCTGGTGTCAGCGACCAGTAACTATCACTCGGGGATGGGAACCTGGACCTACTGCTGGTGTCAGCGACCAGTAACTATCACTCGGGGTTTGGAACCTGGACTTACTGCTGGTGTCAGCGACCAGTAACTATCACTCGGGGTTGGGAACCTGGACCTACTGCTGGTGTCAGCGACCAGTAACTATCACTCGGGGTTAGGAACCTGGACCTACTACTGGTGTCAGCGACCAGTAACTATCACTCGGGGTTGGGAACCTGGACTTACTGCTGGTGTCAGCGACCAGTAACTATCACTCGGGGTTGGGAACCTGGACCTACTACTGGTGTCAGCGACCAGTAACTATCACTCGGGGTTGGGAACCTGGACCTACTACTGGTGTCAGCGACCAGTAACTATCACTCAGGGTTGGGAACCTGGACTTACTGCTGGTGTCAGCGACCAGTAACTATCACTCGGGGTTGGGAACCTGGACCTACTACTGGTGTCCCCTCAAGGAAGGTTCCTTGATGTTGGTGAGGGGCTCTTGATTTAGGAAATTGGATCTGTGCTCCAGTTCCCCGAATTAAGCCTAAATGCCTTCCACATCCCCCCCCAGGTGCTGTATAATCCTCCGGGTTTAGCGCTTCCCCTTGATAATAATAATAATAATAATAATAATAATAATAATAATAATAATAATAATAATAATAATACTGGTGTCAGCGATCAGTAACTATCACTCGGGGTTGGGAACCTGGACCTACTACTGGTGTCAGCGACCAGTAACTATCACTCGGGGTTGGGAACCTGGACCTACTACTGGTGTCAGCGACCAGTAACTATCACTCGGGGTTGGTAACCTGGACCGCTGGTGTCAGCGACCAGTAACTATCACTCGGGGTTGGGAACCTGGACCTACTACTGGTGTCAGCGACCAGTAACTATCACTCGGGGTTGGGAACCTGGACCGCTGGTGTCAGCGACCAGTAACTATCACTCGGGGTTGGGAACCTGGACCTACTACTGGTGTCAGCGACCAGTAACTATCACTCGGGGTTGGGAACCTGGACCTACTACTGGTGTCAGCGACCAGTAACTATCACTCGGGGTTGGGAACCTGGACCTACTGCTGGTGTCAGCGACCAGTAACTATCACTCGGGGTTGGGAACCTGGACCTACTACTGGTGTCAGCGACCAGTAACTATCACTCGGGGTTGAGAACCTGGACCGCTGGTGTCAGCGACCAGTAACTATCACTCGGGTTGGGAACCTGGACCTACTACTGGTGTCAGCGACCAGTAACTATCACTCGGGGTTGGGAACCTGGACCGCTGGTGTCAGCGACCAGTAACTATCACTCAGGGTTGGGAACCTGGACCTACTACTGGTGTCAGCGACCAGTAACTATCACTCGGGGTTGGGAACCTGGACCTACTACTGGTGTCAGCGACCAGTAACTATCACTCGGGGTTGGGAACCTGGACCTACTGCTGGTGTCAGCGACCAGTAACTATCACTCGGGGTTGGGAACCTGGACCTACTACTGGTGTCAGCGACCAGTAACTATCACTCGGGGTTGAGAACCTGGACCGCTGGTGTCAGCGACCAGTAACTATCACTCGGGGTTGGGAACCTGGACCTACTACTGGTGTCAGCGACCAGTAACTATCACTCGGGGTTGGGAACCTGGACCTACTACTGGTGTCAGCGACCAGTAACTATCACTCGGGGTTGGGAACCTGGACCTACTACTTGTGTCAGCGACCAGTAACTATCACTCGGGGTTGGGAACCTGGACCTACTACTGGTGTCAGCGACCAGTAACTATCACTCGGGGTTGGTAACCTGGACCGCTGGTGTCAGCGACCAGTAACTATCACTCAGGGTTGGGAACCTGGACCTACTACTGGTGTCAGCGACCAGTAAGTATCACTCGGGGTTGGGAACCTGGACCTACTACTGGTGTCAGCGACCAGTAACTATCACTCGGGGTTGGGAACCTGGACCGCTGGTGTCAGCGACCAGTAACTATCACTCGGGGTTGGGAACCTGGACCTACTACTGGTGTCAGCGACCAGTAACTCACGTGAGGTTGGTCACGTAACAAAAGCTTGGAATCCAGCCGGCAGCATAACTAGCGGCCGATCTTTTAACTAGTGATTCCATCCTCTTTCATTAACTAGTTTTCTACTTTTCCTATTTCTATACAAACATATATATATTAATTCTAATGTTTATAACAAAAATAAAGAACAATATCCCAGTATGATGATACATGTGGCGTCAGATGTTAATATAAAGATTGAAATCTTAACTTTAGCTACTAGTCAAGAAGTCCGCTATATAACATTAATTAAAACCTTGTAACTAGAATATTTCTCATAAATAAAATGTCGTAATAATGTTGGGAGAATTACCGACAATATGTAAAGTATAACTAATGTGACATTTTATTGTGGCAACGTTTCACTCTCCAGGAGCTTTATCAAGCCGTTACAAACAGTACATGTATGTATAATGTTCGCCAAGACCGTAGTCCTGGCACGGGTCTCAATCTTGCGATGACCCGTCTCTGACTCCCGAGGGAGAAAGGTTTCTACAATGATGCGTCATATGCTGCTCAAGCACTCTTCTGGTCAGTTCATCTGGTGCATCTCATAAGCGACAACACCATATGTACTCCTAACTATGGACACTGGCGAGAAGGAGGATATGTCGTTATCACGGGTAAAAGATTGTCTGGTACACTAGTATGGCCGCAGTCATCTCTGGGTCCTCTTCAGGAGGGAATATCAGTCCTAGTTGCCTGCGGAGTATCTCAGCAACTTCACACTCCAGAAGATAGTGTGTTAGGGGCCTCTGGACAACGTGCTGACAGTACTGGCACATCTTCTCAGCCTTGTCTACCATCATCTTGGCTGTGGGAAAGCCCAAACGAAGCCGATGGATGGCGGTACACTGCTCTCTGGACCAGTTTCTATCATATGGAGGGGGTTCTGCCTGAGTCGCTGCTCCGTACCACTGTTGAGATGGGGTATCATCTAAGCCCTCCCCCTGGAGCTTCATGGCTCTGGCAGCCACCAGTTTGGTCTGTCGTAGGCTGATGGGGACAGTAATCCCAACATGTGGATAGTCTGTTGCTGCCTTGGCTGCATCATCTGCCGCCTCATTTCCCCGGATGCCAGCATGGCTAGGGATCCAGTTCAATGTCGATCTGTTACCCTGAACGTCTAAGGCTGTCATTATGCTCAGGATCGATGTGATGAGGTGAACATTGTCCTGTGGTTGAGGATGGGAGAGAGCATTGATTGCAGAGGTGGAATCAACATGTATGACAGGTCGGAGTCGATGTCGCAGGGCATGTGACAATGCCTGCTGAATCGCCACCAGCTCAGCTTGAAGGATCGTGCAGTGGTCAGGGAGTCGCCAGCCTTGTGTGTGACCATTGTGGTACAGTCCAGCTGCTGCTCTCTTCCTGTCAGGGTTGACAGAACCATCTGTGAAATACACTACACATGTGCCTCCCTCTGCCAGTGCCATGCTTGTCTCAGCATGATTGCTGAGGGTGCCTTGACTGCAGAGACACTTAGAGATGGGTAGTTGCATGATGCAAACATCGGCTGGATCTGGGTGCCAGGGAGGTGGTGGATGGTACCCAGCAACAGGAAGGTCACAACTATTCTCAAGGAGTAGTTGTATAGGCAGCAGCTTCCGCCCAGCAGCACAAAACGAACGAATTCAGTAGTCCGTGAAGAGTGTGGGATCTTGTGTCATGGTTGTCAATATCCGTCTCCTTAATGGGGTACCTTGCTGCCGGTGCAGAATCATGGCTACTTTGCAGGCGTTTATGTATCTTACTCTGTCAGCCAAGGAAGGAAGCCGGGCCTCAGATCTGAGACATACTGTATTGGTCCAGATGGGGGCCCCAAGCATAGTTCTTATCGCCTGGTTTTTTACGACCTCCACCCTTTGCCTGCTTTGCCGGTGCACCGTAGTCAATGAGCGAGCGTATAGCTTGTATATAGTACAAGCGAAGTACATCTTTGCTTGCCCCTGCACGGTGCCTCGTCATGGTTCTCATGGCGTTGAGTCTGAGCAGAGCAACTGACCTGACATACTCGGCCTGTTTCTGAAAGGTCAGCTTTTTATCAATGTAGATTCCCAAGTACAGGTAGGAGCCTGTCCACTCAAGTTCTATATCCTGAATACGTAATCTATTCACAGAATCTGGTCCGTTGAACATCATTGCAAGAGATTTCTCGGCCGAGATCTTGAGGCCTAGTTCCTTGCAAGACTGCGTAATTAGGTCCTAAGCTCTCTGAGCCTGTCGCTCCAAATTGAATTTCCCATTCACTACGAGTGCAAGATCATCAGCATAGCTGAGAAGCTGTGTACCACTGTGAAAGGGAAGGCTCACAAGTTCCTGCATATGGACGTTAAACTGGGTAGGACTGAGCACACCTCCTTGTGGCGTGCCGTTTTCCAGGGTTTTAAAGGAAGAGTAGTGTCCCTGAAAGCTGACACAGGCCTGCCTGCCCCTAAGGTAGGACTCTATCCAGGCCAGGAGGCCTTGGTATATATAGGCTTAGGGTGAGGTGTAATACTAGTAGTAATAGTAATAATATAAGTTGCAATAATAGTAGTATTTCAACTTATATTACTACTACTACTACTGCTACCACTAGTATTACACCTCACTCTTAAGCCTATATATACCCTCTGTGTATTGTTTGTAACGGCTTGACAAAGCTCCTGGAGAGCGAAACGTTGCCACAAAATGTCACATTAGTTGCGCTTGTGTCCTTTTACTTTACATAAAATGTCGTGAATGGGCATAATTCACAACACCTCTTCCCCCCCCCCTCACGACCAATGGTCGCACCAGGAACACATCCATAGGAGTGGCCAGAGACGAAGTTTCGAGGAACCTTCATAATTTTGCCTCATCTCCGCTCAACACTCGTTCCGGAGAGCCAGAGGTGATAACACTGTTAAAATAAAACACCATGATTAATTCAATTTCAGGATCAAGAAAGCACACCTTTCCTGGCGAGGTGTTCTAAAGCAAGTCAGATTTATAAATGTGTGAAGCCTCGGTATTACTAATAATATAAAAGGTAAATACTTAGATTCTATTGTATTTTAAGTACAAATGTACTTCCTTATGAGATTTCATACAGAGGGATATTATCTGGAGTTTACTTGGAGAGGGTTTTGGGGGTTAACGCCCCCACGGCTAGGTCTCAGTGTGATGTAGTTCAGCTGGGCTTGTGAGGTCTCTTGGGAGACCTAATTTAACCAATTACATGGTCACCTTGCCTTGGCAAATGTCTGTCAGAGACACGCCTTTTCGGCTTATGTATCAGCTCCTTTGTCCGTCACTGGAGTCAGATCTCGGCGTCAGGTCGTACACGTGGTTGTGGAGGGTGCTTGGACCACCATATAAGCCCAAGGAACAGCTGAGCAGAGGAGATTTGTGCGGAGCTCTGGCCTGGGTGTAGAGCTCTGAGCAGAGAGACTTCGAGAGGAGCTCTGGCCGGTGGGCAGAGAGTCAAGTCGAGAGTCGAGCAGAGCTCTGGCCTGTGAGCAGAGCTGAGCTGGAGAGTCTCGGGAGGAGAGACTGTTGGAGACATTGGGCAGAGTACTGGCTTAGTTCCTTTGGTGAACTGTCCTCTGAACTATATTGTAAGTTATATTCTGTTTCGTCTAGTTGATTGTATTCCCTGTCTCACTATTTATATGTACCATCCCATTTATCTAAACCCCAATTATTTGTTATTTTACTCATTTTATTTCAAGTAGTGAGAGGGTGAGTAGTGTGGTGAGTAGAATAATGAGTGGTGAAGATGTAGTCACCCGTGACCTCACATTACCTACCTCCGCTAATCATCTCTACCTACCACCTCACCAGCCTATCCCCTGCCTACATAACCCCTTACTCCGTTATTCCCCAGTTATACTATATTCCAGTACCCCCCTACATGACATCAGACCAGGCCTCGTGGTAGATCAGGGTCTGATCAACCAAGCTGTTACTGCTGGCCGCACGTAAGCTGACATACGAACCTCGGCCCGGTTGGTCAGGTGCCTGTCCAATGCCTTCTTGAAGACAGCCAGGGGTCTATTGGTAATCCCCCTTATGTATGCTGGGAGGAAGTTGAACAGTCTTGAGCCCCGGACACTTATTGTGTTGTTTTTCAATGTACTCGAACAAATACAAGTCTTGTTTCCCATCTTAGCCTTCGATGTCAGCAAAATGTCGACTAAGACCAATGAAACCAATAGCACTACCAAAGATCTCTAAGAACAGAAATGCACAGACACCAGCAGCATCAGCTAGAGCAGTAGCTGAACCAACAATGCCAACAGCAAGGCCACAGAATAGACTAGTGAAGTCCACATCAACCTGCAGCGAACATCAAGGAACCAGAGAGTAGGTTCTGTTCCAAAATGTCATCATCACCTAACTTGTATCCTTTCAATATACCAACTAGAATTATATGCTTCGTCCCAGGACAGCAGTGACTAGCAGAAAATGACTGTAAATAAAGGGTCTTGGTTTTAATACGAGGGGCGCAAACAAAAGCACCAACTATGCTAGCTCCTGTCGTGTGGATGCTCTCGGCAGCTCCGATACCCAAGGAGACACTCAAGACAATCTTCGGAGCTCCAAACGTATAGGGAGCCACTTACCAAGAACCTGCCAAAATTAATCCTTTAGCTCTACCCAGTAATTGTATCGCCAATACCAATAGCAATGGGGAAAAGGAGGTAGAAACAAAGTCCATACTCGACATAGTTCTTTATACCCCGTAGTTGATAAATTAGACACATGTGCAACTCTTGGGTATCTTTATTGAGGAAACGTTTCGCCACACAGTGGCTTCATCAGTCCCTACGTAGGAGAAACTTGAAGAACAGGAGGAGAATGAGGTAATCAGTCCCTCAACCTTGAGTCGATGTGTTCAGTCCATCAATCTTGAATAGAATACGGCATATGAGCGGAGAAGCAGCTTATAAACCGTATGGCAGGAGAGGTGCAGCAGTCATAGGTGGTGTCACATTTGTTCAATGTGGAAGTAGGTCGTGCCCAAGAATTAAGCAAGCGAAGAATTCCTAAGTAGTAAGATCCCAAGAAGTTGCAGTGTCTGACAGGTTTGTAGGTATCTACAATACCCCGTAGTTGCTTGTTTTCTTGGTGAGTAGTAAGTAAGAGCCAAACATCGGTAGCCATCATGCTGGGAGTCAATATCAACAATCAAGTTAGCAACTTCCTGTTCTAGAGATTTCTCTATACAGATTACCGAATATTAACTTGAGTCCTAGCTCCACTCTAATAATTCTTGTGTAACTCCTTAGGTTCCATTGATGATAAATCATTTGTTCGCTACGTGTCGGTGGGTCACATTCACACTCATTTCCCAATGAATTTTCATGACAATGCATAGGTAATCACCTAGGTTTCTATAATAGCTAGTGACGTCTGGAAGTTTGGAGTGCATGTGGGAAATACTAATGCTGGAAGTGAAACCTTCCCAAGGCCTCAAGAACAACGACGTCTTAAAGAGAATACGGAGAGCGTCTGGCTCTCCCTCCGAACTGTCCGTCGTGTCTCTACTCTCTTATGTCCCTCTGCTGAACATGTATACCTTCAAAACGACCTTTATTCAAGGCGATGAAGGAAGTTTTAAGTGAGATAGATACTCAGAAGAAAAAATGCAGCAGAACGAGACAGTGTGGCGAGAAAACCATCGTATTCACGGCATGTACTGGATTTCAGAGGAGCCACAACACAAGTTGCTGGAGCAACGACTCAGACATTAACTGAGACAGGAAGACGATCACTGGCTCACACATGAGGAAAACAATACGAGAAAGCACATGTCGCTTGCCATGAGAGCCTCTGACATATCCGACTCAGAGAGTGATTTTCCCCGGCGTAAATATTCCGTCGAGAGCACTATTAATGTCTCTTCAAGTGACAGTAGTTTGACCACTCCTTTACTACTCCCTTAGGCAAATTCCTTTGAAGAATTTTTTGTATGGTGTCGCCTGTGACTGTAGTGTCACCCATGACTGTAGTGTCATCTGTGACTGTAGTGTCACCTGTGACTGCAGTGTCACCCATGACTGTAGTGTCACCCGTGGCTGTAGTGTCACCCGTGACTAGTGTCACCCGTGACTGAAGTGTCACCTGTGGCTTCTCTCCCAGAGTAGCTCTTAGGATAGAATTAACATTTTTGCGGTAATATACTGCGTCGACATGAGATGTGGTGGCTTTAAGGCTGATCATTACCCAATGCCTTAGAACTTCTGCAGGTTTCACAGGATCAAACTCCCGGAGTCCCCCATTTTGTTGCATCCAGGGCAATACTTACACCTGTTTTGCCCTTTCTAGCAACAAATGAACAGAACTGAATATCCTGTTCTAAACGAAATCATTAAAGGATTCAATAGGAAATAATTTACGATCCTTCTTCCTGGTTTATATTAAAGTTTCTTAATAAACCACAGAAGGGTTTTACATTATTTCTTTAAAATGTTGCACCGTAAAACAAGTACTCATTAGAAATTTACTCTGGGTTCAGTTAATAAGATTGTACACCATATTCTGTCTCTATTATAACACTGAATTGCTCATTGTGACCAGGAGTTTTGAATGGCAGCACAGTGTGACTAGATGTCTTGCACGGTAACATAGTGTGACCAGGAGTCTTGCACGGTAACATAGTGTGACCAGGAGTCTTGCATGGTAGCATAGTGTGACCAGGAGTCTTGCATGGTAGCATAGTGTGACCAGGAGTCTTGCATGGTAGCATAGTGTGACCAGGAGTCTTGCATGGTAGCATAGTGTGGCCAGGAGTCTTGCACGGTAACATAGTGTGACCAGGAGTCTTGCATGGTAGCATAGTGTGACCAGGAGTCTTGCATGGTAGCATAGTGTGACCAGGAGTCTTGCATGGTAGCATAGTGTGATCAGGAGTCTTGCATGGTAGCATAGTGTGACCAGGAGTCTTGCATGGTAGCATAGTGTGACCAGGAGTCTTGCACGGTAACATAGTGTGACCAGGAGTCTTGCATGGTAGCATAGTGTGACCAGGAGTCTTGCATGGTAGCATAGTGTGACCAGGAGTCTTGCACGGTAACATAGTGTGACCAGGAGTCTTGCATGGTAGCATAGTGTGACCAGGAGTCTTGCATGGTAGCATAGTGTGACCAGGAGTCTTGCATGGTAACATAGTGTGACCAGGAGTCTTGCATGGTAACATAGTGTGACCAGGAGTCTTGCATGGTAGCATAGTGTGACCAGGAGTCTTGCATGGTAGCATAGTGTGACCAGGAGTCTTGCATGGTAACATAGTGTGACCAGGAGTCTTGCATGGTAGCATAGTGTGACCAGGAGTCTTGCATGGTAGCATAGTGTGACCAGGAGTCTTGCATGGTAACATAGTGTGACCAGGAGTCTTGCATGGTAACATAGTGTGACCAGGAGTCTTGCATGGTAACATAGTGTGACCAGGAGTCTTGCATGGTAGCATAGTGTGACCAGGAGTCTTGCATGGTAGCATAGTGTGACAAGAGGATCTTGCATGGTAGCATAGTGTGACAAGAGGATCTTGCATGGTAGCATAGTGTGACCAAGGGTGTTGCATGATAGTAGTGTGATCAGGTACTTGCATGGTGGCATAGTGTGACCAGGAGTCTTGCATGGTGGCATAGTGTGACCAGGTACTTGCATGGTGGCAGAGTGTGACCAGGAGTCTTGCATGGTGGCATAGTGTGACCAGGAGTCTTGCATGGTAGCATAGTGTGATAAGTGGTCTTGATTGGTAGCATAGTGTGACCAGGGGTCTTACATGATACCAAAGTGTGACCAAGGATCTTGCATGGTGGTATAGTGTGACCAGGTACTTGCATGGTAGCATAGTGTGACCAAGGATCTTGCATGGTAGCATAGTGTGACCAAGGGTCTTGCATGGTAGTAAAGTGTGACCAGGTACTTGCATGGTAGCATAGTGACCAGGAGTCTTGCATGGTAGCACAGTGTAACCAGTGGCCGTGCATGGTAACATAGTGTGACCAGGGGTCCTGCATGGTAGCATAGTGTAACCAGTGGCCGTGCATGGTAGCATAGTGTGACCAGGGGTCCTGCATGGTAGCATAGTGTAACCAGTGGCCGTGCATGGTAGCATAGTGTGACCAGGGGTCCTGCATGGTAGCATAGTGTAACCAGTGGCCGTGCATGGTAGCATAGTGTGACCAGGGGTCCTGCATGGTAGCATAGTGTAACCAGTAGCCGTGCATGGTAGCATAGTGTGACCAGGGGTCCTGCATGGTAGCACAGTGTAACCAGTGGCCGTGCATGGTAACATAGTGTGACCAGGGGTCCTGCATGGTAGCATAGTGTAACCAGTGGCCGTGCATGGTAGCATAGTGTGACCAGGGGTCCTGCATGGTAGCATAGTGTAACCAGTGGCCGTGCATGGTAGCATAGTGTGACCAGGGGTCCTGCATGGTAGCATAGTGTAACCAGTAGCCGTGCATGGTAGCATAGTGTGACCAGGGGTCCTGCATGGTAGCATAGTGTAACCAGTGGCCGTGCATGGTAGCATAGTGTGACCAGGGGTCCTGCATGGTAGTATAATGTGACCAGGGATCTTCCATGGTAGCATAGCGTTTCCAGGGGTCTTACATGGTAGCATAATGTGAACAGGAGTTTTGCATGGTAGCACAGTGTGACCAGGAATCTTGCATGGTAGTGTAGTGTGACCAGGAGTCTTGCATGGTAGCATAGCGTGGCCAGGGGTCTTGCATGGTAGCATAGTGTGGCCAGGGGTCTTGCACGGTAGCATAGTGTGGCCAGGGGTCTTCCACGGTAGCATAGTGTGACCAGGGGTCTTCCACGGTAGCATAGTGTGACCAGGGGTCTCCCACGGTAGCATAGTGTGACCAGGGGTCTTGCATGGTAGCACAGAGTGACCAAGGGCACTGCATGATAGATACTGTCAGACACTCCCTGATGACGTCTACTTCCAGGACTCGTAGCAATGGTTTTAAGTTGGAAAAATTCAGATTCAGGAAGGATATAGGAAAGTACTGGTTTGGTAATAGAGTTGTGGATGAGTGGAACAAACTCCCAAGTGCAGTTATTGAGGCTAAAACGTTGTGTAGTTTTAAAAATAGGTTAGATAAATACACGAGTGGGTGTGGGTGGGTGTGAGTTGGACCTGACTAGCTTGTGCTACTAGGTCAGTTGTTGTGTTCCTTCCTTAAGTGAATGTGACCTGCCCTGACTTGGTTGGGGCATTGGCTTAAGCCGGTAGGAGACTTTGACCTGCCTCGCATGGGCCAGTAGGCCTGCTGCACTGTATTTGAGGAGGTAGATCATGGTAATGAATATGATATTGTGTATATGGACTTCAGTAAGGCTTTTGACAGGGTCCCACATCAGAGACTATTGAGGAAAATTAAGGCACATGGAATACGAGGAGAAATTTTTTCCTGGATAGAGGCATGGTTGACAAATAGGCAGCAGAGAGTTTGCATAAACGGGGAGAAATCAGAGTGGGGAAGCGTCACGAGCGGTGTTCCACAGGGGTCAGTGTTGGGCCCCCTGCTGTTCACAATCTACATAAACGACATAGATGAGGGCATAAAGAGCGACATCGGCAAGTTTGCCCATGACACCAAAATAGGCCGTCGAATTCATTCTGACGAGGACATTCGAGCACTCCAGGAAGATTTGAATAGACAAATGCAAAGTTCTAAATGTTGGACAGGAAAATAACCATGCCACATATAAACTAAATAATGTAGATCTTAATATTACGGATTGCGAAAAGATTTAGGAGTTCTGGTTAGCAGTAATCTGAAACCAAGACAACAGTGCATAAGTGTTCGCAATAAAGCTAATAGAATCCTTGGCTTCATATCAAGAAGCATAAATAATAGGAGTCCTCAGGTTGTTCTTCAACTCTATACATCCTTGGTTAGGCCTCATTTAGATTATGCTGCACAGTTTTGGTCACCGTATTACAGAATGGATATAAATTCTCTGGAAAATGTACAAAGGAGGATGACAAAGTTGATCCCATGTATCAGAAACCTTCCCTATGAGGATAGACTAAGGGCCCTGAAACTGCACTCTCTAGAAAGACGTAGAATTAGGGGGGATATGATTGAGGTGTATAAATGGAAGACAGGAATAAATAAAGGGGATGTAAATAGTGTGCTGAAAATATCTAGCCTAGACAGGACTCGCAGCAATGGTTTTAAGTTGGAAAAATTCAGATTCAGGAAGGATATAGGAAAGTACTGGTTTGGTAATAGAGTTGTGGATGAGTGGAACAAACTCCCGAGTACAGTTATAGAGGCCAGAACGTTGTGCAGCTTTAAAAATAGGTTGGATAAATACATGAGTAGATGTGGGTGGGTGTGAGTTAGACCTGATAGCTTGTGCTACCAGGTCGGTTGCCGTGTTCCTCCCTTAAGTCAATGTGACCTGATCTGACTAGGTTGGGTGCATTGGCTTAAGCCGGTAGGAAACTCGGACCTGCCTCGCATGGGCCAGTAGGCCTTCTGCAGTGTTCTTTCGTTCTTATGTTCTTATGTTCTTATTCCTATCAGACACAGCAATATCTTGGGATCTTAATTAATACTTGGGAATTCTTCACTTGCCTAACCCTTGGGCACGACCTACTTCCACACTGAACATTAAAATTATTTACCCTTCTCAGTTTATGTTTCGTGCCAAAGAAAATGGCTTCAGTTTTCCCGAGGTGTAATAATAGTTTATTGTCTACTAACCATTTGCTGCAGGACTCCAGTTCCAGTGTTAATACATTAGCTATATCTTGTGGGTCTTTACCTGACACTAACACAACACTGTCATCTGCATACAGTAGGAGTTTGCACTTGACACTGATAGGTATGTCGTTAACATAACATAGGAATAATAAAGGACCCAGAATACTACCTTGGGGAACTCCACATGCTATCGGCAGGGGTTCTGATTCCCCTCCACCACTACCACAACGACCACCCCTACCACCACTACCACAACGACCACCACTACCACAACGACCACCACTACCACAACGACCACCACTACCACCACTACCACAACGACCACTACTGCCACCACTACCACAACGACCACCACTACACAACGACCACCACTACCACAACGACCACTACCACAACGACCACCACTACCACAACGACCACCAGTACCACCACTACCACAACTACCACCACTACCACGACCACCATAACCCTTGACAATAAAGAGATTTAACCAGCAATATTCACTCGCCTGTGTCCGAATCGTCACGTGACTAGAGTCCTGAGAGTACAAGTGAGAGAGGTGTCCACTCCGTCAGTACTCAAGACCTCACTCAGCCTCAGCACTCTCATCCAGGATACCTGTTTCCTGATACATGGGTCCAAATGTATCACCAGACCATATAAAACATCCATTTTAGCACCTTTTTCCGAGTTTTTCAATGATTCAAGTATGTTTAAAAAATATATGAAATATTCAGAATTATTACTGATTTTCATCGAATTTTTGTGGGATTTTTTTAAAATATGCAAAATATTTATAAATGTACTCAGTGTTGGTGGAAGGTAGATAATGATATTTCTTGAAGAAGTAGCCAAAAGACAGGAGGGGAAAGGGGAAGCCAGAGCCAGGCGAGGCTCGGGACGACGCCAGCCGCAGCCTAATTCGCAGGCTTTTGTGGTCTAGAATTTCTGGTCTTGGCCGGATGGTCGACACTTCATCACATAAATCCGGGATCATCGTCCTTAAGACCTCCCGGTAATTGGCTCTCTGGACTATAACACCTGTTGAGATTGTTAATGGTATTGAAGGGGAGACCAGGCGCGGTGCTCCCCTCCCCCACCTCACCCCTCTCCCTCCCTCTCCCTCCCTCCACTCTGTTTACACTATAGATTAACCAGATTACTTGCATGCTTGTTGGAGTTCTGTCTTAGGAGGGGAGGAAGGGGTTATAATGGAGGGGAAGGGGTTATAATGCAGGGGGTTATCAGGAAGGGGAAGGGGTTATAATGGAGGGGAAGGGGTTATAATGCAGGGGGTTATCAGGAAGGGGAAGGGGTTATAATGGAGGGGAAGGGGTTATAATGCAGGGGGTTATCAGGAAGGGGAAGGAGTTATAATGGAGGGGAAGGGGTTATAATGCAGGGGGTTATCAGGAAGGGGAAGGGGTTATAATGGAGGGGAAGGGTTATAATGCAGGGGGTTATCAGGAAGGGGAAGGAGTTATAATGGAGGGGAAGGGGTTATAATGCAGGGGTTATCAGGAAGGGGAAGGAGTTATAATGGAGGGGAAGGGGTTATAATGCAGGGGGTTATCAGGAAGGGGAAGGGGTTATAATGGAGGGGAAGGGGTTATAATGCAGGGGGTTATCAGGAAGGGGAAGGAGTTATAATGGAGGGGAAGGGGTTATAATGCAGGGGGTTATCAGGAAGGGAAGGGTTATAATGGAGGGGAAAGGGGTTATATGCAGGGGGTTATCAGGAAGGGGAAGGAGTTTATAATGGAGGGGAAGGGGTTATAATGCAGGGGTTATCAGGAAGGGGAAGGGGTTATAATGGAGGGGAAGGGGTTATAATGCAGGGGGTTATCAGGAAGGGGAAGGAGTTATAATGGAGGGGAAGGGGTTATAATGCAGGGGGTTATCAGGAAGGGGAAGGGGTTATAATGGAGGGGAAGGGGTTATAATGCAGGGGGTTATCAGGAAGGGGAAGGGGTTATAATGGAGGGGAAGGGGTTATAATGCAGGGGGTTATCAGGAAGGGGAAGGAGTTATAATGGAGGGGAAGGGGTTATAATGCAGGGGGTTATCAGGAAGGGGAAGGGGTTATAATGGAGGGGAAGGGGTTATAATGCAGGGGGTTATCAGGAAGGGGAAGGAGTTATAATGGAGGGGAAGGGGTTATAATGCAGGGGGTTATCAGGAAGGGGAAGGGGTTATAATGGAGGGGAAGGGGTTATAATGCAGGGGGTTATCAGGAAGGGGAAGGGTTATAATGGAGGGGAAGGGGTTATAATGCAGGGGGTTATCAGGAAGGGGAAGGGGTTATAATGGAGGGGAAGGGGTTATAATGCAGGGGGTTATCAGGAAGGGGAAGGGGTTATAATGGAGGGGAAGGGGTTATAATGCAGGGGGTTATCAGGAAGGGGAAGGAGTTATAATGGAGGGGAAGGGGTTATAATGCAGGGGGTTATCAGGAAGGGGAAGGGGTTATAATGGAGGGGAAGGGGTTATAATGCAGGGGGTTATCAGGAAGGGGAAGGGTTATAATGGAGGGGAAGGGGTTATAATGCAGGGGGTTATCAGGAAGGGGAAGGAGTTATAATGGAGGGGAAGGGGTTATAATGCAGGGGGTTATCAGGAAGGGGAAGGGGTTATAATGGAGGGGAAGGGGTTATAATGCAGGGGGTTATCAGGAAGGGGAAGGAGTTATAATGGAGGGGAAGGGGTTATAATGCAGGGGTTATCAGGAAGGGGAAGGAGTTATAATGGAGGGGAAGGGGTTATAATGCAGGGGGTTATCAGGAAGGGGAAGGGGTTATAATGGACGGGGTTATCGGGAAGCGGTCATAAGGGAGGAAGGGGTTATAAGAGAGGATAAAGTGAGAGAAAGGGTTATATAAGAGACATAAATGGTGTTAAGGGCTACTATTACTATGTAGGTATCTGCCGGACTATCACACTCGGCATCGGCCATTTTACGGTATCGGTGAACAAATGGCCGATACCTGCCGATATTTTTTAATATATTAATAATACAAGTGTGCTTAAGAATATCAACATTAACACACACACACACACACACACACACACACACACACACACACACACACACACACACACACACACACACACACACACACACACACACACTGCAAGAAGGCGTTTGACACAGCTCCACACAAGAGATTGGTGCAAAAACTGGAGGACCAAGCAGGGATAACAGGGAAGGCACTACAATGGATCAGGGAACACTTGTCAGGAAGACAGCAGCGAGTCATGGTACGTGGCGAGGTGTCAGAGTGGGCACCTGTGACCAGCGGGGTCCCACAGGGGTCAGTCCTAGGACCAGTGCTGTTTCTGGTATTTGTGAACGACATGACGGAAGGAATAGACTCTGAGGTGTCCTGTTTGCAGATGACGTGAAGTTGATGAGAAGAATTCACTCGATCGAAGACCAGGCAGAACTACAAAGGGATCTGGACAGGCTGCAGACCTGGTCCAGCAATTGGCTCCTGGAGTTCAATCCCACCAAGTGCAAAGTCATGAAGATTGGGGAAGGGCAAAGAAGGCCGCAGACGGAGTACAGTCTAGGGGTCAGAGACTACAAACCTCACTCAAGGAAAAAGATCTTGGGGTGAGTATAACACCAGGCACATCTCCTGAAGCGCACATCAACCAAATAACTGCTGCAGCATATGGGCGCCTAGCAAACCTCAGAACAGCATTCCGACATCTTAATAAGGAATCATTCAGGACCCTGTACACCGTGTACGTTAGGCCCATATTGGAGTATGCGGCACCAGTTTGGAACCCACACCTAGCCAAGCACGTGAAGAAACTAGAGAAAGTGCAAAGGTTTGCAACAAGACTAGTCCCAGAGCTAAGAGGTATGTCCTACGAGGAGAGGTTAAGGGAAATCAACCTGACGACACTGGAGGACAGGAGAGATAGGGGGGACATGATAACGACATACAAAATACTGAGAGGAATTGACAAGGTGGACAAAGACAGGATGTTCCAGAGATTGGACACAGTAACAAGGGGCACAGTTGGAAGCTGAAGACACAGATGAATCACAGGGATGTTAGGAAGTATTTCTTCAGCCACAGAGTAGTCAGTAAGTGGAATAGTTTGGGAAGCGATGTAGTGGAGGCAGGATCCATACATAGCTTTAAGCAGAGGTATGATAAAGCTCACGGCTCGGGGAGAGTGACCTAGTAGCGATCAGTGAAGAGGCGGGGCCAGGAGCTCGGACTCGACCCCCGCAACCTCAACTAGGTGAGTACAACTAGGTGAGTACACATATTCCGATACCTTAGTAAGGAATCGTTCAAGACACTGTACACCGTGTATGTCAGGCCCATACTGGAGTATGCAGCACCTGTTTGGAACCCGCACTTGATAAATCACGTCAAGAAACTAGAGAAAGTACAAAGGTTTGCGACAAGGTTAGTTCCAGAGCTAAGAGGAATGTCCTATGAAGAAAGATTAAGGGAAATCGGCCTGACGACACTGGAGGACAGGAGGGTCAGGGGAGATATGATAACGACATATAAAATACTGCGTGGAATAGACAAGGTGGACAAAGACAGGATGTTCCAGGGAAGGGACTCAGAAACAAGAGGCCACAATTGGAAGTTGAAGACACAAATGAGTCAGAGAGATATTAGGAAGTATTTCTTCAGTCATAGAGTTGTAAGGCAGTGGAATAGCCTAGAAAATGACGTAGTGGAGGCAGGAACCATACACAGTTTTAAGACGAGGTTTGATAAAGCTCATGGAGCGGGGAGAGAGAGGGCCCAGTAGCAACCGGTGAAGAGGCGGGGCCAGGAGCTAAGACTCGACCCCTGCAACCACAAATAGATGAGTACAAATAGGTGAGTACACATGCCATACATAGCTTTAAGCAAAGGTATGATAAAGCTCACGGTTCAGGGAGAGTGACCTAGTAGCGACCAGTGAAAAGGCGGGGTCAGGAGCTTGGACTCGACCCCTGCAACCTCAACTAGGTGAGGTGAGTACACACATACACACATACATACACACACACACACACACACACACACACCCCACACACACACACACACACACACACACACACACACACACACACACACACACACCGTACTCATATACAACAGGCCTAGTGTCTAATCGACATGTGCCTAGGACAAAATGGTAACTAACACACACACACACACACACACATGCTGCTTACATGAATACATCCACATTCAAGAGAGGACCCAGGAGTTGTAAGTCAATGATGGACCATGTAAGATTGACTGAAGTCTTCCAGTAATGGAAGATTTAGCTGAAGTGAAAACTGCATATTATCTTTGACCCCAGGAACATGCTCCAGGCAGACCTCCAGGTAGGCCTCCAAGTAGACCTCCAGGTAGACTTCCAGGGAGACCTCCAGGTAGGCCTCCAGGTAGACTTCCAGGGAGACCTCCAGGTAGCCCTCCAAGTAGACCTCCAGGTAGACCTCCAGGGAGACCTCCAGGTTGGCCTCCAGGTAGACTTCCAGGGAGACCTCCAGGTAGACCTCCAGATAGGCTCGCAGACTGACATTTTGTAATACTCGTACGGACAATTGCCAACACACATACCATTGTGGAGTATGGGGGGAGAGAACTTGAAGGCCCGTCATTCAGTCTCCTCTATAAAACAGAAAAAAATCAATAAATTGGAAAATAATCAAAAGGGAATACGAAAAATAATCGTAAAATTCAAATCTTTATTACATAAATAATACAAAGACAAATATTAACTGAGTCAATTAAGAAAAAGCAGTAAAACTTATCAGTGTGATTTATGCTAACAACTGATAGGAAATACATAAGACGTGTGGAAGCTGCAGTAATGTGAGCTAGTACGAGGCTCCGTCCAGACCTAGTGGATCGTGCAGATTTAAGAAGACGTCCCGTTCAGAAGTTGTAGTAGGCCAAAGTTGTCGTCGTACGTGAAAGGTTATCTTGAGGACGACTGACAGTTGAGTCTGCCAAGCAGCAGTGTTAGGGCCAGGGGTTGACGGAACAGAAAATACGATCACTCAGACCTCACGACAGCTAAATGTAGCATCTAAGTTGTCAGGTGACTAACTGATCAAGAATCTGCCAGTGTCCTTCCACTGAGAGCTCCACCTAGTCCGCAAGACTAGTGCTACCCATCACTAGTTCTACAGGCTGAGGAAAACAGAGGTTACCAGAGGACACACAAGTTAAGATATAAAGAGAGCAAAGTTTACCTCTAACGTTAATACTGGTAACCTTAAAAGACAGAATTCAACCTATTAATCCCAGTGAATTACTTTCCCCGCTCACCAGATCAACATACAGTACTTCCTGCCCGGGCTGCTAAGCGGCGCTGATGTACAATCACCTCCTCAATTACTAAAATGATGAGCCACTACTCGTCTGCGAAGATTTGAAAGAAATATATGTACAGTGCTTGAGCCTATTCCTCACACTGACCAGTGTTGCAATCCAATTGACTTATGGGCAAATAAGGGTGAAATCCGACTTGAGGCTGTATTGATTTGGTGGCAACAGAGAGTAGGTACCATCTTCGTTGGTTTCAGGCAGTCATGCGTACCTTACCAACCTCAGAACCTTATGGTCGGCCAGTGCATGATGGAATGAGTGACTGTTTTGAAGCATTATGTAGATGACTTAAGATGATCTTGACGAATTTCATACACACATTGCTGGAATGGATGTACTTTACTGCATGAAGCGACTATATTAACACTATTGATCACGTACATTTTGCTGAACTCAGTGGAAAGGAGAATGTGGTTTGTTTTTCAGGATGCGGCATATGGCATTATAAATGGCAAATGGCATTCAGAGAGAGAGAGAGTAAGACACATTTGCAACATCTGGGTATCTTTATTGTAGACGTTTCGCCATCCAGTGGCTTTATCAATACAAATTCTAGGACATAACTTGAAGACAGTAGAACTATGTACAGAAGATGAGGTAATCAGTCCCTCAACCTAGGAGTAGGTGCGAACAGCACCATAGTCGTGGAGATTCTGAAGCAGAAGAAAGAATCCTGGCGCTTATATAGTAACGTCAGGTGTAGCAGACGAGGGCATATTCACTGGTAGGCGGGATTCCCCAGTGGAAGTAGGTCCTTCCCAAAGAGATGGGGAATCCCGCCTACCAGTGAATATGCCCTCGTCTGCTACACCTGACGTTACTATATAAGCGCCAGGATTCTTTCTTCTGCTTCAGAATCTCCACGACTATGGTGCTGTTCGCACCTACTCCTAGGTTGAGGGACTGATTACCTCATCTTCTGTACATAGTTCTACTGTCTTCAAGTTATGTCCTAGAATTTGTATTGATAAAGCCACTGGATGGCGAAACGTCTACAATAAAGATACCCAGATGTTGCAAATGTGTCTTACTCTCATCTTGTCGGTATTATATACCATTCGTACACAGAGAGAGAGAGAGAGAGAGAGAGAGATGACTCGAGTATGGAACACATTTGTACAGCATAATGATGTCAACGAGATAAAGTCAGTTGATTAAATGAAAATGCTGGCCCACAGATGGCTCCAACTTCACCCTGTTCCCTACTTGTATGTCTCATAACAATAAAAATGCTTTCAAATGAGCTGATGTAGGTAACAGCTCTTAGCTTGCCAATAAAGTTAGGAATCCTTAACCTGTAAATAGCTTGTCAATAAAGCTAGGGATCCTTAACCTTGTCAAACCCTGTGTAAAAAAAAAAAAAAAAAAAAAAAAAAAAAAAAAAAAAAAAAAAAAAAAAAAAAAAAAAAAAAAAAAAAAAAAAAAAAAAAAAAAAAGAGAGAGAGAGAGAGAGAGAGAGAGAGAGAGAGAGAGGAAAATTCAATACATTATGCAGATATGGCTATAAACGCTGCTGTCAAGATTATACGAGAAGAGACTAGAGAAATAAAATACACACCTGTGGAGTATCCATCAGTCGAGAACATCAAAGATCTAGTAAGAGATAAACAGTATTTCCATGTGATCATAAGTTTGTAGGAACACTGTTGCCAGCAAGTGATATCAGGCAGGTTAGTATAGGTCAAGCTAGTTTACAAACTGGGAAGCCGAGGACAGTAATGGCATTGATTCTCTTTGAATTAGCGACGAAGGTTGACCAAGTTTTGGATCATGATGGCTCATACACGAACTCCTTCAGCTTGGCTTTTCAGTTTCATATGACGAAATTTGTTTGTTCAAACATTTAATCACGCAGGAGGAGAGTTTAGTAAGTTTAATATCTGCATCAGAGCCAACACTCACACAGTGGTCAGCTGATAATGTTAATCACAATATAAAAATGTTCACTGGAAAAGAAACATTGATGGTAATGTTCACCAGACACCAGTTACACTTAAATGATCAGCGTATTGAGCGTAGAGCGAGAATGAAAGCTGATGAGCTGGTTGCAGAGAGAGGGACACCAATCATCCCATGCAATGGGCCTTCAACATCAACTCTTTCAGGAATGGTATTTGAGGCAGCACCAACTTTGCATTTGCCATACACAAAAACAGCCATTTGGGTTTTACTCAAATGTTCTAGAATGGTGTCCTTGACCTCAGCATCCCTCCAGATGCCACTGCTGAAACATCACTGCTTGTTTCACTATATGATGCTGTGGAGAGCATTAAATATATTATTGAGCATATCAACTACGCTAAAAAGTGCTCGTCTCTGTCCGCAAATCATGCTGAAACTGTGTAAAACATTTGTTGAAGAAGACTATCATACAGTGCGAAGGATCACCTGAGAGAATGACTGAACAAGTCATGAAGTCTTTGACTAGCCGCTGGGGGCCTCACCAGAGGCAGAGGCAAAAGAATATTAGAAATAATGAACACTGCAGCAGACCTACTGGCCCATGCGAGTAGTGGTAAACAGAGTTAAATCAGATGCTGCCATAGTGAAGAGCTCTGTCCCACAAGGCACAGTACTCGCACCTATCCTGTTCCTTATTCTCATATCAGACATAAACAGAGATGTAAACCATAGCACTGTATCATTTTTTGTAGACGGTACTAGGATCTGCATGAGAATGTCATCCACTGAGGACACGGCAAAGCTCCAAGAAGATATAAACCAAGTTTTCCAATGGTCAACGGAGAACAATATGATGTTCAATGAAGACAAATTCCAACTACTCCGTTATGGAAAACTGGAGGAAATAATAACTAGGACTGAGTATACTACAGACTCTAGTCACATAATAGAGCGGAAAAGTAATGTGAAGGACCTGGGTGTGGTAATGTCAGAGGATCTCACCTTCAAGGACCACAACAATGCCACTATCACATCTGCGAGGAAACTGATAGTATGGATAATGAGAACATTCAAGACAAGAGATGCCAAGCCAATGATGATCCTTTTTAAATCACATATTCTTTCTAGGCTGGAATACTGCTGTACATTTACATCCCCATTCAAGGCAGGTGAAATTGCAGAACTAGAGAATGTACAGAGAACCTTTACTGCACATATAAGTTCCATCAAACACCTTAACTACTGGGAGCGCCTGGAAGTACTTGACTTGTACTCACTGGAGCGCAGGCGAGAGAGATACATCATAATGTACACCTGGAAGATTCTGGAGGGACTGGTCCCTAATATACACACAGCAATCACTCCATACGAAAGCAAAAGACTTGGCAGGCGATGCAACATACCTCCAGTGAAAAGTAGAGGCGTCACTGGTACACTAAGAGAAAATGCAATAAGTGTCCGGGGCCCAAGACTGTCCAACAGCCTCCCACCAGCAATAAGGGGCATTACGGGAAGACCCCTGGTTGTCTTCAAGAGGGAGGACAGATACCTAAAGTCAGTACCGGATCAACCGGGCTGTGGTTCGTAAGTTGGATTGCGTGCGGCCAGCAGTAACAGCCTCGTTGATCAGGCCCTGATCCACCGGGAGGCCTGGTCGTGGACCGGACCTCGGGGGCGTTGATCCCCGGAATGCCCTCCAGGTAGACTCCAGCGTTCTTCTGCTAGATTACGGGTGAAGCCAGGCGGGTGTTGAGCAGGGCTGGATAGGGTTTGATGGGGAGGGGCAAGGCTGGGTGGGGCAGGGCTGGTTGGGACAGGGCTGGATGGGGCAGGGCTGGCTGGGACATGGCTGGGTGGGGGTGGGGAGGGCGGGGTTGGGCAGGAAGGGCGTACAGCGGGGCGGGGCTGAGTATTTTCAAGTGTGTTTACCTTCATCTCCGCCATGTTTGGTCAACACAACTTCTCTGTTTGAAATTTTAGTGACAGTTTCTGGGAATTTAAACTTGGCGCCGCCTCGCTCTTTTTCTTGGGCGTTTATTTGACTTATTGATGTGCAGCCCTTGCGGATTTAGCGCTTCCCCGTGAATATAATACTATTTTTTTTAACACGCCGGCTGTCTCCCACCGAGGCAGGGTGACCAGGAAAAGAAAACACAGTCACCATCACTCACTCCATCACTGTCTTGACAATTACTGTACAGTTCTGATGACCCTCCAAAAAGCAACTCCCTCACCTCCCCTCCAGAAAGTATTCGCTGTACTGACCACCTCCAGGGCTCAAGTCCGGCTAACTGGTTTTCCTGAATCCCTTCATAAATGTTACCTTGCTCACACTCCAACAGCACGTCAAGTTATAAAAACCACTTGTCTACAGTCAGTCCCATATAAGACACTTACACAAGTCTGCTCATCTTCCCACCATAGATTTATACACCGTCTTAGTCATCCTATTCTGTTTTATCACCTCTAAATGACCAGACTATCTCAACAAGCCCTCTCCAACCATCGGAGATCTACCTCTGGTCACCCCGCACATTCTTACACGTTTTACGCTCCAAATCATTTGCATAATATTCCCACCACACATTGCCCTCAAACACGACACTTCCGCCGCCTCAAATATCTTAAATCTGCTGGCCACAGGAAATCAAATTGTAGATATAAATCCAGATGTTCTCCTGGTAACACTCCTCCTCCTCCTCCTCGCCGTCTTCCTAATCCTCCTCTTCGTTCTCCTCCCCTTCCCCTTCCTCCCCCTCCTCTGGCTGCTGGTGTTCCTCAGACAGGAGAGTCAGCAACACATACTACTAGTCAGATGTGATCAGTACAGTCAGTCAGATCAGTCAGGTTCTCTAATAACTTTTTCATGATGGCACCACCAGTGATCTTCTCTGACCTTCATCTGCTAGTATGTTTCTCACCAAGAATTTATGAGTGAGTATACTTGGGTATACATGGGCGAGTATGAGTGTGCAAGGTATACATGTGTGTGAGCGGATGGCTGGCTGTGTGAGTATACATATACGATGATAATAATAATGATAATGATGATAACTTAATTACCACAGAGTCCAGTATATAACTGACACAAGATTAAGTGAACGGTATAAAGTGCTTTACGGAGATCACCGGCTAAAGTGGTTCATTTCTGGCAGTTTCACATGAACTAACACCAACTGAAGAAGTTAATTCACTAAAAATTATGTGGTTTACCATCTTCTACGTTAAATATAATAATTTAGGTTATGACTTAGGACATTCTTGGAGTTCACATGTGACAATTTGATACAATATTCTTAGAATGTAAGTTATATCGTTCACATTCATATTTTTTATTTCCCGTCATGATGTACAAGGATAATGTTGCTGTAATGTTAATAAATCATTCTCAGGCACATAATAAAACCACTTAGATTTAGATTTTGCCACCGAAGTGGCTAGTTTATTGTGCCGCCCATATCCATCCTGTGGACGGTAGCGCGAGAGCATATGGATACACAAAACGCCTAGGAACTAGGTCCCAAAGGGTTAACAGGAATACACTAGTATGTTGATGAGGTGAGTTTTAAGAGAACTAATGTAAGGTTTAGGTCAGATGATGGATGTTTTATTTAATTGTTAAATAATAAGTCAAAGTTTCTCAGCTAATTTAAGGAAGTTCCAAAATTTATTTCCTTTATTTACTTGAAGTTCCGAGAATATCTGAGTCGAACACCTGAGATATCAAAAAGACACT
The DNA here is from genome assembly GCF_026875155.1 of Cherax quadricarinatus. NCBI lineage: Eukaryota > Metazoa > Arthropoda > Malacostraca > Decapoda > Parastacidae > Cherax > Cherax quadricarinatus. The sequence goes on along the minus strand of NC_069401.1, from coordinate 31,961,518 downwards.
TGTTTCATGTGTTGTGTTGCAGCTATACATCACGAGTCGGAGACCTGGGTTGAAGTCCTATCTGTCTTGTATATACAAAATGCGCCGATGAGTGTGGATAAGTTGTGTGTTGAATAAATTAAATATTTTTGAATAATAGAGGAGAGTATTGTATGGAACCTGTTATTGTGTTTGTTCTGACGCATGATCTGTGTTGGGTAACAACAACACCTCGATGATGTGCTGCTGTACTTCCCCAGTACAGATCATAAAGTAATGATGGACTGGAAGACTAGTACAGATTGAGTAATGTTGTTTGAGGAACATAATTTCGTGTATTTTATAAAATTCCCACAGTTTTGGAAATTTTTCTCACACATTATGTTGGATGTTGGTGCTGAATTTCAGGTTGCAGTGAATTTCAGATTGCAGTGAATTTCAGGTTGCAGTGAATTTCAGGTTGCAGTGTACCTTAGGAATTTTCCCTCGTCTTGCCTTATTATGAGTGAATTATTGATTTTTATGTTAAAAATGAGTATTTTTGAAGAAGGTCTTGTCAAAGTCTGTTGGCTGCCATCCAGGTGGAAATCTTTACAAGATCGTCGTTAACTTATTGTCGAGGACAACGATGAGGATTAGATATTACTAATGTTGTGTCATCTGCAGACAGGACTTGTTGAAGTTTCTGGGAGGCACTTCGTACGTCACTTATATAGATGAGAAATAATATTGAGCCCACGACACTACCCTGAGGCACCCTTGTGTTGATAGTTTGTAAAGTAAAAGGACACAAGTGCAACTAATATGACATTTATTGTGGCAACGTTTCGCTCTCCAGGAGCTTTATCAAGCCATTACAAACAATACATGGACACAGAGGGTATATAAAGGCTCAGAGTGAGGTGAATACTAGTGAGGTACCATTTCGATGTTCACTAGTGGTGGTAGTAGTAGTAGTAGTAGTAGTAACAAAAATAATACAATATGGAAGAGCAAATAATTCGTACATGAGTAAAAGGATATAAAAGCTATTATTTGGGTAACATAAAAATTGGTTGGACAAATATAGACTGGAAAGAGGCAGGTTTTTTTTTCGGTGTTCACTCTCTGTAATGTGCTTGTGTAGTATAACAGGAGAGACTATGTGATGGCAGGGTTTACTGTTTTCAGGAGGATTCTTGCTAAGACTTCAGAGATGGTGAAGCTGCCGTTGTTTTGTTTAATTGTATTCGAAACAGCGATCAGTGCTGATTCAAGGCACTTGCGTGTGCGGAAATTAGTTTCTTTGATCACTAATTGGGCGTCTCTGAATTTCATGAGATGATTGGTGGAATTTCGGTGTTGTACACAGGCGTTGATAGTTTGGCTAGATGAGGTAGTGTTATTACAGTCACATGCTGACCTTTGTCAATTCAATTCAATTCAATTCAAGTTTATTCTCTATAAGGGTTACTATGTGGGGTTTACAGGTTTTGGGTATTGTGTGGTTTACACGTTATAAAATACTAATTACAGAGGGGGCCACTAGGACACCTAGCATGGCTAGGCATTTCGAGCAGACTTAGATTAATTCTTAACATTAAGTCCTTACAGATTATGGTATTAAGGCTAAGTGACTACATCATAATTTGTGAGTTTAGCAATGTAAATTTGCTTTTGTTTTGGCCACAAACAAGGTGTCTATATTGGAGTATCAAAGGCAAACTTATGACTAGTTAGGATTTTTTATTTTAAGATTAAGATTAGTATTTCTGTTTATATGTCGTGGGTGAGTGAGTAAAATTGTGAACCTCCAGGTGGTTATCTTGTAGTTAGTTGTCTGTAAGGTCTTTATAAAAGAACATACCTCCGATCCCAGAAGTAAAAAACTGTGGTCTACAGTGTCGAAAATTTTTCCTATATCAATGAAGATGCCAAATAATAGTTGTTATTTTCTAGAGCTGGATATAGAGAGCCCTATCATCTTAAAGACAGCATCAACAGTACTTATGCTGGCCTGAAGCCAAACTGCCCATGATAAGAATGTTCTGTTTAGTAATAAATGCGCATAGTCATTTACATATAATATTTTCAAAGATTTTTAGACAATAATGGCAAGTTAGAGAGAGGGGTCTTCACCTTCGTGGGTTGTGGCAACGCAAGCTATGTAAAGTAAATTAGAGTGTATACATAATGTGTATGAGGATGCTTGAGTGTGCGTCAGAAATACATAGACACTGTTGCGTCAGTATACATGGGGACATCAAATACCATGCCTAACCCTCCTAGGGTAGGTAGGTGCCTGAGCCCGAGCCTTTAGCTCATAAGACGTCATTCCCATTTGGTCCCTTGGGGCGGGGATGGCAGACCAGAGAGGCCTAGCTTTTGGCTAGGCCTGGGGACAGTTGTCCCAAAGATGGGGAGGACTTGTGCCTCCTCCCATGGGAGACTTAGGCTCAGACACTCCCTAAAGAGGGAGCCAAGGCCGGCCACCACTTGAAAAGGCCCGGGCCGGGAGAATACCGGCAAATCTTTAATAATAAAAATAAAGTATACATGGGACACGTAGTGTTTCTGTATGTCGATATATAGAATTTAATTAGATATTCAATCAAAAACTTGTTAAAAGTCGAGTAATACTGAAACTTCTGCCGGGGTTTTTAAGTTATTGGTCTCGAGCAGTGCCTCCAGAGACACTCATTGATTGTTTTTAATTCATTTATGGCCTAAATGTCGCAAGCTGATCCCGCCATTGTTTACCTCAGCTTGCCAGCTGTTTGACAAGTTTAAGGGTCCAAAAACAAAAAGGCACAATATCGTGACGGGAACAATATGCAAATAACCTGCACATAGGTGAGAGGACTGACCAAGACGTTTCGATCCCACTTGGATCTTTTTTACACAGTCACACTAACAGAAAGAGCGAGGGACCCGGGTTTAAAACAGGCGAGTCGGAAAGAGACGGGAACAAGAGAGGGAGAGGAGGAAGTAGTGAGGGCAGCCCTAAGGACATCTAAGGAGAGTCTAAGGATTGTCCCCACTCTATGTCTACTTAGCCCCTCTACCTCCCCTTCCCCCTCCATTCCTTTGCTATTGCTACTACCTTTACTTTTGCCTCCCTGAAACCTCCACCTCCCCTTTTTTTCCTCTAAACCACAAACTACTCTCCCTACTTTCCCCCACCACAAATTTCTTCTACATACTACCTCCACTACCTACCTACCACTAACCACTACTTTCTCTTCCCCTCTCTTGTTCCCGCCCTTTCCCACACGCCTATATAAACTGGCTTCCTCACTCTTTTCTAGCTAGCCTATGCAGACGACATTACACAACTTATCACTCACGCCCAATATAGATACACTCACACACAAAACACAAATGAGGTCGACAGGATAGCCATCTGGGAAAAAAAATAAAGGGATCAAATCCAATGCAGTTAAATCCAGCAATTACATATTTTAACTATAGGAAACGTGATCCTCCATTACCTGTCGAGCTCAGAATAGCTGACACCCGCACTTACATCCCAATCACAAAATCTGTCATTTTCCCTTTGGGCTTTTAATCTTGACTACCTTCTTCGCTTACACGTCACATTCACTCAAGGCATGCAACAGCTAGTAAGACCCTTGCTGGCCTCTACAAGCTGCAACATGCCCCCATCGCACCAAAACTAAAACCTCTACAAATCCCTAATAAGTCCTCTGATAACTTACTCTCCCTAAACCCTCTCTCTTGCAGCTAAAACGAACTTACTTAAACGCACCGTGTCCAGAACAAAGCGCTGCGCTGGGGGCTTGATGTCAGATGGGAGGACTTCGCCACAAGCGAGTCTCTCCATGCCCAATTAGAACATCCCTGCGCTGAATCTGTACTGGAAGACGCTCAGTGACAGACAGACAAACATGAGACACGACATGACTACTGGACCCTCTCTCCTTGACGAAGACAAATTTGCAACCCACAAACCAACACAACCTTTTCTACTCCTTGCAGGATCCCTCTACCTAACCCTATTTACAAATAACCATTGGATTCTCTGTCAGGTACCTTGCATGTTCGTTCTCTGACCCACGTTCGCCTTACTGCTGGGTTAAGCCCTGGCTCTATTTCTACGACACTCCTCTCCAGTGCTATTCTTCGTCTGTCCCGTCTTCCCCGCTCATCCCTTTGGGATCTTACCTTACTTGTTCGTTCGTTCGTTTTGTTTTTTTCTCGACTCCTGATCAGCACTCCCTCAAGGTTGTCAACATTATCTTCTGCGACAGGAGAGCACATGGCTTCTACCGAAAAGGGGAATCACGATGCTCCGGGGAACTCAGCAGAGGAAAACGAATTTGGAAATGCCTGGCGCAGTTCCGGGGAGGAAGCTGCGAATCATTCACTGACTCCCGGACTCATGGGAAAAGCGAAACAAGCGAAACCACCGGGCTAGTGAGATGGGGATGGGTGAAGAAACGCTCATCCCAACCACAGATTTACAGGATGGAGAAGGTTGGCAGGGAGCAGGAGCCCCGAAGTCCCAGAGGAGACACAGTGTTAACCTTGCCTCAGATCGAGAAAGCCAAGGCATCTCCAGGCAGCAAATTCAGGTTGATAAGGAAATTACACCACGACACCCCATATTCTCCTATAATCCACCTCGAGAAGAAATGTGGCCTTAAGATATCAGTGTCCCCAAATCTGAAAAGGGCATTTTTTCTCACTCCCTGAAACACAGAGTCCTATGAAGAAATGCAGAAGGTGAATGATCTCGAATCGCCACTTGTTCTAACAAGCTAAAAAACCATAGAACGGGTAACAAAAGGCGTAAATAATGCGCTACCCACTAGACATGCCTTTTGATGCAATCCATAGTAACAGAAACATCCTGAAAGTTAAGTAGCTCCGAGCCAGAAGGACGGCAATGTACCTTCGAGGCAAGTCTTGATCCAGCATAGAGGATGTCTCCCCCCTCAATTGGATCTCGGTTGCTGGGGAACAACACGGTACCTTTAAACAGATAAAGTGAAGGGGATTTCTGCCTTCGTAATTCCAGGTCACTGTCAATATATTGTGACCCCATTCAGAATGCGGAACTTGCCTGTCACATTCCAAAAATTTATCCATCAGGCTATTTAAGGACTTGAAGGCAAGGTGGCTTATCTGGACTATATAGTTGTAGTTTCTGATATGTGGGATCAACATGTGTCCCATCTCGAATCCCTCTTTGAGAGATTCAGAACGTTTCAACTTACAATAAACCTGAGTAAATCATCTTTTGGCCAGTCTACCATTATTTTCAGAGGTCATGGAGTAGGTATTGGCAAAGTAGCATCTAAATTTGGGTATTAAAAATGATTCCACTTCTGAGGATAAGAAGTCCCTGCAAATATTCTTGGGAATGATAGGATTCTATAGGAGATTCTGCAAAAGCTTTGCAGAAGTTGTTGCCCCCCCCCCCTGACCTCACCAGCCACAAGACTAAATTGTGTTGAACCCAAATTGTCAAGAGTCGCTTAAACATGTTAGATGTCTCTTATGCGCTACTCCAATACTTTTATGTCCCGATTTTTCGAAACCTGTGAGGACCTGATTGGCAGGTGTAGGTCAGTGATGGAGATAATTAGGAGGAAGGGTGGGAACCCTGTCATGTGTGGTATTTTGCCAGGGAGAGGAGTTGGAAATGAATGGTTGTCCGGAGCAGTTGGTGTCAGTTGCTGGCTGGACAAATACTGTGGGGAAAGTGCGGTAGCATTCATTGACAACTGGGACCTCTTCTGTGGCAGAAATGACATGTATGCCAGGGATGGGGTTCACTTATCTAGGTGTGGGGTGGGAGCACTGGCCAACGCAGTGGAGGGAACTGTTAGGTCTTTAAACTAGGAATAGTTAGTGGTATGGGTTTTTGCGGGAAAACTGTGAAGTCTCAGGGTAGTAATATGAGTACTAGGAGAACTAGTAATAGGCAAAATAAGGTGGATATTGGAAAGCCAGTGGCATTAGGTGACAAGGATAGTAATAAGATTAGTGGAATAACAGAAAGAAGCAGGAAGGTTAAAGAGAAAGGAGGGTCCTTAAATATATATTACACAAATAGTCGCAGTGCTAGGAAAAGATGGACGAGTTGAGACTAGTTGCTAGTGCAGGTAACATTGATGTATTTGTCTTAACTGAGACGTGGTTCAATATGAAAAATCGGGACATGCCTGCGCAATGTCACATTCAGGTTTTAAATTGTTTTCCCAAATAGACAGAAGTAAACGGAAGGGGGGGGTGGGTTTCCGTATTCCGAGATCGCTTGAACTGTTGCATAAAAACGGGTATTAAGTCTGAAGTAACACATACAGAGTCTGTTTGGATAGAATTTTCAGAGGGGCATGAAAAACTGATTTTAGGTGTGATATACCGTCCCCCAAACTTAGATAGGGACCAGGGGAGACTACTAGAGGAGGAAATTGTTAGGGCCACAAGGTACGATAATGAAATCCGAGCGGGGATTTAACGCTTATATACTAACGTCAGGTGGAAATGGGACGGGTAGCAGACGAGGGCATAGTCACTGATAGGCGGGATTCCCCAGTGGAAGTAGGTCCTTCCCAAAGAGATGGGTTAGTTGTAGTAGTAGTTGTCGTAGTCGTGAAGGTTATGTAAATGTCCTCAGAATCAAGATTCCACGATGTTGCAGTGTCTGACAAGTTGTGCAAGAATGGTATATAATACCGACAAGATGAAATTAAGACACATGTGCAACATCTGGGTATCTTTATTGTAGACGTTTCGCCATCCAGTGGCTTTATCAATACAAATTTCAGGACATAACTTGAAGATAGTAGAACTATGTACAGAAGATGAGGTAATCAGTCCCTCAGCCTAGGAGTAGGTGCGAGGAGCACTGTAATCGTGGAGATTCTGAAGCAGAAGCAAGGACCTACTTCCACTGGGGAATCCCGCCTATTAGGAACCTGATACAAAAACCCAAGCATGATTCTGGCACAAGTGCAGGAATCTACACTATACCATGTGGGGGGTGTGACAAAGTATATGTGGGGGAAACAGCCAGATCTCTGGACATTAGGATCGCAGAACACAAAAATTATTTTTTTTTATTATCACACCGGCCGATTCCCACCAAGGCAGGGTGGCCCGAAAAAGAAAAACTTTCACCATCATTCACTCCATCACTGTCTTGCCAGAAGGGTGCTTTACACTACAGTTTTTAAACTGCAACATTAACACCCCTCCTTCAGAGTGCAGGCACTGTACTTCCCATCTCCAGAACTCAAGTCCGGCCTGCCGGTTTCCCTGAATCCCTTCATAAATGTTACTTTTCTCACACTCCACAGCACTCAGTTAAAAACCATTGTCCCCCATTCACCCTATCAAACACCTCCCCGCATTTCCGGGGGGAATCCAAGCCCCCGCACACAAAACCCCTTTAAAACCCCCTCCCTCCAACCCTTCCTAGGCCACCCCTAACCCCCCTTCCTTCCACTACAGACTGATCACTCTTGAAGTCATTCTGTTTCGCTCCATTCTCTCTACATGTCCGAACCACCTCAACAACCCTTCCTCAGCCCCTGGACAACAGTTTTGGTAATCCTGCACCTCCTCCTAACTTCCAAACTACGAATTCTCTGCATTATATTCACACCACACATTACCCTCAGACATGACATCTCCACTGCCTCCAGCCTTCTCCTCGCTGCAACATTCATCACCCCCCGCTTCACACCCATATAAGAGCGTTGGGAAAACTATACTCTCATACATTCCCTCTTTGCCTCCAAGGGCAAAGTTCTTTGTCTCCACAGACTCCTAAGTGCAACCACTCACTCTTTTTTCCCTCATCAATTCTATGATTCACCTCATCTTTCATAGACCCATCCGCTGACACGTCCACTCCCAAATATCTGAATACTTCACCTCCTCCATACCTCTTTCCCCCCAATCTGATATTCAATCTTTCATCACCTAAACTTTTTGTTTATCCTCATAACCTTACTCTTTCCTGTATTCCACCTTAATTTTCTTCTTTGCAAAACCTACCAAATTCATCCACCAATCTCTGCAACTTCTCTTCAGAATCTCCCAAGAGCACAGTGTCATCAGCAAAGAGCAGCTGTGACAACTCCCACTTTGTGTGTGATTCTTTATCTTTTAACTCCACCCCCTCTTGCCAAGACCCTCGCATTTACTTCTCTTACAACCCCATCTATAAATATATTAAACAACCACGGTGACATCACACATCCTTGTCTAAGGCCTACTTTTACTGGGAAAAAATTTCCCTCTTTCCTACATACTCTAACTTGAGCCTCACTATCCTCGTAAAAACTCTTCACTGCTTTCAGTAACCTACCTCCTACACCATACACTTGCAACATCTGCCACATTGCCCCCCTATCCACCCTGTCATACGCCTTTTCCAGAAATGATGACCGGAAAAAAGCATGTGTTCAACATAGGGACGATGTTGGACACCTCATAAAATTCAATGAAGCTAAATTAGTGATTAAAGAAGACGACTTAAGACGGAGAAAATTTATTGAAGCTGCACTAATTTTTGTCAGTAACACTATAAAGCAAAAATCCGGTAGTTACAGTATTTCAAAATTACTGATCAAGAGCATATTACCCATCCTGGGAACTATTGTTACATGATGTCAGCAGGTCCCTCTCTAGCCTCACCTCCTTACTTCCACTACTACTATTACTACTACTACTACTACTACTACTACTACTACTACTACTACTACTACTACTACTACTACCACCTCTACCCACGCGTCACCTCACCTGACTCCTGCCACTATATATATATACGTTTTCTTAGTTTTCTCTGTATTAG